>VZTD01006113.1:697191-821972 GCA_013397725.1 Rhagologus leucostigma | reverse complement strand
TTCTTTTTCTTTTTCTTTTTCTTTTTCTTTTTCTTTTTCTTTTTCTTTTTTCCCTGCATGAAGAAAAGCTGAATTTTTTTCTGGCCAGTTTGTAAGTCTGCTGTTCCCAGCTTTTGCCATTAGCAGCCATGTCCATCCTGGGTGTAGAGCGAGCGTGCCCCAAATCCACGTGTGCGTGCCAGGTCTGAACGTGACCTCCAGGCAGGGTATGAAATGACTCTAGAGGCCTTTCTGCAGCAGTGCAGGTGGAACACACCGTGGATTTGCTGCTAGCACTGACTGATGGCAACAACACGAGCTGCAGGGTGAGAGCTGCAGGCTGCAGTGCCCGGTCAGCTGCGCTGGAATGTCCAAGTGCCAGTGGGAGTCAAGGACCTCCATATGGGCATGAGATACTGTCTGCTCCTCTGTGTCCCGGTTTTGGCTGGGACAGAGTTAATTTTCTTCTTAGTAGCACAAAACAGGGCTGTGTTTTGGGTTTAGTGTGCCTGTGATGTTGTAGTTGTTGCTAAGCAGTGTTACCCTAAATNTTTCTTTTTCTTTTTCTTTTTCTTTTTCTTTTTCTTTTTCTTTTTCTTTTTCTTTTTCTTTTTCTTTTTTCCCTGCATGAAGAAAAGCTGAATTTTTTTCTGGCCAGTTTGTAAGTCTGCTGTTCCCAGCTTTTGCCATTAGCAGCCATGTCCATCCTGGGTGTAGAGCGAGCGTGCCCCAAATCCACGTGTGCGTGCCAGGTCTGAACGTGACCTCCAGGCAGGGTATGAAATGACTCTAGAGGCCTTTCTGCAGCAGTGCAGGTGGAACACACCGTGGATTTGCTGCTAGCACTGACTGATGGCAACAACACGAGCTGCAGGGTGAGAGCTGCAGGCTGCAGTGCCCGGTCAGCTGCGCTGGAATGTCCAAGTGCCAGTGGGAGTCAAGGACCTCCATATGGGCATGAGATACTGTCTGCTCCTCTGTGTCCCGGTTTTGGCTGGGACAGAGTTAATTTTCTTCTTAGTAGCACAAAACAGGGCTGTGTTTTGGGTTTAGTGTGCCTGTGATGTTGTAGTTGTTGCTAAGCAGTGTTACCCTAAATCAAGGACTTTGCAGTTTCCCAGTCTCTGCCAGCGAGCAGGAGGGAGAATGGCCAGGACAAGTGACCCAAACTGGCCGGGGGGATATTCCAGACCACAGACCATCATGCCTGGTATAGAAACTGGGAGGAAGTTGGCCAGGAGGGACCAGTTGCTACTTGGCACTGGTCAGTAGGTGATAAATGACTGTACTGGGCATCACTTGTCTTTCTTGGGTTTCATTCCTTTCTTTCTCTCTCCTGTTCATTACAATTATTATTATTATTATTATTATTATTACTACTACTACTACTACTATTCTTAAATTTTGCTCTATTTCAATTATTAAACTGTTCTTACCTCAACCCATGAGTTTTACTTCTTTCTGATCCTCCTCCCCATCCCACTGGGAAGGGGCAGTGAGGTGGCAGCTTCCTGGTGCTGAGTTGTTCTCTGGGATTCAATCACCACATACCTGCCACAACTAAGTATCTGCTAGGAGTTAAATAAATGTTCACTCACTCTTAGTACTAAGGAGAGACAGACCTCTGCTCAACTCAAAGGGACAAGCAGTAACTATTGCACGGGTTTGGGGTGTATTTTTAGTCCCTACAGTAAACACTTCTGCTTCATACTTTTTTTTTTTCCTCATTTCTATGTTCCTTTTGACTTGCTGTCCCTGTTCCTTGTCACTCATGGGCTGTGCTGCCCAGGGACTGCTAAAACCCACCAAGGGCTTGTCAGAGCTTGTCAGATCCCCAGAGTTGTTTCAGCCCTTTGCAGCTCTAGGCAATATGTGGGTTTAATTTGTCATGATCCAGACACTTTCTTATGTGGGGAGTTTGGGTTTTTTTTTTAAGCTTTCCCAAAACAATGGTTCTTTTCAAAGAAAAGGTGTTGAACTAATTGTCCTGACCAGCTGCAGCAGATCCTACAGTGTGGGATTCTGTGAAACTAGGCTGATGTGACTGCTTGATTAAGTTGGCGTGTGGGTATTGAGAGTAAATGCTGGAGCAGGGAGGAAGATGAAAGTCAAGATCTGCTCAGGGTGGAAAATGGGAGATACTTGCTCTCTTCAATATTCTGCTGTTAAATGATGATAACAAGATGATGCGCTTTACTGGAAGCAAAGGAAACACAACAAATGTTTGCCTGGTTGCAAACCTAGATCCTGTTGAGAAAGGGGATTAGCAGCTTTTGGGGAGTGATAATCCAGGTGGAGTTGTCCTGGTTTTCAGTTCTCTCTTCCTTGCACAGTCTTAAAGTCACAACACCCAACTGCCATCTTAATAAACCATGGATTAAAAATGCCTAAGTCCTGTCTAAACCTTTGAATCTGGTAATCAGAGAATCACAGAATGGCTTGGGCTGGAAGGAACCTTGAAGAGCATCTGGTTCCACCGCCTGCCATGGGACACCTTCCACTAGACCAGGGTGCTCCAAGCCCCATCCAACCTGGCCTTGGACATTTCCAGGGATCCAGGGGCAGCCACAGCTTCTCTGGGCACCCTGTGCCAGGGCCTCTCCACCCTCACAGGGAAGAATTTCTTCCTTATATTTAATCTAAATCTCTTTTCTTTCATTTTAAAACCATATTGCCAGCAAGTGATGGAGCACAGACTCATAGCTTAATATTTCCAGCACTTGGTTGTGGTTTCTGCATTGTTCTGCTGGGGACATGCTCAGTGTTGATCATCACTCGTGGCTGGCATTGAGATAGGCTCAGGGAGGAGCTGCTGGTTGGCTTGGTGGTAGTGAGCAGAGCCAGGGAGCTCACCTCTGCAGGTGGGCATGTCCCCACAGCACGGGGACCTCTCTGTCCTGCCCTCTGCCCGAGGCCAGGTCAGCCCTGGGGCAGTGTGCCGTGCTGACTCGCTCTGCTCTTGCCCAAGGAGATGCCAGCCCCTGCCGTCACTGGCATCTCCTTACAAAGAAACGCTGCTACGCCTTATCAGATAAGCAGGAGAACATTTCTGATAAAGATACTAAGACAAAGTCCTTTAGATAAGATTTGTGTGAATTATGAGGCCTCTGAAAATAGCTTGTTCTTAGAGGTTTGCAACCACTCGCGTGGTGCGAGATAGAGAGTCCTTGTGCATCAGCCCAGTGGCAGATGTCAGCTGAAGGACGTGCTGAGGTACACTTGGTCCATGTGCCAGCAGAACTGGCCGAGCCTGTGAGCCCGGTGAGGCTCCTGTGCCACTGATTCTCCTGGCTGTTCACAAACTGGGTGTCGATGCCACTGTGTTTCACCGAATGAGACGCCCTCGAGGTACTGTGTAAGGAGCAGTTCTGTGTGGCTGACTTGCAGCCTGTTGGATGTTTGCAGGCAGTTTGGCGTGGTTATTTATTGGTTTTCGTGGGGCTCGTGTGCAGCTGAACAAACGAACCCTCGTTCCTTTGAGGGTTTGCACGAAGCACCTCGGAGCCAGCTTGAACAAGCAGCCTCAGCCTCGCTCTGCATGCTGTCAGCTGTCCTGGGCTGCACCAGGAGAGGGGAAAGCAAAGTCCCTTCCCACAAAGGAGAGTGGGAAAAATAGTTGTCTCATTAATAAGTCAATTGGCAATTGTACGTAATTTTTAAACTTTATTTGAAGGCTCCTGACACAGATTCCCACTCCGTAGCCCTGCCTGTTTTGGTCAGAGGTGTTGCTGCCACGTGCCCTGAGCTGGCTCATGGCTATTCCCCCTGGCCAGCTCGGGATGTGGGGTCAGCCCCGACAGCTGTGGCAGGTCCCACGTGGGGCATCCTCCCACTCCTGCGAGCAGTGGCTGCGTGTGCCGGCCCCATGAATTTCTCTTAATGGAAATACTGTTTATTACAGAAGACAAGAAAGTTAAAGATATTTAGCAGTAATAAGGCCATCACATTAATGTCACGCTCACCAAATGTTTGACCATCCTGCCTTGTGCTGAATCCCACCTTCCTCACAGCCACAGAGATCTGTGTCTCGCTGACACAGCTCTGATCCTCTCACTCACAAATAACTCACCCTCCTCGTTCAAAGCTACCTGTGCTGGCGCTTCACCTGTTCCTGGGGCACAGTGTGATTCCCTGTACCCTGCTGGGGTGTTCAAGTGAGAGCCCTGGCAGGAGCTCTGTGCCCCTCCAGCTCGTGGTGCAGAACCGCGTTGTCAGCGTGCGGTTACGTTCTTATGTTCTCTCTCTCTCGGTGGGAAGGATGCACCCTGCAAGAGGGGAAGGGTGCAGCACCTTCATTGTTCTGGCCACCACACACCCCAACCACTCGAAGTCATCACTTGCAGATCGTTATCCTGCACTTCTGTCATGTCCTGTAACCAATTTCCTCTTCCGATCGCAGGAGCGCAGTGCGAGATCTGGCGGGGAAGGGCAGCGACTCCCCAAAGACAGAGGGTTTGAGGGTTTAAAGACCATCAGCTTTGATTCTTCTGTGTGTGGCACATGGCTCTGGACCAGCATGGGACTCAGAGGGCAGCACTCCCCCAGCTGGGCAGCGTTTCAGTGTTGATTTAAGCCTTTCCATCAGGCATGAGGCCTTTGCCAGGATCCTGTTAATTTAACAAACCTTAGGAGCAATTGCTGCCCTGGAGCCATGTTAGGATAACAATGTCCCTTCGGGCAGGCAGATCAGCATCCACCCCGAGGAGTGGCAGTGGAAGGAGGGCATCCCTGCCCGAGCAGAGATGAATGAAATGATGTTAAAAGCCGTGCGAGGGGGAGCCTGGTGCTGGATCCTACCTGGGCTGGGCCTCAGGTGAGCTCGTGGCGCAATGAGACAGATGAGCAGGGCTCTGTCTCGGTTAGCAGAGCCCACAAAGAGCACATGCATGACTTATTTATGCAGCCTGGATCCTGGTGTGACGGCGTGCAGCACAACAGCTAAAATGACAGTAATTAGAATGGATCTGCACTCGGTGACCCAGGGAAAAGTGAAAACCCAGGAAGATAATCATGAGCGAAAGAGGCAACACACACCAGAAAATGGTGATGGTTACAATTTGAACGAGGAAACGAGCTCCTAAAGCAAACTAGCTCCTGGAAATCCCATTAACGCTGACAAATATCCAGCTCCAGGATTCGGGAAGTATCACAGCAAACATCTGTTCAGGTAAATAATGAGGACGAATCCAGTTGCTGTTTGGAAGCGCTGCCTGCTCCCCTGCTTGAGGTGAGCCTGTTAATGTTCTCTGCCTGGTAAAAGCGCCTGTGCTCGTTCCAGTGCTAACAATTTTAATATTCTCTGTGGTTGGGGATTAGGGAACACCTGGCTCCCACATTAACTGCAGCGCCGAGGATAACCCCTGCCCCTCGTATTAGGGATGATGGATTGCCAGAGGAGAGCTGGGGAGTGGTTTTAAACTAAACGAGGAGAGATTTAGATTAGATGTTAGCCCTGGCACAGGGTGCCCAGAGCAGCTGCGGCTGCCCCATCCCTGGAATTGATGTTCCAAGCTTGAACAGGGCTTGGAGCAACGTGGTCTAGTGGGAGGTGTCCCTGCCCATGGCAGGAGTGTGGAACCAGATGTGCTTTGAGGTCTCTTCCAGCCCAAATCGTTCTGTGATTCTATGAAAATGGGTGAGATTCCAATAAATTCAAGTGTGGATTCTGTTTTGATTTATTCACTGTTCCAGCTGACTGTTTCAGGTCGGGTTTTAAATCTGAACAAATTTCGTCCTCTGCTGTTTCTTGAATCTGTCTGGGGTTTGTTTACTTTTCACAAGGAGGCTCAGCCCATGAGCTGAAGAAGTCCTGAAAGGTCCTCTCTGAAGACAACTTTGCACTCAGCTGGCTGGAGAAGTGACTTATTCAGCATCACCCCTTTGCAGGCACCCAGCATAAATAACTTATAGCCATAAAAACAACCCTGGAAAAGAGCCCTTCTCATCCAGGAGTGCCGGAAGCATCTCACTGGCTTTGGATGTGGCAGTCCTGTGGACTCTCTGAGGTTTTCTGGTTGGCTTTGAGTTTTGTGAAGATAAGTGGAGATGGATCAATCTTGTGACTCCACCAGGACGTGTGGGATCGTGTGTGCCTTTGGAGAACAGCCTCTCCTCCTACATCCTTGGTGGCACACCAAGTAGCACTGACTCGGCTCCTTTGGTACAGGAAAATAAGGACAATTTGGTCCAAGCCACCTCTTGGCCAGAGAACAAAGCTGTAGCTGGATGGGGAGAACATTCCAGGCTGCTCCACATGTACAGGGAGTTGATCAGGGCTGGGTCAGATGCTTTTCCAGGGCTTTATTCATGTGTGAGGCCCATTCATGTGTAAAGGAAGTTGGCATCTCTGTGTGTGAGCCCAGTGGTCCTGCCCTCCACCCCCATGGGAAACGTGAACATTTTTGGGACAAAAACTGCTGCTTTTCAGGGTGCCCGTGAGAGCAAGACCACCTGAGCTATCCCTCAGAAGCTGACTCCTGTTTAATTTTCTCTGTCATTAGTCCTGATGCTGGGAGGCTCATGGCCCATCCTTGTCCACCCCTGGCATGGTGGTTTTCGTCTGGAACAGGCCAGTGTGGCTTGGAGCAACCTGGGATAGTGAGAGGTGTCCCTGCCCATGGCAGAGGGTGGAACCAGGTGACCTTTAATGTCTCTTCCAACTCAAACCCTTCCACAATTATATGATAAACTGAGTGAAGAAGGGACACAGCTAAGCAGTGAGGGCTTTTTCCTGGGTTGGGGTGTTTTGGTTGGAACCTGGTGTGCAGAAACCAGCCCAGAGTGAGCAAGCTGGGATCACTTTGATCCCCAGAGCATGCAGAGCTGCGTTTCCAGGTCCTGATGCCATCCCTGCTATCCTCCATGGGGTTCTTTGCCTGCAAAAGGACACCAGAATTTCTCTCTTGGCTCTATTGCTCACCAAAGGCAGTGCTGCAGTGGGACAAACTGCAGGAAGGAAGAGCTGGGAGAGATTCTACTTATTTTCTATTGTTTTATACTTGTAGGAGGAATTTTTTTTTTCTTTTCATATAAAATGTGCTAAATGTTTCTGAAGTGACAGGGCTGGGCTGGGACCCAGCACATGCAGGAGAACAAAGCGTGTCAGCGAGTCCCTTGTCCCCGGGCTGGCTGACAACCCTCTGTTCTGGCTAATTTTTGGTGTCATCAATCACAAGTAGCAAGACAGCAGCCTCGGTGTGCTCTGTGTGCACCGTGGAGCTCATTGAGTGACCTATTAGTGCTTCCAGTTAATTCTGGTGACATATTTATAGCAGGGAGATCTACAGCGCCGATTTCCTACAGGACACATCAGCTTTTGACATCAGATTAAGTTATAGAGTCCCTTTTCCTGGCTGGATCAATAGGCAGAGTCAAACAGAGCCTCGTCTATATGCAGATGAGGAGGATTAGATTTAAATCGGCAAATGTCAGTAATGGCTGTTTTTCCCACCAAGGGAAGAATAGGCAAGGAAAAATTTCCATCATTAATAATTGAAGTTTATGGAGGTGGGGGGAAGAAGAAATGAAGGTATCATATACTGCTCCCGCAGATAACAGGGCCCTGCTTTTGCTGATAATTCTGTCTGGCAGGCAAGTGCTAAAAAATTATTATGATTATCACTGGGTTTCTGAATCTGTTATGAGTCTTCTGCAGCCATGAAATATTTTAACAGATGCCCTTTTGTAGCAGAGCTGAAAATACTATCAGTGGCATGAAAGTGTCCACAGAAAAATACGGACAAAATAGTTGGAAATGAGAGTTGGTTTAATTTGCCAAAATGAGGAGAATAACAAATTCTGGTGGAAAGCAGCATGGTTGGAGTGGGTGGCTGTCTCCCTCACCAGCTCCCAGCATGGTGGGCACTGGCCAGAAATCCTTCCCTGATCCCATGGGAGAGCATGGGAGCTTGCTGGGTGTCATGGCACTGCTCCGGAGGCTGCCCAGAGGTGAGCAGAAACCTCCAGAGACAGTTTAAAAAGAGCCTTTCGTGTCTATTTGCAGTGCAATGTGTGAAAATGCAGAATTCTACAGGCTTGAGAAAGACTTTTCTGCTCTTTTTTGTGTTTTCAGGGAAGTCTCCCAGTGGTGGCCCAGGGTTTTCACATGCGAGCCACCTGCCGATTGTGCTGGCAAGGCCCCACATTCCCATCAAATGTCCGTAAAACGTTCTGGTCCCTCTTCACTGCTGCTACTCTTCCTGCTGCCAAGAATTTCTCCAGGCTGCACAGCACTAGAGGTCGTGGTGCTCTGCAGCAAAGATCTGTGCTCTGTGCCCCCTTGGCTTCCAAGAGCCTTAATCCCAGCAAGCATTCCAACAACAGCCCATGTAAATCACGCACGAGATAATACATGGGAAGGAGTCAGCGTGAATTTCTAATTAACTAAATTTGCAACTGGTGCACACAAGTTAAAGGGCATGTGATTTATCACCTGTCAGTAAAAATATTGGTTGTAGCTTGTACTTCCAGTGCTGTGGTGTGTGCAGAGCTCAGCTGTGGAGTTAAAGGGCATCTGATTTATCACCTGACACCAGCCATACTGGTTAGAGCTATCACAGCTGGGGTGGCACAGACACCACGTTCCCGTTGTCACCAAATCGCCACGGCTTGGGTATTGCCCCAGCAGAGAGATGGGGGAAAGACTTTGTTTCAATAAATAGGTAAGGAAAAGAAAGAGTAATAGCTGCTTTATCCAGTTGAAAGGGGGCACTGGAGAGCAGTCAGCGCAAGGTGAGGCACAATGGGCCTGGTGATTCCTCAAGGATGTTGGTTCCATCCTTGGAAGTGTCCAAGGCCAGGCTGGACAGGCCTTGGAGCGACCTGGTCTAGTGAAAGGTGTCTCTGTCCATGGCACGGCTGGAATGAGATGATATTTAAGGTCCTTTCCAGCCCAAACCATTCCGTGATAATTCTGTACATTAACTCCTCTTCTTTGTCTGTGGAGGTTTGAGTTTGTTGAGACCATACTTGAGGAAACACGTTTGATTCCAATCTCCTTCCTAGATCTTGGGAGCTCTGGTTGTGCTTCCTGGCCTGAGCAGAGCTTAAACTTTTAATATTTTCAAAAACTAGATCCTTCCTATTCACAGCAAAAAGATGAAGGAGCCCAAGCTGTGTGCTGTATTGTCTGTTCCGTGCTGGATTCCCGTGCCGTGGGTTCAGATGCAGGAAGCTCAGTGCAATTTCAGCATGACCAAATAATCAGCCCGGTTATCTCCCTATGTCAGATTCCAGCTTCCAGGGGTTTGTGAAGAAATCTGTGGGAACCAAGTGTTCACTGTGCATGGAAGGTTGGCCAAACTGGATTCCAGCCCTTGGCATCAGCAGATACTTGCAAGTATGACCCTTCATTTTTGTGTCTGTGGTCTCCTCTTTTGTCACCTGCTAGACTCAAGAAAAGGTTTGAGTTTTACAGGCTTTTGTCAAGAATTAGATCCTCTCTGAGAAAAAGCAGCTGTAGCTGGAAGTAGGATAGATGAGTTCCTGTTCTTCCTTGTGAGTCCACACTGAAGTGATGGTCCTGTCAGGCACAGGAGCTGCGCTGCTGGAGAGGAATCCTGTGAAATGCTTCTTCCCAGCTCCTTGTGAACTTCGACAGGCACTTTGGGTAGCCCATCACCTCCCGGGGTTTGGTGGGGTCTGCCACACCTCTGTCAGATTTAGTCATCGGTGGTGTGAGAAGCGAGGCCAACATGGTGTACACAAGTGAACACCAGAACATCAACCTGTTGTGCCTGCATCATTCTAACCTTAGATGTTAAGATAGATTGAGGTAAGGTTTATGTGTGATATGACAGTTTTTGAAAATCCTGAAAACTTTTCTCTCAGTGTGTGTGTAGTCATTGCTGTTGGCTGCAAACTCAGGATCAGTGAGAAAGCTCTGTGAACCACAAAAACCTCATTACCTAATGTCTGGAAGTACAAGACATGTACGAGTTCAAGTAGGAGCTACAGTAAATCATGAGGCTCTTGAGGATGGAGGAAACTCTTTTAAGTGAGCTTTAATTACCAAGCTTGAAAAATCTCCCAACCCAACGCTGAGTAGAAGTCGGTGCTGACTGGAACGGTTGGGTGCTGAACGTGATGTTTTCAAACTGAGTCAGTTCCTGGATGGGGCTTGCAAAAAGTTCTCAGATGATGAGGAGAAGCTCAGGGAGGTGGGAAACTGTGTTCCTCACATGGCTGCTCTCCATCCTGCAGGTGAGTTAGAGCAGGTCCTGTGAGGGGCAGGGAGTGAAATCCCTGTCTCCAGCTCATCACCCAGCTCTTCTCCTGGGCTTTGCACTGTAGTCTTCCCCTAGTTCCACTTTTTTTCCACGTGCATCTCATTTTTAGGTTTACTCCTTATGTTTCCTGTGACCCACATGCCAAGATTTAGTTGCTATGGGGTTTGGTTTTTTAAAGTCTTTGGTCTTCCTCTTGCTTTGTGCTCAGAGCGTTTTGCAAGTCTGGGCAATTATTTATCAGGGCAACCAAAGTGCCCTACTAGCAAGGGCAATATTCCATCAGCTTTGTGTCTTTTCTACATAAAATAAAAGTCTGGTGGCATCTTCCACATTCCAGGGTCTCAGAAGGAGTTCAGGAATGAAAAACGGGCAATGCAACAGCATTTTGCTGCTCCCTCAGCTGAAGGATGGAAGGAATCAAGGTAACACGTTTATTTGACAGGAAATACTTTGTGTACTTGTGTAATCCGTTGATCTGAAAATTAAATCACTTTCTTCTTCATCTTCCGTGCCATTGATCTTGGAGTCTTTAGTGGAGGTACAAGGAGTCACGGTGACAAGTCCCCTGCCTGGCACAGCCCTCATGGAGCACAGCGTGCATCAGCAGGTGCTTTATTTGTGTGAGTCAGTCTGGGCTGGGCTTGTCCCAAACCACTACGAGGTAAAAAAAAAAGAGGAGTTGTAAGACACTCAGAAATGTAGTCTGTTTTCCCTAAGAGTTCCCCTTTCCCTGGTTTTGGAGCTGACTCCGACACAGTGGGCTCTGCTCTGCTGCCTTCGAGCTGGGGTTTGTGGTTTTACAGTTGGGTGCCCGTGGCTGTGGGGAGTGGAGGGAAGCGGGGCTGTCGTGGGGTGCAGGAGGCTGCAGAGAAGCACCCACCTGGTCCCACAGCTCCTGGTTTTCCAGCCCTGTGCCAGCCAGGCTGGTACAGCATCAAGGGAGCAAACTGAGCCCCCAGTCTCAATGTTCATAGGCATATACATACATGGTTAGATATGTGGGGCTCTGGTGTTATCTCCGTGTGGGGATATAAATATGGAAGTGTATCATACCAAGTGCGTGTGTGAATTTGCATGTGTGTACAGTATATGTGTAATTTCCACAGTATTTTAGCTCAGCCTCACTCACAGTGTTCTCTGATTTGTAGGAACGCAATCCATTTGTGCTTTAGAGATGCAAATAAAAATGAAAATCTGACAAAGTCCGCTGGAAGACTTAAACAATTGCTTTCTTTAAATAGTTGCTCTGTAAACAGGATTCAAGGTGACCTTATATTTAGATTATACTATACTGAGATATTTAGATTTAAAAGAGGAGAGATTTAGATTAGATGTAAGGAAGTTCTTCACGCGGAGTGTGGTGAGGCCCTGGCACAGGGTGCCCAGAGAAGCTGTGGCTGCCCCATCCCTGGATGTGTCCAAGGCCAGGTTGGATGGGGCTTGGAGCAACAAGATTTAATGGAAGGTGTCCCTGCCTTGAGAAGGACAAAGGATGGTTTTCGAACAAAGCATCCCAGCCTTGCCATCCACCATGGCAGAAGCGGCTGTGGGCACCTTGCCACCACCCTCTCCTGGGGCTGGCACCCTCTCCCAGGATGTCCCCACCCAGCTTTCCAGAGAGGAGTTTTTGTGCTGCTAAAGCTGTTATTTAAAACGCTCTTCTGCCGGTTTATTCCAGCTGTGAGGGATCCCTTAAAAACCACAGGCTGCTTGCCTGTGAGTGCTTTTGGGATGGAGGCAGCGTGAGGCCCAAGCAGGGCCAGGGAGTGATGTGCCATAGCTGGGAATAGATTAAAGGAAGGTGGCTACTGCAATCACTGGGCAAAATAACACAGCACATGGCATTTGGGATTAAATCCTCCAGTTGTTTTATTGCATTTAATCACCATTCCACAAGGATGGACGTGACCAAAAGGGTCAGGGGCTGCTTCCCCTACACCTTTCCCTACACCCTCCTCCTGAGCTCCCAGTTGGATTTCCTCTGCTGAGCAGGGTGCCAGGTAACCAGGGACAGGTGCCAAGAAATCAGCCCCATGTTCCTGCCAGTGCAGAGCATTGTCCTGGAAAGCAGAGCACAGGGCTCGGTGTCTCCCACCGCTGGGAGGGATAAAGAGAAGGGAAGATAAAAGAAACAGTAATATTTTTACACTTACACTAACTCAGGTTCAGTTTTCATATTTCATTAATTATTGTTTTGTCATGTTAGGAGCCTGGGGAGGAAAATATTAATCACAGGTTTTGCTGAGTGCTGTTTCAGTAAGTAAATTAATTTCAGACAGGAAACTTGTTTGTGGATATTTGGCTCCTTCCCACTGTAGGCAGGCGAGCCCGCCATGCTTCCCAGCACCCTGCCGAGCCCCAGCCACCCCCTGCCTGACTTTTTGGCACATTTTTGTTTCAGGATTCACTGTCACTGCAGCAAGAAGAGCTTGCAGGTCCCCTTGGTTTTTCTTTTGCTTGTGTTTGTTTGGGTTTTGGTCTTTAGAAACTTCTGGCAGAAGCCAAGGCAAAGAGATGCCGAGTGTGGCTGGGGCGGGAGGTGGTAGCAGCCGTGGGATGCTGCAAAAATCCAAACTGGTCTTTGCAAAACTCCTCTGGCCTGAGGCAGCTGTGTGAGAGGAATCTAATAGGCAGGACAGAGCACGGCCCATTGCTCCTGTCCCCTCTCCATCCCAAATCACTGCTCACCCTGGTTGTGTCCCACATCCTTCTCCAGGCACAGGGCTGTTCCATCATCTTTATTTGCCCACTCATGGCACTGGGGAAATTCCAAAGGCACATTTCCATCTCTTTTTATAAATCAAAGCCAGCATTTCTTTGTCAAAGAAGAGAGCCCTGAGGTAGGTCTGGTTAATGGCACTCAGCACGTTCCCCCCATCCCTGTCTGAGAAGTGAGCAAGGAGCGGTGTTGGCTGAGCATGCACGAGAGCGGTTACACCTCAGCTCCTCAAGGCAAACCTCCCAGGTGCTTATTTTGGGAGAGGGCTTTGCATCCTTTCTCACTTCTGAAGTTTGTGACCCCAGATAAAAATAAATACCATGTAACTGCTCCTGCTCTGGGTTATTTCTGGCAGCACCACCAAGTAACTGAATTTCAGAGGGCTGTGAGTGAGTGTGCGTGTGTGTGTGTGTGTGTGTACAAACCAGTAGATCTCAGTAAGATAATCAATTATATGCAAGAGGAAACCAGAACTTTTTCCATTGGTTTTATCAGATATTGTGGTCAGTGGAGGCAATTCAGAGTAACTCGGAACCCGATTGCATTCATTCTTCCTATAATCACTCCATCTCTGTTTACCATATTCAGTTAAAGTGGCTTGTTTGCTACATCCGCTCTGCTGCCAAAATAACCTCATTTACTCTTGCAAACGGCTTCTGCTGCTGCTTCTGTAGTGTTCCTGTACTGCAAATACATTCTTGGCCGCAGCCCTGAGGTTTGGATATACTGTTCTTTGAATCCTGATGTGGAGTTGATTGGTTGGCTGCTCATTCACTTTCAAATACCATTTGAATGACAGGAGGCTGGTTTTGGTTTTTTTGGAAACACGGGCTTTGCTTTCACCTGCTGTGGAGCTGAGCAGTCTCTGAGCTCCAGGCTGCTTCCTTGCGGTGTAGGTGCTTTGATATTTTTTTTTGTGGTTGCCATTGTTTTTGTTGGGTTTTGCAAATTTAAGCTTCAAACAGAAGAGTCTGTTAAAAATACTCAGTTTGCTGCTTGATGGAAAGTTGGACGCGGAGCTGGCAGGAGCCTGCTGCAACTGCAGGGTGCAGGGGATGGGTTTGCCTGCCCAGCCTGCAACCAGCAGCAACCAGTGGCAACCAGCAGCCTTGGCTCTGTGGGACTGGCTTGCTCTGCTGATTTCCTCCTGCCCTTTGTTTTTGCTGGAATCACGTGCAGGAAGCACAGCTGGGACGGGTTGGTTTGGTGCGAGGTGTTTGGGTGATGCCGGAAGAGCTGTCCTGTTTGGGGAAGTCCTGGCATGGTTTGGGATGGAAGAGAACTTAAAGATCTTGTTTTAATCCCCTGCCATGGGCAGGGACACCTTCCACTATCGCAGCTTGCTCCAAATCTTGTCCAATCTGGCCTTGGGCACTGCCAGGGATCCAGGGGCAGCCACAGCTTCTCTGGGCACCCTGTGCCAGAGCCTCACCACCCTCACATGGAACAATTCCTTCCCAATATCCCATCTAACTCTTCCCTCTGGCAGTAGGAAGCCATTCCCTGTGTCCTGTCCCTCCAGGCCCTTGTCCAGCACCCCTCTCCAGCCCTCTTGGAGCACGTTTAGACATGGGAAGGGGCTCTGAGGTCTCTCCAGTGCCTTCTCTTCTCCAGGCTGAAAAACCCCAACTCTCAGCCTGTCTTTCTGGGAAGGAGGGCAAGGAAAACTGGCCAAACCATTTAAACCCTGGATTTTTGCCTTGCATTCTCTCTGCCACGGCCCAGCCCTTTCCTTTCACTCTGGCATGTTGAGTGAACCTGCATGAGCGCTGTTGGTGCAAGCACAATTACCTTGGCCCAACAGCTCCCTTGTCTCCAAGGACCATTGGCCAGGTTGGACAGGGCTTGGGGCAACCTGGGATAGTGGGAGGTGTCCCTGCCCATGGCAGGGGGTGGGATGAGATGAGCTTTAAGGTCTCTTCCAAGCGTTCCATTCTGGGATTCTGTGATATCACCATGTGCTGTTCCATTTTCTATCACCCCAGCTGGGGTGGGGGAAGCAGACAGTGCTGAGCACCAGGAGGCTGGATCTCGTGGTGGGATTTCATGTCTCCCTGCTGGGCACCTGGATCTTGTCCTCTCCCTCCTAGTTAGGCTCTGCTCCCCTGTGTAAGGTGCACCATCACTTGGTGGGAAGAGCGAGCTTTGTCTCCTTGAGGCTCAGGAAACCGCTGTGGAAACAAAGACCCCAAAACAATTTGAAGCAGAGATGGTTTTATGGTGCTTTTGAGTTTCTCATGCCTCTTGGCCCAGAATGTGATTTTAGTGCTCTGAAATGAAACTGTCTTGAAAACATTGTGGGGGTTTTTTGGTTGTTTAGGTGGGTGGAGCGAAACTGCTCATAGAGAGAAATCTAAAGCCAGAGGTGAATTTGTCCTCTTTTGTTTTCCTATAAGTATTACCTTCTGCTTCAAGATTTGCAAGCATTTTCTTAGCCTGAAATTCTGCTTTCAGTGTACAGAGCCCTGATTTGTTTCACTATGAATCGTGGCTCTGACCCAGCCTCGAGTGGGAGCTGCATCTGCATTACAAAACGAGATAGGAGGCTGGAGTGGCAGGACAGGGAGATTCTCCTTTCAGTGAACTCATGGGCTTTGCTCCTTGCAGGAGCATCATGAAGTGATTCATTGCTGTGCTGGAGATAAGCACAATTATCTGGATTTCACATGTGGGGACACCGATAGTTTCTAAACGAGCCCATCTGGGGCAAGATTAGAGCAGTTTTTCCCAGGGCGCTGGGAGTCCCACCAGCTCCTCATGCAACCCTTTCCCACGAATAGCCCATATGCTGGGGACTTGCATCCCTGCATCAAATGATTTGCCAAAATTAATGGTTTTACATGTTGTCATAGGTCTCTGCCATCTCCTTTTTGGAGAAAATGAGGCCTTTTCCTTTTTTTCTCCCGTGAAACACCTCCATGTTTCAAATGTCCTCTCTTGCCCCTGGGCTTTGGTTTCCTGTCTTTCTTCTCTTGTTTTCTCATCTCTCTCTGCTGAGAAGCGAGGCAGTGGAACTGAACTCAGCACCTGGAGCAAGTGTGTGCTGACATTTGGATAACATTACAGGATTTTCTGTGTTCTCTTCTGACCTGTTATTTTTGCTCCCTATCATTTTGATATTGCCGTGCTTTCAGTGCAGGTTGGCATGGGGCACCTGCAATGACAGTTGGTCTTACTCCTTACTGCTCAAAGAATTTACCCTCTGCTAAAGTCTAGAAGAGTTTCAGACCCCTCCTTCCTGCATGGACTGTTCTGGATTTGTCAGCACAGGGTTTCTCCTGCTCTGATGCTCCCTTCTGCTTGGCTAGGTGGCTCAGAAATTCCCAAGACTTTGTCATTTGTAATTAAGCTAAATAATATTCTTTTCATCTGCAAACTTTGTTTCAGTCTGCAGCCTAGTTTTCAGGTCATTAATAAAGATACTGAGCAAAAGGAGACCTGGTTAAATACTTTTGCTGGTGTGTCGTTAATTATTTCCCTCTCAAAAAACAAGTCCCAGACTTCAGTTTTGTCACAGCCCTCAGCAGCATCAGGTCTGTGCTCAGTGTCACCCACATCTAAAGCCCAGTTTGGTTAAACCAAAGCTAAAATTGGTATGGGAACTCTTCACACAGTTGAGATCAGTCTGGTAATAATTTAGGCTTGTCAGTTCCTCACAGAGCAGCTGTATTGAAATGAAATTTCAGTTGAGAGCATCCACAGCAGTAGAAAACACACCTTTATTGAAATAGGCTGAAACTCGAATGGAGGTGGGTTCAAAGCTTTACATTTTTTTTGTAGAGAGGTCTGAGAAGAAATCTTGGAAAGCATCAACACACTGGTTCTCTCAAAACCCTCATGACTGAGGGTGAACCCCAGGATGCTCTCTGGGACCATCGTGATCTCTTACGGCTGCTCCGGCTCTGTTTTGTTGTCACCAGTCTTCCTCACCCTACCACAGCTGTCCCTTTTTTCAGGTTTGCTTTCCAAGTCTCTCTTAGGGCCAGATGTGGCATCTGCCAACCCTGAGCTCTTTTTCAGAGGAGTTGCTTTTGCTGGTGATTCTGTGCCTGTCACAAAATCGTTTTATAGGCTCCTTTGGGACTGTTGTGGTTGGAGAGGCAAAGCTAGAAATACTCTCACCATGACATAAGCTGGAGTTTAGGCTGCTGATAAAACGCTTGTCCTAATGGGATCTTTGGGGTGGGTGGTCTGAATCCTTATGCCCCAACTTCATCGCAAACCCTGGCTGGGAAGCCTCAGAGAAGGGCAGAGGGATGTGATTGCTGCCATCCTCTTCACTGGCTGATGGGACCGTGGCTTAGCAGTGGTGGGAGAGCAGAAACTCCCCAGGAGGGGCACAAGGAGTCTAATTTCTGAATTCAGAGGAGAATAATGAATGCCCTCAGGTGTTGTGCTGAGTTAGGGGGCCGTCGGGTGCCATGGCCCAGGCTGCTCTGAGAGCCAAGAGATGGATGGATGGATGGATGGATGGATGGATGGATGGATGGATGGATGGATGGATGGACAGATTGAAATCATGTACCAAAATGATGGTCTCTGGGCTGCCTGCTGTAAATATCTCCACGCAGGCTGGAACTACAGCCCTGGCAGGCAGCAAAGGTAGATGTGATTTGCACAGAATGTGTTTGTTGGGGGCTCATCTGTCAGCACTTGCAGCTCCTTCAGAGCCAGCCACGTGGCCTCTCGTTTCCGCTCTGACTTGCAAAGATTTATAGATATATTTTTAGACTTAATATATTAATACGCTCTTTTCCAAGAAATATAAACTATGAGCTTCCTGCTCTCTGGGAGATTCATTATGTTTTGCTTAAAGGAACCAAAGTTGTTTTCCTTTCCAATGAGCACACAAGTGTCTGGTCCCACTTACCGACTGGAGAAGGTGATTAATTCCTCTGGTTTTGGAAGCAGCAGCGAAACACAGTCTGGAGATGCAGAACCACCCTGCAGCCTCGCTGGGGCTGAATTATCTGGCACAATGGAGCCTGTAATTAGCAGGTGGAGAAGATGCTGCATGTGGAGCATTAGAGGATCACAGAGGGACAGGTTACAGGGCAGCCAAGGGAAACAAAAGATTAGGCCGAGGCAGTAACAAATTAAGTGTTTTCATCTCTCCAGGATGCTTAAATCTCTATAATACAAACTCAAACAAAGAAAATCTTCACTGATGTAAAAGAGCTCAACCGAAACAGAGTCTGGGGCTGTTGTACCACACAACATGCAGCACGGGTGTAATTCCTGCTGCTCTCTGTCAGAACAAGGAGGATTCTTTCTCTTAACAGTTAAGAAAATTTTGGAAGTGGGGAAAAAAGGTATCTTTATAGAGGTGCAGCTGAAATATAAAATGGAACATAGTCACTGGAGGGCCTGAAATCTTGGTGTGACTTCCCAAATCAGGATGCAGAGGATTGGCGGAAGTAACTTTCCCCCACTAAATGATTTTGGAGAAAGTGTGGGACACTAATCGTTAGCTAATAAATGGGATCTTTTTAGGTGTCTGACTTAGACGTGGTGGAAACCTGAGCAGAGAGTCCTTTTGTCTGGAAACATGGGGATCAAAATGATCTCATGAGACATCAAAGCTGACTCAGGTATCATCTCATTAAACCCCGGGCTTGGGGGTGTTGTGTCTTGACATGTTTTTACAGCACATCCTTCCATGCTGCAGAAGAACCATGAAACCCCTCAGAATGTTTTGAGCAGTCCAGCTGTGGAGTGGTGCCCATCGCTTGAGGTGGTGCCCATCCCATGAGGTGGTGCCTGTCCCCTGTGTGCCCTTGGTGTCATTACACCAGTTTGGGAAGCAGCAGGACTGGGTGCAACTCTGCTGGTTGTCCCTGCTGGCGCTGTCCTACCTCCGTGTCCACACACTTGCAGGGTGGCACGTAAGGAGGTCCCCTGCCCCACCTCTGCTGTGGTAAGGAAGGAAAAATGGCTTCTCCTACCTGTGCCTTGACCTTGTGGGCAGCTTCTTGCCCATTGTGGCACACTGCAGATAACTGCTCCTTTGTGAGCTCTTTGGTCAGTGGGTCCATCCTTCCTGAGCTGGATGTGCCTTTGGAGATATGCTCCTGATCCTGAGGCTCAGGAAGAAAACGCAACCAAGCAAGAGGGAAAAGCTGCTGGTGCCAGCCTGCCTGATCACCTGGGCTGTCCTGGGTTTGACCAGCAGAATGAGTCTTAAAGCTGAGAGCATGGGCTCTGTGCAGGAGGGTTTGTCCCTTTGTGCAGCACCTGGTGAAGTCTTCCTGGTGCCTGGCTTGAGTGGGGCAGTCCGTGGACACACTGGTTGTGGGACAGTGGGCAGTGCCATGGACACAGCAGTTATGGGACAGTCCCTGCTGCTTAACTCCACTGGCACAGACAGGGTGGACATCCTGGAAGGTGGGCAGTGGTGCTGGGCACCCATCTCCTCAGGCTTTCCATGGCACCTGGCCTTGCAACCCCTGTTTGGAGATGTTGGCTGCAAGTGTGCTCGGGGCCAGGATCCATCCCAAGGACGAAACTGTGCTTATGCGGATAAAAACCAGTTCCAGCAGTATCCACAGTCCATACACAGCATCCCTCACGTGTGCTCGTGGGAAGTGCCCCATGGTGGGGAGGGCTGCTTGCAAGGACCCGGGCCTGGAGTCCCTTTGGTTGTCAGGTGATGTTCTCTCCTCTGGAGAGGGGATGAAGCCCATGCAGGTGACTGCTCTGACAGCCCAGCCCACACGGCCATGGACAGCAGTATTCCGTAATACCCCTCACAATTGTTCCTTTAACAGGCGTTGCTTGGATTATGTATAAGAATTAATAAATATTAGAGTGGATTTAAGAAAGTGGATTTAAGAAAACCCTTTGGCGTTGGGAATTGTGACTGGCAGCCAGCACCACTGAGCACAGCTCCTCTGTGTGTCCTGGCAGGCTGAACATGAGCTTCTTTTCTTGTAAAGCCCATGCTGGGCTGCTCAGGGCCATTCTGGTGGCAGCTCCAGTGTCACCTTTGTGGTTTCTCAGGTGAGGAAGTGCTGGAGCACCAGGATTTCAGCAGGGGTTAATGCTTCTTCATTAGTGTGGCTATGCTGATTAGTGCCTGCACCCACACAAGTGACAACAGCCAGGCTTTGGTGTTCCCTCATCGTGGCAAATCCACAGCAGGCCAGTTTGGGGAGTGTCACCAACCTTGGAAGGGGTGGCACAGCCATAAATCCTGCATGATCCAAGGGTGAGGGCTGTGGGAGGAAGATGGGAGCTCAGCTTGTCAGGGCAGCTCTTACATTTTCCCTTTGTCAGCATGAGTTAATGTTGAACAGGGCAAATCCTTCCCCCCAGAAGGAGCCTGGCAAGACCTTCCCTGTGAATATATGAATAGCAGTGGGGCAAACTGTGCATCTGAATTTATGAATGATTTGACACCGACAGGCTGGAACGAACTCTGTAATTTTATTGTGGTAGATTTAGTAGGTCAGACATATACATGCCAAGTCAAAATGACCTAGAAAATCTTTCTAGGTCAAATTATTGCTTGAAAACTTCTCTTTTTCAAAGGCAAGGCCGTAAGTTTTCATGCTTACTCTGACACATTTTCCTTCCAACAGTGCAACATGAGTCTTCAGGACAGGATTTGTAATGTCCTACACTGAGAAGAGAGAAAGAAACCTGAAGAAGGGGGATACTAATTTCTTAATGAAGCAAGGCCTTTTCTGACCACCTCTGTTGTCCTGAGACAGAATGCTGGACACCTGGCTGGCAGGACTTCAGGGCAGAAGTTGCAACACTGATTGTATTCACACTGTGCTTATTTCCAGTGGTACTGAAACCTTTCAAACGCCTGGGTCCAGCAGCAACCAGCACCTCCAGCCTGCCTTTGGAGCCCTAACCCTTAATAAGATGGGAAATAATTTATTAGGAGCCTTTTCTCCTCTGAAGAGGTTTGGGGGAGGCTGGTGAGGTTTGCATGTGATGGCTCCTCACTGGAGCATTGGGGTGGGGCAGAGCCACACTCTGCTGCCCTGGACACTCCAGTCCGGGAGCCACAGGGCTGGGTGAGGTTGGAAGGACCCAGGACCTCGAAGTTGTCATCCTGAAGCTGCGTCCTGCTCTGGTAATTCCTGAGTGTGAGCAAACGCAGTTTTCATGCCGTTAGGAGGAAGCCTGAGCTGCTAATGAAAGCTCAGCTCTTCTTGTGGGTTACTTATTTCAGAGTGCCAACATAACAACAGAACCAGGGCTCCAACAAGAAGTACAGAGGGCTCCCCACCACCCTCATTTGGTTTGGGGTGGGCTGAAACGTTTTTGTCCTATGGTGCTTGAGGCCATTCTGTGAGATGTGGCTGGCTGAGGATCTGGGGCTGGGCTGGAGCCCAGCTGTTGGCAGATGCTCAGAGATGCCCAAATCATGGAATCATGCAGGTTAGAAAAGACCTCCGAGATCACCAAACCCAACCTTCCGCTGAGTGCCACCGTGCCCATGAAGTCATACTGGGACGTGCCACATCTGTCGTGTTTTTAACGCTTCCAAGGGTGGTGATCCACCACTGCCCTGGGCAGCCTGTTCCCAGCAGGAGCTCCCAAGCACAAGTCGTGCTTCCGACTGTAGCCAAAGGTAGCTGTTGGCACATCACCCCCGCTGGCTTTATTCCCTGCGAAGAGTGGGCACCCATCCTGTTCCCAGGGCTCCTCCCTGCTCCCCTCCACCTGCCCAAGGTGGGGGTGTTGGAAATAAATGATCTTTAGTGGCCTCCCGAGCCAAACCATTCCATGAAGCCGTGCTTAACCCCACAACAGGGCTGAGTGCAGGTGGGTGTCATCACCGTGGGCATCCCGCCGGCTCCCTGCCGATGTTCCCAGCGGAGCAGCACTACCCAAACTCCAGAGGTTCCAAACAGATTTTTCAGCCCAGCCCTGACCTACTTGAAAGTAGCTTTTGCCATCCCAGGGAAGTGGGTAATGGGAGGCTGCAGTGCCTTCGGAACAATTACAGCTCACAGCAGTCCAAATGAAAATGTTTGTTGAAAACAACATGTGCATAATTAAGGCTTAATGAGCCCTTGTCTGTTTGGAATCTGCAATTAGATTTATAATAGAAAATACCAGCAAATGCCAAATAGCTTTAAAAGAAGACGAGATAAAAGATAATTTTGCTGCAAATCTATAGTAATACTGTAATTTAATGAGCTGGAAGTGTTGCAGAGAAAGACTGTAAGAGCTTTGGACAAGTTTGTATTGTGCGTGTTTATCTTATCTGCCCATTTCCCTATCTATAAAGCTGTCAGTCTTGCTTTTAACTGCTTGGAATAAGGCAGGACTTTGCTAAAATCAGGAAGACTCCCTTTGTTTATTTTCATTTATGTCATTAATTAGTCGGGCAAAGCTGCTCTTTTCTCATTCTCATCAACATGCTTTAAACTTCTTGTTAGGGTTAATAATAGTAATAATAATAATAATAGTCATAATAATATCTTTATTCAATTATTTACAGTGAGGCAGGGGCATAATAATAATAATCAGAGGTGCTTTTTTCTGACTAGTTTCATTAATTTTAATGAGGTTTTAACTGTCTTTTCAAGATGTTGACAATTTTCAGCACTAAAGCAGATATTTAACAAGTAAACCTGAGGCCAGCTTGGCTGCAGTAAGCACAGAACACCTTTAACCCTAATGAAAAAGTTAGAGGGCAGTAAAATCTGGTGGAAAGATTATTAAAGTGAACAGAGAGGTAGCAAAAAAAAAGGAAGAAAAGCTGAAATTAGAAGTTCTTGAGAGAGATGGTTGGGGGTTTTTCTCATATTTAATAGCTGAGGGTGGGAGGGAAGCTTTGGATGCGACACCTGGACCAAGTGAATGGAGGCCATGGCGATGGGGTGGTGGGGCTGTGACGTGCACAACCCCCTGGAAACACAGCTCAGCAGCTTCGTGTGAGCAGCCTAACTCAGCACTTCGTGAAACAGGGCCACAAGGATGTGGTGGTGCTGCCTGGGGAGGCACCTTTCCGATGTGATGTTACGGCCCGTGGGAAATGCTGCTGAGCTTCGGCTTCTGTAAAACCCTGCCTTTGCGTGTCTTGGCTCTCCGGCGTGTGAAGTTCCAGCTCTGGTGCTGCATTTGCAGCTTGGGTCACGCAGCTCCAGCCTCAGCCTTTCCAGCAGTGATGGGAGCCTGTGCATCCCGTATGTCTGCACCTTCCCAGCCCTGCTCCTGACCCGCTCCATCCGCTGGTTCCCGGGGTTTTGCCCTTCTCAGGGACATGGTTCCTCTGGATCAGGTTGCCCGGTCCAGCCTGACCTTGCAGTTTCAGAAATTACCTTCCTTATCATCCTTGTTTTGGGGTTGGGTTTTATTTTGTCTTTGAAGACCTCGCTTTTCATTAGTTTTATTCTTTTTGAGTCAGGAACATGTCCAAACATTGTGAAATGGATTGTACTTTGTCAGCCCTTTTTTTTTTTTTTGGAAGTCATTCTATGTACCACTGCAAGAGTATATTTGCATACAAAGTGGAGTGCAGAACCACAGAAAGCAGGTTTTTGCTGGTGCCAAATATCTGTGTGTTGGAAACTATTTTCTAAATGACTGGCATGGAAGACCTCTGATTTATTTTTTTTGCCTCCCAGCTAGCTGGTTTTGCATAATGTTCCCCATGGTCTTGAAAAATCAATTATTCTTTTCCCTTATGCTTTGCAGGAGGATAAAATAGACAAGATCTTGAATTCTGGGGAGCAGAAACGTACTTTTGCTTGGAAAGAGATTTGGGTTGGAAGGGACCTTTAAGCTCATCTCATTCCACTCCCTGCCGTGGGCAGGGACACCTTCCAGTAGACCAGGTTGCTCCAACCTGCCCTTGGACACTTCCATGATGGAGCAGCCGCAGCTTCTCTGGGAAATCTATGTGAGGGCCTCACCATCCTCTGAGTAAAAAATTTCTTTGTAATATTTAATCTGTGCTCAAAGAATAGGGGCTGTGAAGTGAATTAAAGCTACTGTTTTCCTTTGTGAATATCAACTGAGCAGCACATGTGATTTTAGGAATTGCTGGAGTGAGTTAGGAGGTACTTGGGATCCAGGTTGTTTACCTGTACAGCTGCCAGCAAGGCACTGGGATTGGAAGCAAAATACATGGTCTTAAAAAAAGTGCCCAGCTTTGAGGCATCTGCTCCTCAGTCCTCTGACAGCTCTCTTTCTTGCTTTGTTATTTACTCGCTGTGCAGTCAAGAAAAGATAGAGATTTCCAAACTCATTCCTGCTATTCCTGCTCCATGTACGTCAAACCCAACGTCACCCAGCCACTGCTTGTGCTGGCAGCTGCTGCCTTCACTCCCCAAGGAACTGCTTTGATTCCATCCAGGAATTCACTTCAGGTGTGCAGCTGAGCATCGCTGCCTGTGCTGCACAATCCTTGGGCAAAGGGGACCACATTACAGGGTGGGAAAGCTTCTCTGCTTAAGCTTTTTTCGTTCCTGGCTGCTCCCTTGCCTCCGTGGCTATTCCAGTGCCATGTGGAGCCCCTCTCTAGTGGTACCTCTGGCTGCAGCCAGGGCTGTTGTTCTGCTGTTGAAATCAGCATCTCCATAAAAGACTCCCAGAGCGGAGCCAGGCTGGTAGCTGCTTCCCAGGCACATAGGTATCAGCTCTATTTTTATCTCAGCCCCGAGGTTTTATCTTGCAGAAAACAATGTTTCTCGGCGCCTTTGACGCTGGCACTGCTCTAGCACAGACTCTCCGCAGCTTCTTTTAGATCTTTGCGTGTTTTCTGCCTCTCTCAGTTTCCTGTGAATTACAAGTGCTGCTGGAGGAGCAGGCCGTGCAGTTATTGCTCATTAGCACTTTTTGTATTTATTTAACACACACCAGGCCGGTGCCAGGATGGTGCTGCATCCCTGTACCCTCACCTGGCTCCCTCAGCTCTCCCGCTCACTCATCTGCTGACGGGTGAAGGACCAGCTCAGCAAGCGCCTGGTATTTGTATTTTTCTGCAGATAAACTCCTCGAGCACCTGGGATAAACAGCTCCGGATGTGCTTGTTGTTGGGTTTCGAGAAGGAAGTGATGTACATGCCCAAGCCTTGCAGCGACAGCGCTGCAAAATAAACAGCGTTGAGCTGGTCAGCGATGGGCTGGGGAGTGGGTGCTGGGATGAGCGGGTGGGTGCTGCTCACCTCCCAGAAGCCTGATTTCCTTATCCATGCCCAGGCTTGGAGAGAAATCGGGAAGGACTTGGTTTTTGGCTGCAGCTCAGGTGAGCTCTCGGTGCCAAGGAAAAGGATGGAGATCTGCTGAGCACTCGGCGCACCAGGGCAGCTCAATGCAGCAGCAGCAGCTCTCCCCAGCAGCATCACACCAGGCTAAGAGCTAAACACAATCATCTGAACACAGTCAAAACGTATTAGATCAACATCTGCCCTCAGGGGCAAAACCTGCTAAGCTGAAACCCCAACCCCTCCTCCATGCACAGCGAGGTGTAACCGTGAGCAACTTTGGCCTTTAAATTAATCACCCTTTCTCTGAGCATCGTTCTCCTCAGTGCAGCTGGGAGAAGAAGAGGAGGCTGGATGGGTGGAGGATTAGCTGCTCTGTGCTGCTTTTGCTTCTTTTTGGAGTCGCACGAGAAAGGGTTAAGCAGAATTTTGATCTCTGCAATATTTTCATGCTTATACATTCTGTTTCTCATTTCCATGACAAAGATGGTAGGAAGAGCAGAATAAGGTACAGAATTTGCAGAGCAATTTTAAGACTGTAATGAGAACAGAAAATAGTAGGGGGAGAAGAATTGTAATTAGAATATGAAATGGAAAAAAAAATTAATCTATTTCCATGTCAGTCTTAAGACTAAATTCTGCTGCTCCCTGTAGCTTTCAGTGGAGGGGTTTTTTGTGTGTGTATGTGAAGAGCTTGAACTCCTTTGCAGGCTCTGAAAGATCCAGGTAAATGAGTTTAAGGCCTCATTCCCCCCCAGATAATGTAATAACAATAATTTTGTGTGCAGCGTTGACAGAAAGCCAGCCAGTCTCTTAGATAAATGAACGCTGTCACTCGAATAGTGGTGGCATTTCAGGAGAATAAAAGGGGATGCTGGAGATGCTTTTGGGGTGGAGGTCTGTGTGAGTATCACATGGTCACATGTCACAGAAGCCCCCAAACACCAAATATTGCCAGTCCTCAGGGACATCTGTCTGTCCTGAGCCGCCCAAGCAAAGCTGGGCCACCCACACGGGGTTGTGCAGTGCCTGGTCCAGCTGAGCTCTGAGTATCTCCAGGGATGGAGATCCCACAATGATATTTGACCACCCACATGCTAAAAAATGAGATGATATCTGCCCGCAGAGCTCCCAGGAGCCCACAGGCCAGGGTTTATTACTCATCTCTCATTTGTTCGGTTGCTGTTCTGGATCCTTCTAAGCCACCGCGTCCTGCAGCAAGAGGTTTTGTTGTTGGGCCCAGTATGAAGAACTTCTCTGGAAGGGTTCAATTTCACTTGCTAATAATTTCAATGTCTGTCTCCTTGATTTTAGGCTGTTAGAACCCCACTCTCATTCCATTTTTTCACATACATCTTTGTTGAGTCCATCTAACACCCTTTTATCCCCTCATCATCCCTTTTTCCTCATCCACATGTGCCATTCCACACCTTGGATTTTCCTTGCAGTTGCCCTCTCTCCTTCTTCTAACAGTACAGATGGCAAAATAATACTTGGTCTTTCATTCTTTGCTCTTTTCCTGATTGCTTCTAAAACCTGAATGGCATTTTTGGCAGCTGCTGAGGACTGAGCAAAAGTTGGAAGTGAACTCACCAGAACAGTTTCTCTTCTGGACAGCAGCAGCTATTTTAAGGCCCATTGTCATGTCCGTCATTGGGATTGCTTTTCTTCAGTGCATTACTTTGCATTTATTGACATTAAATTTAATCTTCCATTTCCTCAGTGCCACTTAGTGCAGTGAGAGCCCTAATGCAAAGCTATTCAAAGTCGCTTTTAGTTTCAGCTGGCCTGAATAATTTCTGTCTCATTAATAAACTGAACCCTTCCAGATCAGTTAAATGATGAGCTGGATAGATTTGAGTGCAGATGGATCATGGACCATGATCTTCTGCTTGCTGAAAACCTTCTGAGTGTCTTGCTGTGAGTAAGAGAACCTTCCCTCGGGTCCCATGACATGCTGGGTTTTGGGGTTTAGAGCTGGTTTTTGAGGAACCTTGTGAGAAGTCCAACCAGAGAGATCAGTTCACCTTTCCTACGGGCTTGCTGACCCTTCAGCAAGCTCTAAGTGGGCTGTGAGGCACAAGGTCCCTCTGTTGGCTCCCTCTGGGCCTCCTGAGGGTGTGTTGGAGTGTGACAGGTTCACACTGACGGAGTTGGACATGCTGGTGTGGAATCTTCCCCTTCCCACTCCAGTTTGTTTGGGAACAGAGACAGAAGATCAGACATTTAAAATCATTGAATCATTGAAAGACCTCTGGGGTTGTTGGGCCCAACCATTAACCCAGCACTGGCAAGGTGTCTTGGGGTGACTCTATCATGTGTATCCTCTACCATGCTCTATGCCCAAAAAGTAATATTGTGCCTTTTCTGTGCCTTTAAACTGAGCTTGAGGAAAAAAAACCAAATGAACTTTCCAAAGCAGCTTCTCAAGGACACAGAGATTACACTCCTCAGTGTTTTTCTGACTGCGGAAGGCATGAAGGGAGCACCCTGCTTGCTTTTTCTTCAGCCAGCTAGTTTTTTTTTCCCCTCTTGGCATGAGACGGAGAGCTGAATTTTGTTTCCTGGGACTTTGGTTTTTTTCCCTTCTTCTCTTCCGAACTGTTCCAACAACATCAGAACACATCAGGAGAATTTTCTCCCCGAGGCCCGGGGGTGGGCCCACGCCCTCACCAACCAGCTCCGAGGAGGAGAGAGACCACACCTACAGAAGGACTCTGAAATCTTCCCAGGTTTCTCTCTATAGAGAGGGTTTTAATTCATTATTTAGCATCATTATCCTTTTCCTGTGTGTTTGTTAAAATAAATAGTTTTTATCTCTTTCACTTTCCTTCGAGGAAAAATTTCCTTTTTTCCCGAACCCTGTGGGGGGGAAGGGTGGTTGCAACCTGGTTTTCTCTCAGGGGCTATATTACTAGATTTTGGCCAAACCGGCACACCTGGCCACCTCTAACCCATGTCCTCAAGTGTCACATCCACATGGCTTTTAAATCCCTCCAGGGATGGGGACTCCACCACTGCCCTGGGCAGCCATGCCAGAGCTGGACAACCCTTTCAGTGAAGAAACTTTGCCTAATCTCCAATCTAAACCTCCCCTGGCACAACTTGAGGCCGTTCCCTCTCCTATTGTCCCTGTTCCCTGCAGAGCAGAGCCTGACCCCTCCGGCTGCCCCCTCCTGTCAGGGAGTTGTGCGGAGCCACAAGGTCCCCCCTGAGCCTCATTTTCTCCAGGCTGAGCCCCTTTCCCAGCTCCCTCAGCCGCTCCTGGGGCTCCAGCCCCTTCCCCAGCTCCATTCCCATCTCTGGACACTCTCCAGCCCCTCAGTGTCTTTGTTGTCGTGAGGGGCCCAAAGTTCCCTCACATTGTTTTAGGGCAGGTGGATGAATGTCACTTGGTGAGGGTTCCTTAGGATTTCTTTGGTTGGTTTTATGTTTTCTGGCCATCCCAGTGTGAGAGCTTCTCCGATGGGTCTTTCCAAGGGACATGCTTCAGTTTAGGAATTTCTGAATACTCACTCCACCAGTGTCCAGGCTGGTGCAGGTCATTCCTTTCCTTCCCACCTGGTTGTAGTTTCTTGACAGCCTCTACCATACCTTGGCCCCACCAGCTCTGGAGGTTCCCTGCTCCTGGTGTAATTGAGAAAAAACTGCTACCAGGCTTTCATCCTACTTATAAACTGTTCTTAAAACAAACAAATCAACCAAACAAGAAACATTCACTGTAAGTCTTTAAACCTCCAGACTTCAGCTGTATCAATCTGAATTCCCCCTGGGACAATGCATGAGAATATTGACTGTCTGTAGGAAACTCAGCCCCTCAAAGCCCCGGTGACTCCTGTGGATGCTGGGTTTGTGTTCTTCCCCCGACACCTGCTGTGGGGTCGTGCTCCCTGTTAATGCCGTTTGTCCCCAAACAAATTGCGGTGCGTGGCCGGGCTGGAGACGCCGAGCTTCCCTCGCAGGGCACTCCTGGGGGGAGCCGTAAATCTCGTGCTGAACTCCTGACCCTCCCTGACAGGATCAACTGAGGGTCTATCCAAGCATTTCAGTGCACAAATAAATAATGCTAAGTAGATCACTCCGGGCCAGAGGTTGTGTAAAGACCTTAATGGGGGAACTGCAGTTAAAGAGATTAAGCTAACCTCAGCCATGTATTCCCTGAAGAGGTGGGATGCTAAATTACTCCAGCAGGAATTTGCAGTGGCAGCTCAGCCAGCAGCAGCACTGGCAGGGGCAGGGCTGAGGTGAGGATTTGACATCCCAGAGATGTGCACAGAGAGGATCCTTACCGGGCCCAGTATCCTTGGGTCCGGATCCCTCAAAGGGCTGAGCCTGGTGTGCAGGAGCAGCATCATGGGGATGCAGGGCATGGAAGTAGCACGGCTAAAATGCACTTACAGCAGAATGTGCCACTCAAACAATACTGATAAAAATGAATTGTGGGTAAAACTATTCCTGTAACACTTTCTAAAGAAGAGTTATGTTTCCCCATGGTGGGAACGGCGCCATTGGAAGCAGCTGAATAAACCCAGCAACACATGGGCTGCAATTATTATTTTATTCTTTTATTTATTTATTTTAATGAGGAGTATTCAATACAGATTAATTGTGTTTTATGAGTTTTCTTGGGTCCTAACTTTCATTCACTAGAAACCTAAAGGCATTCCTCGCATGGCACTATTTTGGGTCACTCTGTCTTGGTGCTCATGGTAGCTGAGGTGCAGCTTGCTGGGAAACAAACCCAGTTGCATTCCAAGAATCTCTGGTGAAAGGTGATACCCCAGGGCATCCAGTTTGGAAATGAGGTTGTCGTGAGAGGGAACCTGCTGCCCATCTCCTGTGTCCTGGTACAGGGAGGCAAACCAGAGGCAAGTGTTTATAGCTCTGACCAGTAGAAACCACTGGAGGCATCCCGTTTGTTTTTAACTGGTCAATTAGTAGCTCCTTGATGGCGACGGCTCTTAATTACTGCTGGATTTGTACTAACAGGCCACATTTTCAAGCTCTAGAACCTCAGTGGACTTGCAGTTAAGGTGTTCTGGTCTAGTATTGTCAAAAATTAGTGTCAAAATTTAGGTGAGACCCCTCCAAAAACAAAAAACCCCCAAACAAACAAACAAACAAACAAACAAAAACAACAAACAAGCAAACAAAAAAAAAAAAAAAAAAAAAAAAAAAAAAAAAAAAAAAAAAAACCAAAAAAAAAAAAACACAAAAACACCCACCAAAAAAAAACAAACAACCACAAAAAAAAAAACCCGAAACCCACCACACATAAAATAAAATTAAATAAAAAGTTTGGAAGGCTTTTGAGATCTTGCAGGTATCACAGAAGGTATTACTGGTATGCATTTTGCCAGCATATTCTGGTCTAGTGGAAGGTGTCCCTGCCCATGTCAGGGGAGTTAAACTGGATGATCTTTAAGGCCCCCCCCAACCCAAACCAATCTGTGATTCCATGATTTCTTACAGAGCTGAAATTTCCATCTCAGTTTGTGGCTCTCAGGAAATAAAAAGGATGTGATGAGATTCATAATAAAATTGTACAAGCTGGCAGTGCCATCCAGGAAAAAGTAACACCTTCTTGGAATCTTGGCAGGAGGTTGTGTTTCTTTCCACTGGGTCCTTCCCAGTTAGCAAACATTTGTTCTCCCTGTTTGCACAGAGCTGGAGATCCCACAGCTGCTGCACTTTGGGGTCTGTCCCAGCCTGCTGCCTGCATTTGTTTTTCTTATTCATATTCATCCTGCTAACATGGGACCCGTGTGACCTCTGGGCACATTTAGAGGTTTGAAAATAATGCCGTGGAGCAAAAATAACAAACCAAAGTGAGCCTAGAAAAGCAATAAAAATTTTAAGAGTGCTTGGTACAACAACATCTGAATTGAGCTCCGTGTATGGGCTGCTAGAGCAGCAGTGCCAGCTGCGGCTCCCCTGGAAGAGCTCTAGTAAAAGAATTATGTTTTTAATTAAATTCTTCATGAAAAACTGAATTTCAGAGGGTGTTTTCTCACAGAATAGAACTGTCCTTTTATCTTTTGCTTGGACCCAAAATGGTCAGTAGGTTGTCCCATGGAGGGCTGCAGTTGTGGCTTGGTCTCCATCACTCTGCTGTCCTTGGAACTCCCTCTGGATGGGGTTGGCAGCATCCATGTCCTTATCCATCAGTGCCAGGCAAAGCCCCCTCCTATGCCACGAGATGGAATCTTGCCTGTCCTTTGGGTTGGAGTTCCTGCCACCTACAGACCAAGGCAGTTCAGTGGTGTTCATTTGACTTTGTTGCCAGAATTGGTGGAATTTGGGGCACTTTCCCTTCCCTTTTCCCTTCTCTCTTCCCCTTCCCCCTTTTTCTTCCCCTTCCCTTTTTCTTTCCCTCTTTTCTTTTCCCTTCCCTCCTCTGTTCATGCTCATTTCATGCAGGAGAGGGTGAGAATCAGCCACAGCCACTGATTTGTTTAATAGGCTGCTCCCATTAACCAAAGAATAATAAAATTAAGTAGTTTCAACTGAGCAAAGGGATGATTAAGACAACTGCACAAGAGGATGTTCCTTTTGAATTAGGACTTGAAAATTATCCCTGCCACATCATTCAGTGCAGGCTGGATTTTAGGGTAAGGAGGGTGATGGATGGCTGTATCCAGGTCTGGAACAGGAGCTAGACTGAAGGGGAAAAAAAAGAGGAAGCATTTATAACCAAGGAGAAATGTTAAAATTTCTGTTTCTACCATAAATCTACCTGGAAAGATGGGGTTGATTGTTTTGAAGTGCATTCCGTAGCAAAACAATAATGAGAAGAGGGAGAGCACATTACTTATCTGCTCTACCTGGCTGCTGCATAACTGGCAAACATCTAATTGAAAAAATATCCTGATGGGAGAATTTCTAATAAATTTGTTTGCACTCTCATAGCCTGGAGGAGAGGGAAAAAAATCCAATCAGCAGTAGGGAAATTCCAAAGTTTCCATTGCAGTTCGAGCCTTGATTTTCAGGCTCGCTGCTCAGTCTGGCAATCAGAGGAACAGTAATTTTGAAGGCAGGATTCATTACAGTTGTTATGAAGGCATCAAGGGCAGAAGGAATTGTGAAATGGAGGCAAGGGAACAGTTGAAAGCCATGAAAAAATACATTCTGACAAACAGAGGGATATGGAGAAAGGAGAGTGTTTGTCCTGCTCTGGGCCTCCCCAGTGAAGGATACTTTTGGTTTGCTGAGTGTAACTTTCAAGGTAATTTTTTTTTCCTGGAGAAAAAGGTTGTAGCCAGGTGTGGGCCAGTGTCTTCTTGTGGGTAACAAGGGGTAGAATGAGAGGAATCAGCCTCATGTGAACCAGGGCAGGTTTAGATGGGATATTAGGGCAAATTTCTTCACTGAAACAGTGGTCAGGTACTGGAACGGGTGGCCCAGGGCAGTGGTGAAGTCACCATCCCTGGAGGGACTTATGAGAGCTGATGTGGCACTTGGGGATGTCATTAAATGGTGGCCTTGGCAGTGCTGGGAGAATGCTGGACTCAGTGGTCTTAGAGGGCTTTTCCAAGCCTAGAAATTCTGTGATTCTCCACCAACCTCTGGCACCTCTGCTGCCAGTTCAGGTGCCCCTGCTGGGGTTGGCTGGGTTGTCAGAGGGTGTTTAGGCTGTAGAGCTGGTTGGGTCTCCGTGCCTGGAAGCACGGCAGCTCCAGCTGGAACTGTGCTGCCAGGAGCTGGCTGTGCCAGTGAGCATCTGACAGGTGGAGGGAAATCCAGTTTAAAGTGGGTGGTACCCAGCTGCCTTCTGGGGAAGTTGTTTGTCCCAGTGCTCATTGCGTCCCACAGCTCCTGCCTCACTGATGGATGTCACAGAACCCAGCAGTCGCACAGGAATCCTCTCCCACCCTGCTGCAGCTGGTGTCGCTTAATGAGTGCCACAATACCTGCTCCAATTTTGAAGCTTTTAATTGGTTTGCTCTGCTGTGCCAGAGGACAGTTTGGCAATTAGAGGGTGTCTGAGGCCAAGCTGAGCCGTGTTACCCCCACTTGGCTTTACTAACTCTGCTGACTTTAATAGCTAATCCTGTAGCACTCCGAGAAATGGAAGTGTAATTAACTGTCTAGGCTGCAAATCTTCACCTGGTTTTATTTAGATTTTGCTTTTATTGCTCTTAATATGGCCAATTTCTGTTAAGGCATAACTGGAATCAGCTTCATATCAGAGAGTGAGAGATTAGGCGAGGGGTGAACGATCTCCAATTCATCACCCGGCCGGTAAGGGCAGGAGGGTTGGCTCTTCTCCTTGTTAAGTGCAAGGTGTCACTCACAGCTGGTACCTCCATCCTCATCTTGGGAATGTTTTATGGCACAGCCCGTTTTTATTGCCATAATTAATTTGTGAACTCAGCCTTGAGGCCTGCCCCAGCCGTACTTCGAGCCAGAGACAATCCTGGAGGGCTTTTTTTCCTTCCTTTGGAATCGGAGCGAGCGAAAAGCTCCCCTTGTAGCTAATTAGTGAGAAGAGTTGTAGTTCTCCGTGAGGGTTTTGTGGCCTGATAAGTGGATTAGCAGCTGGGAACTGGCTGTGGGGACACAGGAGGATGGGCTGTGCTCAGGCTGCGTGGCCCAGCCATGGAGCAGAGTCCTGGCAGAGCAGGCAGGAGAACAGGAGATGAGGGGATGGATGTGTCAGGATGGGCAATCAGGCTTTGCACAGAGACCACTCCCGAATGCTCCAGAGTGATGCTGCATTTCTGCAGTAGCTTTGCTTTGGTGTTGAGGGTTGTGTAGAGTTCTGTAAGAGCATTGAATGGGACCTGCCCAAGTCCTGGACATTTCCATTGATGGAAGCTGGCTTTTCATATCTGATTGATGGTCTAGTAGGAATTTTGGCAATAGCTTCTTTTGGGTGATCTTTGCTGTAGGGTGCATCTCTGGGTTCACACATTTGACTTACTTGTTCGAATTGGAGTGATTCGTTCTTTATTTCACTGAAAAAATCCCATATCCATGCTGTGCTAGCACATCCCATCGCAACAACCGGGCTGAAGGTGTGCTCATACACGCTCAAAAGTGTTAAAACAGCAGCTCAGGATCTTCCTCTGGGAATTCTGGCTCTCGACATGAAGAGCCAGGAAGGCATTTGGGATGCACAGGAGCGTGGTGTGCAGATGGCATTTCAATTAACTTTTTCTTTTGCCTTTCTAGTTTGATGGGGAGAACATGTACATGGGGATGAACGACAACGCCCAGGAGTTTCTATCAGCCAATCAGGTAAGTGTTGTTTTGCTGGGGTGAGATTTTTAGGGGACTTAGGCTATGCCCAAGCACAAATCCTAGGAGCTCTCTGAGAATCTGTCCTCCTAGGATATCAGGAGTGTCCATGGAGGAGGTCAGAGCCCAGGTGCTGCTGAGGAGCAGTGGATGCACTTGGTAGAGGGAGTGGGATGCACTTCCATCAGGGTGCTGCCTGTCACTGGAGCCTGGCTCCGCTGAAAAGCTTTGCTGAAAAGCTTTGCCTCAGCATCCCTCACTCAAAATGAAGGTGCTTTTGGTGTTTCTGGACGCAGTGAAGTTTCCAAGTATTGTGTGCAGTTCAGGTGTCTCCTTCCCTCATGGGGAGTATTTCCTGTAGCTAAATAGATTAACAGTTAGGGGAGAAAAAGGAATCAAAGGGTTCCTGTTTCAGAGCTAGAAACCCACATGTGGGGGACCAGAATAGAAGTGTTCACATCTTGCAGGTGCCTGAGCCTTCTCTGGGCTTGGATACACATGGAAAAGACATGGAGTGGGGCCCTAAACCTGTATATGGGTTGGATCTCTAAGGTGATCTTCCAACCCAGTTCTGTGTTTGTAGAAAGTTAAGCCCATGCTTAGGTCCTGCTGGGACAGGAGGACTTCAGCACGTGCTTTTCTGTCCCCCTGCCCTGGAGATGAGAGATGGTCCCCTGTGCATCCCTCAGTGGTGGCCAGGCATGGTCATGCATCCTTGTGGTCACATGCAGCCTTGTGAGGGAAGGTGACAATTCCTTGCTGACACATTCCAGCATCCCATTTTCGGTTGTGTTGGGCTGTTTTGTTGAGCACAGACACACGCCTGTGGGCCACAGAGTGCCCCTGGGGTTTGGGACGTCGCTGTGGATTACAAGGCTAGTGAGTCATGCATGGTGCTCCAACAGCAGCAGGGGTTAAATCTATCCATATTACACTGGGAATGGGATGAAATCCTGCAGTTTGCCTCCTTGGAGCACGGCAGCGCACTGGCTCATTGCTCAGGTGAGTTGTTCCTGCCTTGGCTCTGGAAGCTGGCGCTGGAAGCCGCCGCCACCGCGGCATGGGGAGAGGTTTTTCTTGCGTGAGGAGGATTTCCAGGGTGGGGAAGGAACAGCAAACTTTGTGCTATTGAGTGATTCAGCAGAAACAAATACGTGTTCAGCCAACAACGGTGTGAGGCTGATCATTAGAGCCAGGAATTGCCAGAGGGAGAGTAAATACGGGAAGGAATGGGGTGATCCCGAGGTGCCCCAAGCAGGGGTCAGCCCTGTCCCCGCCAGGCTGTGCAGAGCCACAGGTGGTGGATGCTCACAGGGCAGTTGTTGTGGATACTTTGCCTTTAAAAACCGTCACAGGACAAGGATTTGACAGCCTCACTGGGAAGGGCTGGCAGTGCTGGCACACGGACCAGCCACAGTCCCTGGCCATGATGTGCCTGTAGGATCAGGCTGGATTTGGGCAGAGCCATGGCTAGCGTGAACCATTTGTGTTTCCTTCTTAGCACCTATCTCATCCTGTTTCCCTCGCGGGTGGCACGGGAGGGAAGTCAGAAGGGATGCTGTGGGGTTGGGAATGGTTTGCTGCCCCTCAGGGCTTCCAAAGGAAAGCAGGGATTATCAAGTGGTGGAGGATTCATGTACTGAGTGTGATCCTGAAGAAGGATCAACTGAACCACCTTAGATCCCCGTAGCCTGGGCAACAGGAGTTTATTCTTCATTTGTTCTCTGTTTACTTGCTGACCTTTATTTCCTATTTTGGAGTAGCGGTTAAGGATGGAAAGGGAGGAAGGTTCTCTCCCTTGGCAGAGGAGGGGAGGAACCCCCCAGCACAGGGATGGCTTTGTGTACAGAGGCTGTGCTGCTGCTTTCTGCACCAGCTATAGGGAGTAACTATAGGGAGTAACTATAGGGAGTAACACGGGAGATACATGGGGAAGTTTACCTTGTTTTGCATCCCCAGTTCCCTCCCTGTGCTGGTATAGGACAGTCAGAGAGCAGCTCGGAGTGGCACCAAGGAGTACAAGGGTGCAGGGTGGCATCTGGGGCTCTGTGGGAGGCTGCAGTGACTCCCCATAACCTCATCTGGCATGGCAGGACTGTAACTGGAAGGGGAGGTGAGGATCCCAGTCTGTGCCCTGCAGGGATGTCAGTAGGAGTTCACACCCAGCATGAGCTTTGGCCGAGGAGGATGGGGAGCAGCTTCCTCCTCACCCTCCTTCGTGCATCATCTCCCTTTATTTACTTGCACATCAGCACTTGTTTACTGGTTTTACAGCCCCAACCACGACTTCAGTACTAATGACACAACTCTGTTATTTAAATGGGGGTTCCAGATGGTTTTTTTATTGTTTGCTGAACCTGTTGTAACCCAGAGGAGTACATTAAACAGCAGGAGGGGGGTTTCACAATCTCACCTCAGAGACTGCTGAGGCACCAGATACCTTTACAGCTGATGTGGGACATCCAGCAGCCCTTGGGTTCCATCAGGACAAAGGCAAATCTTACAGACTCAGGACTGGAACCATCACACTGCGCCTGGTGGGTTGGGGTTTTTTCTCCATCGTGATCCTGCAGCTCCCTGACAGCAGCTTTGTCTCAGCTCCTTGTCTGGTTTTTGATCCTAAGGAAGTTCTGTTCAGCCCGGGTGAGAGAAGGCTCCAGGGAGAGCTTAGAGCCCCTGCCAGGGCCTAAAGGGGCTCCAGGAGAGCTGGAGAGGGACTTGGGACAAGGGATGGAGGGACAGGACACAGGGAATGGCTTCCCAATGCCAGAGGGCAGGGCTAGATGGGATACTGGGAGGGAATTCTTCCCTGTGAGGGTGGGGAGGCCCTGGCACAGAGTGCCCAGAGAAGCCGTGGCTGCACCTGGATCCCTGGCAGTGTCCAAGGCCAGGTTGGACGGGGCTTGGAGCAGCCTGGGAGAGTGGAAGATGTCCTTGCCCATGGCAGGGGGGTGGCGTGAGATGATCTTTAAGGTCCCTTCCTACCCAAACTTTTCTAGGTTTCTGCAGTTTCTTGAGGCAAGAGTGGGGTAAAGCCAGGATCAGGGTTCACTTGCCTCTCCGTCATTGCCTGCAGAGCTGCCAGCTTTGGGGGAAAGAAGAAACAAAACCCCACAATAAAACCCTTATAAAATCCCCGCAAAACACCATCCAAAACATGTGGAAGCCAGGTGAGCTGCTCCTTGCCTTCATCTTCCTCACTGGGATGGCTTTTGTGCCATGGCTGCAGCTCTTGTCATCCCAGAGGGGTTGGACTCAGCTGAGGACAAAATGCAGAAATAAAGGAGCCTAAAACATAATGAGAGCACTGACAGCTCACGCCAGCACAACCTGCTTGGGGAAAATAATTCCTCTTGTTCCATCAAATAGGAGGGACATTTGACCCCAGAAGTGAGTCAAATGTGAAATGTAATTCAACCTCCAGCGGAGGCCAGAGTATAAATGCAAGCTGACATCTGATCAAACCATCACGGACATTTGACCCCCGAGATGAGTGAGGTATCTCTTGTGTCTCATGGAGTCAGCAGAGCATCATTCCTCACCCCTGTCAACTTTCCTTCTTTCTTTCCCACTCCTCCCCACCAAACAGAGGCAAGGAATTAAGTAATGCAAAAAATCCCAAGGAATACACTGATACAAAGTGCTCTGAAAGATGAGTAAAAATGCAGTGGTGCTGGTAAAAGAAATAAAAACACCTGCAAAATCAGTAGGAAAAGATATTTATTAAGGTCCTTGTGATAAGGAGAGTAACACCAGGAAAGGGAAAGGTTGGGAAATTCCAGGACAAAAATGAGGTTGATTTTATTTGGCATGGAGACTTTTGCACTTACAGGAAGAGTCCACGGGTACTGTAGAAACATGGATTAACTATGACTGGGAACCCCCTGTGAGAAGGTATCATCATCCCATGTTCTGGGTGAAGAAACACAGGAGCTGCCGTGTCAGGGAGCTGGGGGTGATGCGATGAGGTTGTGGAGACTGCCAGGCCCTGGCATGGTTTTGGGGACCACTGTCCCTTGGCTTTTGGGAGCAGGGATGTGACTCTGTGCCTGGTCAGTGTGGGGACATTATGGAAAGCCTTAGGGAGGGTGTTTGCTGCATTCCCCCTCCCTCCATGAATATCTCTGGCTGCTGGCAGGGCAACAGGCAGCTTGAAGGAGGAAAAAGCTGATTATTTATCACTGGACAGTTTGGATCCTGTGCTCTGCCTAATCTCAGGAGATTTCAGTGCATGGCTTATTCCAGCTGAGCAACCAGCCCTTTTCTGTCCCAGCAAGCTAATTTGTGTGACTCCTCACAGAAAGGCTGCTCAACACCAGTGTGGTTTGTTCAGGCCAGGCAGAGCTGCATCAGCAGCTCTCTGCTTTTGGAAGTGAGGGCACAGACAGGACCCGCTGCTGTACTGGCAGGTGTTGAAAACTTGCGAGTTCAATTGAAAAGTTATTTGCGCATCGTTTCCTCCTCCTGATGCTGTTGCTGTGTGTTGCTCTCGCTGGCAGGCTCATGCTGCCCATATGTGTATCAAAAATGTCAGGTCTTGGCTGCTGGGTTTGCACAGCAGCACTGAGCAGCCTGGTCTAGTGGAAGATGTCCCTGCCCATGGCAGGGGTGTGGAACTGGATGGTTTTTAAGATCCAAACCATTCCAGGATTCTACAACTGAAAAGGCAGGATGCCTGGAGAAGCTGTGGATGCCCCATCCCTGGAAGTGTCGCCCCATCCCAGGTTGGACGGGCCTTGGAGCAACCTGGGATAGTGGAAGGTGTCCCTGCCCACGGCAGAGGTGGAATGGGATGTGCTTTAAGGTCTCTTCGCACCCATCCATTCTGGGATTCTATGACTGAAAAAGGCAGGATTTCACCCAATGCTGGTGAGACACCTGCTGCAGATGACATCAGGTGTCTCACCTGATATGTAGAGCAGCACAAGGGGCTTTAATTTGGGCTCTGGGCATTAGGGTGAGACTGGGTAACTTGCAGCTGTTTACGCTTACACTGCCAGGAAAGCAGATCCAGGGGCAGGGATGTGTTTCTGTGGGGCAGGATATGTGTGAAATAGAAGGTGGATTTTCCCTGGCTGTGTGTGAAGCAGGCAGCCCCGCTGGGTACAGGAGTTTTGCTGACACCCGGAGGGAGATGCAGTTCAGAGAGATGACATTTGTCATGTGCACACACATCCACAGCATCTGTCTCCAGCCATGCTCCTGTACAAACCCGTGTGGGGTTAGCCACTGCCGGCCCTTCCCGCACACGTGGGATCCATCTGCGGATGTCCCCGCGTGCCTGGATGTGTATAAATCAACATTTATCTACTGTATCTATTGCCCTTTATCTCTCTGCCTCCATATATCTCCGAGCTGGGGTCTGTATTAGCCGTAATAGATACAGTGAGTCGCTGATCTGGTGGGTCAAATGGTCAGGGCTCTTTGATCAGCCGTCAGGATCCATTACTACTGGGGCCTCTGGTGGGGCTGGAATTACAACTTACATTTGACTCATTTCTGGGGTCAAAACGTCCCTCTTATTTGATCGAATGACAGAAATTGTATAATTTGTATATATCCCTGAGCCATATGTGCTCTGAGTGCCACTCTAATGTGTTTTATAAAGGCACAGCTGTCTTGGTGACTTATTTAAAATGGGATTTTGAAGTAGTGTTCTTGCCGTTTAATGTCCTCATTCAGGGTTACACAAGGTTTATCAAATAATAAATAACATTTAGAACATTGGTTTTAACATAACAATGGCTTTGCTGGTTATAAGGAACTGGGCGATCCAATAAAGCTGTGTTTGGTAAATAAGTGATAATGCAGAAAGCAAGGATAGGATAATTAGAAATTAATGATGTGTGGGAAGCTATGGATACCTTCCTCATGTTCTGCTAAGGCTCCAGACGAGACAGAGCTCGTCTTGGCAGCCTCTGCTATAAAATATGCCTTCAAACCTTGTCATAATACTGGCAGATGTGTTGTCCTCCCACCAATCTTGACTGAATCACAGCAAAACACTTGATCAAATAAACCTGGAGCTGGATCCATGAGAGTGCAGGGGTTCCCCATCCCTGCTGGGGATCACGGGGCCAGAACACAGTGGCCCCGTGGAGCCCTCGGCAAAGCGAGGGTAATTGGGTGCTGCTAATGAAGGTGTGGGTCACCCTGCCCTCATTCTTGCTCCTTCCTCCAGAGTAGGAAGCTATACAGTGGAACCAAGGTGGACTTTGCTGTCCATCAGTGTTGGGGCTGCTCTGGCACTGACAGTGAAGAAACAACATGCAATTGCTCAGGTGTGAGATGTTCTTATGGCAGTTGGTCCCTGACCAACCAGATGAGTGAATTTGGAGGAGTTTCCAGCACTTGTTTTGTCCCGTCCAGTGCAGCAGGTTGCTCATGGTCACCACAGCCTCTGCCTTGAACCCAGGATTGCTCCGGAAGAAAGGCAGGAAGAACCCAGGGGATCATACACGTGGCTGAGCAATTCCTTAGGGTGGTCCTTCTCTTGAGTCCTGTAGTGAGGTCTGCACAGAAAACTAGAGCCGGTGGTCAGGTTATTCTTTGTGCAATTTCCACTCAAGTCCCCTAATGAACTTTGGTGTTTGTAATTAATCCTTCGCCCATGAAGAAACTTGTTTTAACTTTCATGGAATCACAGAAGGGATTGGGATGAAGGCACCCTTAAAAGTCCTCTGATTCAAACCCTCTGCAAGGAGCAGGGACATCTCCAGTCAGACCAGGTTGCTCAGGGTCCAAGCTGACCTTGGATGTTCCCAGGGGTGGGACATCCACAGCTTCTCTGGGCACCCTGTGCCAGGGTTTCATCATCCTCTGAGCGAATAACTGAGGAGGTAGGGTTTGGCGTCTCCTTATTCTGTTGGTTTTTGGCTTGATCTGTGGATCACAGGAACAGATGATATCAGAGGTTGGTCAGTGTTAAAGAAAGACACTTTTATTAAGTGGCCTCCTTTTTTAAGGGGGTCGTGGAGATCTCTGGTGTTCCTGAATCTCTAGCTGTCTTGTGGTCTTTACTTTCTTGTGCCTGTGCAGAATCTTGGTCTCTTCCAGTCTGCAAATAATCTGTGTTTTTGAAGCCTGGAACTGGGCCCAACAGGCGCAGAGCACACCTGAAAGTAAATAGCTGATGGGTCCCCAATCCCTTTACAACGATATATTGCAAATACTCCAGAACATACAGATATATGTGTATAAAAGACCCCGAGTGAAGAGAAGAGAGAGGTTTGTATAGACTCAGAGTTGAAAGAGGATTACACAGAGTTTGGGAGCGTGCACTGCAGGCCCCCGTGCTAAGATACAGATTTTGCTCTTTCCCTGCTGTTCTTTGAGTGATAATGTATAATTTCATATGTTGTGCTGGAGAAGAAAAAATAGAGGGGAGACATTGATAGATACTAAATGCCTTTCTCAGCAGACAATTCAGGAAGAATCTCATGTACTATTTTAGAACGAACAATAGAGTGTTACATGTCATTTATTGTAATCAGCAGCTAATGGAAACCCTTCCAGGCGGGGTTTGGGAGTTGAGCACAACTACAGCTGATGATCCAGGCTTGTGAATTTTGCATGAACTCCTGTGTGACAGTGAAATTTTTGAAAGGTGCAGTCAGGAAGCGATTCCTGCAGCTTAGTCATAGCAAGAGAAGGTTTTACTACTGGTGCAAGGCTGGCTATAGTGTTTAAATAAAATAATAATAAAAAACCCCTTGGTATTACAAGCAGAATGAACATCATCTTTATCCCTTGGTCTCAAGGGACTCCTAAGTTTTAGCAATAGGGTGTTTGAAAAACAGCCACCAAGCATCCCAGAGTGAAAAACTAATGCAACTGAGCCATTCCTAGACCAAAATGGATGGTCTCTGCTTCTATTGCATTCACTCTGGGGAAAAAAGGGAAAAAGAAACAGCATCTTAAACAGCTGAAGACACCTGTCAGGTGGCACAGAGCATCTGGTAGGGATGGGAAACGCTGAAACTGTTGTGGTGGTTGAATTTCATGTGTAGATATTTAATCAAGGAGATTGCTGATATGTTTAGGTTTAGGGGCAAAGGCAGGAGGGAGAAGGAAATCCTCAGGTGCACTGGAGGACACACACCACACTTGACAGCCTGAGGGCTGGGCACAGCACCCACCACTCTCCAAGGTCTCCCTGGCGACCACAGCGAGCTCCGGCCAGTCCCAGCAGTTACCTTTTCTTGTCTTTCCCATGTCTTTCCAAGGTTTTCTGGGATATGAATCAGCTCAGAGAATGTTTTTGACCCAGTGCTAAAGAGTGTTTGTATTAAGCAGCACATTTGGTTGTAGCCCTTGTTCTGTGAGGTGTGGGATCAAAATGTGCCTGAAGATCTTCAGCCAGATCTGGGATTTCTTTAGCAGTAAAAAAGTCTATAAACAGCGAAACATTTAAAAATTAATAATAAAAATCCAATCAGTGCAGAAGGTTGGCCCAGGGCTGGAGGCAGCAGAGGTGCAGCTGGGGAAGTGGTGGGAACCTGGGGGCTGGCAGAGAAGGAGCAGCAGTATGATGTCCATCCCCCTGAGAAACAGCCTTTGCTGCTGCTACATCTTGATCTGAAGGTTTACAGATAGGAAACACTGATACCAAGATGAGTTTGGATAGAGGATTGGACACGGGTGGTCCTTGGTGCCGAAATGCCATCATGCCCACCAGTGGGGCTGAAGGAAAGGTGTATCCCAGATCCCAGAAATGCTCCCTGTGTGCTGGAGGCTGAAGGAGATGGAGTAACTGGGAGTGCTTCAGAGCACCATGGGGCACAGCTGAGGTCCAGTCAGACTGAACAGGATCTGCTGGTGTGCGGGGTGACTCCGGTGGTGTGAGGACACATGGCCTGGCTGTCCAGCAATGCTGCTGGGCTTGTAAAGCCAATGGCTCATAAAAGAGCAGCAAATGATAGAGGAAGGTGGTGTGCTTTAGCTGAGAAAGCGTCACTTTATCAAGGATTTCCCACGCGCTCAGCACTGCTGTAGAGGGATTGCACGTGGTGTAAAGAGAGCCACTGCCTTTGATGGTCAGCGTGGCCCAGGGCAAGGTGGAGACCTGCACAGGGGACAACCTGGAGCAGCTCTGGAAGGAGCAGATCCCCTTTAAAGCCCAGCTCTCGGGTTAATATGGTGCTTATGTGTGCTTTAAACCCTTGCCAGGGCCCCTCTGGTCAGCTCCTGCTGCTCCTGGGCTGGCCTTGAGTGGTGGCAGTCGCTTCAGCCGAAGGCAGTCCCAGAGCTTTTATCCACGAGCTGTTTGTGCCTTCAGATCCTCCAGCTCCTTGTGCTGAGCTAATTCCTCGCCACGCGCCTCCCGCATTCCCCGCTGTGACACAGTGTGAGGGAGCCTCATCAGTGCACGCCGAGGATTGATGCTGAGCTCTGACAGTGCAGCCCCATCGCTCTTGGGGAGCCGTGATGGGCAAGGATTTCCTCCTGTGTCCTGTTGCAGGGGGCTGGGTTTGGCTCCTGCAGAGGGTGGTTTGCTTCTCTAATGGACCTCTGGGGAGTCACTCTGGAAAATTCTGTTTATTTGTGGAAATGCAGCTCTGTGGGCCACAGCAGTGGGGAAGAAAATACCCAGCCCGTTGCTCTTGGGATTTCCTTTCCCAACTGATTGATTACTTCTTCCCTCCTCATCGGAGACCCAGCCCGAGCTGGTGTTTTGGCCTGCTGTCACAACACAGTGATTAACTGAGGAGCCACTTACTTCCAGCAGGAAAATGTTATTTTCCACTTCAGCATTTGGATGAAGGCCTGGGCAGAAAGGAAAGCCCCTCTGCTGCCTTGGCTGATGACAGAACGAGCCCTTTTCTCTGTGTCAGCTCTGAGGCTGCCCTGGGCACATGCAGAGTTGGGCTCCATTCCAGCCCCATGAGGGCAGGACCATCAGCAGAGCATCTGTATCCAAAATAGAGTGGCCAGCAGGATTAGGGAAGAGATTGTCCCCTGTGCTGGCACTGCTGAGACACCTCGAGTGCTGTGTCCAGTTCTGGGCCCCTCATGACAACAAAGGCATTGAGGGGCTGGAGTGTCCAGGGAAGGGAAAGGAGCTGGGGAAGGGGCTGGAGCCTCAGGAGCGGCTGAGGGAGCTGGGAAAGGGGCTCAGCCTGGAGAAAAGGAGGCTCAGGGGGGACCTTGTGGCTCTGCACAACTCCCTGACAGGAGGGGCAGACTGGTGTGGGTCAGGCTCTTCCAGGCAAGTGTCGATAGAACAAGAGAAAATGGCCTCATATTGTGCCATGGGAGATTTAGATTGGGTATCAGGAGGAATTTCTTCACTGAAAGTGTTGTCAGAGGTTGGGGTGGGCTGCCCAGGGAGATGGTGGAGTCACCATCCCCGAAGGTGTCCAAAGAACACCTGGCCGTGGCACTCAGTGCTCTGGGCTGGGTGACACGGTGGCGACTGGTCACAGGCTGGATTTGATGATATTGCAGGGCTTTTCCAGCCTGAACGATTCCATGATATCAGGGCTCTGCAGGCACTGGAGGATGGCGAGGGCTGTGTATCCCAAGTGCAGCCATCCAGCTCCTTTTGCTCAGAGCCAGGCATTCGCTCCCACCTCTCCTCGCTCGTGAGGTTGGGCAGAGCAGGGGACCTGAGCTGGCTGGGAAGAGAATGCCACCAGTCCCTTGTGGCTCTGCTCCTTTGGGGAAGGCTTAGATCTCTCCCTCTTCCTGGTGGTGACACACCAGGCCAGGCTGGTCAGAGCTGTGGTGGGAACCACAAATCAGAGGCAGCTGGGAAGCTTTCCCGAGGAGGTGAGCTCTGGCACAGGACCCAGCTGAAGGATGGTTGTCACAGCAGCTCCACGAGCTCCACGTTTGGTCCGTGCTCCCATCACCTGTTTGGTAGTTCTGCCAAGGGCTGTGCTGGGTCTCACCCATCACTGACACCATGATCAGCAGCCTCTGAGCCAGCCTGAGTTAAATTTATCTCAAACTAGCAAATCCATCAGCTGCCATCAAAAGTGCCGGTTCTGATGCTGTCTAGCTCAGGTATATACATCTGTGTACACCGTAAAGGGCAAAATATGACTTGGCTTTTATTACTTTAATTAAAACATGAGTGAAGAGTATGAGATTCATATTAAATTGTATTTTCCTGGCTGCTGTGGGAAGGAGCTAACTGATCTGATTACCGTGAAGATTACAAACTATCAAAGTGAAAAAGAGCTTTTTGCAAGTATTTCATATTAAACCTTCAAACATAACACTTTAAGAATAATTATAGTTGTATTACTGGAAAATGATTCATGAATTCTGAATAAATATAAGACCCGTAAAGGGAAATGTTCCAAGACCACAGTTTTCATTCCAATCTGATGAAATTTAGTATCATTTTGCAGCTGTAGAATAGAATGAAAAAATATATGTACATAGACTGTATTGAATATATGTCAGACTAAACTAATGAGATTTTTTACATCAACTCTGAGCACGAACGCAGACAAATGGAATAGCCATCCTCATTTTCTATAATAGAAAGCATCGAAAGGGAAGGCAGAAAGGATCTTACTGCTCACAAGTCTTTATTCCACCCTTGATTGTTAAATAATATATTTTAAGTTCTCATATCTTGCCCGCAGAATGTTTGAACTGACACTAATGGGTATATAAGAGAAAAGAGTGAGCTCTAAAAAAAAAATGAGGAAGGGCTAGGATTGGGAATTTTATTAGTATTCCCAGTGGGCTGTAATAAAGATACTTTTCACACAATACAGTGAATGTTTACAGCAGACAGTTTAGTTTCCTTCCAACAATTATGAGAGAAATTGAATCTCAGGAAATGTTAGTTTTTGCTAAAATTAGACATAACAATAAAGATACCCCTGAAAGTTTATTAAGGAGGGGAAAAAAAAAAAGAAAAGCCATCAGTCTCTGGAAGACAATTTAGCAAATTTATTTTAAGAATTCCAGATGACTTCTAAACAAAACCACACAACTACGTGGCACTGAGGGCTCAGGCTCCCCATGGGAGCTGCTTATCTCTTGAGAAGCTTTTTTTCCCAAGCTTCGTGAATTCTTAGTGCATTTTGGAGGCAAATACACAAAAGGTGCTTGTTTCCAGCCTGGCTCCAGCTGGAGGACAATGTCCATCACTTCTGCAGGTAGATGAGGCACCAGGTAGTGGCAGGTCATGTTTTTTGGGTACAGGTCAGGGTGCTGCAAGCCTGGGAACCCACACTGGTATTGAGAGCATGTTACTGGGCACTTAAATGCAACTTCAGGAACGATCTGACCGTGCTCAGGCAGAGATGCTGGCGATCCAAAAAAAAAAAGAAATAAAAAAGGAAAGCTGCTCTGTAAAGTGCAGGAAACACCAGAGCACTCTGAGCAGCTCATGTGATGGTGTTTAATTTTTGAAACACCGCGAGTGGAACATGCCATGGAATTCTGCCTGTCCTGATTTCCAGACTCCTGCATCAAGGAGTGCTGCAATATCCCTTTTAGAGACACCTGCTTTCCTCTCCTTTTGTCCATGCAGTCCTTGATTTCTGACTTCTTTCTCACTCTGTTTCAGTCTGGAATGAGGTTCCTGTTATTTGCTATCAAGAATAGGGATGGGAGGAGAAGTGGTGAAAGCTGATGCAGCTTAGCTTGCAGACATTACTTCTCTAGTAATTTTCCTCAAAAGGATCTATCCCGTTTTGATTGTATTTGGGGTCAGACTGGGTTGATGCTTTTTGGTAACACCAAGTGGGACTTGAGGTGCCCAGTTTGGTACTAGAATTGGCAATAGAAGCACTTGGCTCTGAGTCATCCCAGTTTATGGAAATATCTAGGCCTTGTGTGGGCTTGGATTCGACAGATAGCACCTGCAGCCCTTGAGTACACTGGGAAAATGAGAATTTTTACCACGGGATTGATGTTTTGGCTTTGTTATGTGCAGCCCTGTTGTGCTCAGAGCCTCCCCCTTCTCTCCATCAGCATCTCTGCTTCTCATTTTGACTCTTCCACTTCTGCCCATTCCCCGTGGAACAGTTCAGGTTCTACCTGGTGTGTGTCTGAATCAGTGAAAATAACAGAAAAACCTCTCCAGCTGCTCAGTGAATGGAGAGTTTCAGTTGCTTTGGCCTCTGGAGAGCTGGGGCTGGTTTTCTCTTCCAGCCTCACGCCTTGTGTGTTGGCTTGTGCCTTTGTGATCATGTGATGAAAGCTGGGCTGCTGTTGATGTGAGCCCTCTTGCACCTTCTTTTCCTCTGTAAAGCCATTCCCTGTGTCCACAAATGTTGTCCGTGGCCTCTAGAGCTGCCAGTGCTGAAGTTGGTCCTTGATACAGGCTTCTGGCTGTGAGCAGCAGATTGACGCCCTGGCTGTCCTTCTAGAGGGACAGTTGTCATTACTTTGGGGAAACATTGCTATTTTGATTATTAATGTGGTGGTTTTCCTCTTTGCCTTCCTCCTGAAAGGGTGGTTCCTACTCTCACTGCTCATTTAGTCCAGGTTGCTTAATGCTTTAGAAGGAATGTGATGAGTGTCTGATTTAGGACGTAGATGAGCCTCTCACAGCCATGTGTGTGTTCCTGCCTTTTTTTAGATACCATAGATAAGCCTAGTTTTATTAAAGAAAAAAAAAGTTGTTAAAACCGTTAAAGATAAAATCTGTTTGTTTCCCAAAATTCACATATTGGAGGCTTAAGGCTGAGATTTTCACGCCTACACTGGGGAGTTGGATACTTGGCCATGCACCATGTTCCAGTTCTCACAGTTCTGTCACGAGTCTCTTGGTGCTTCCTGCTTTCCCTAACAGCCCCAGCACCTTTGTGCTCCTGTGACATGACAGCTTCTGCTTCGGATAAGGGAGGAAAAGAACAAAATTCTTGGAGCTGTGGTTGTGGAGGAAGAGTCATAATTGTGGCTCTCGGGAGCTCAGTAAATGCGAAGGAGGTAGAGAGACATCCTGTGTGACTATCATGGAATGCTTTGGGTGGGAAGGGACCTTAGAGTTCATATGGTTCCAACCCCCTGCCATGGGCAGGGACATCTTCCGCTGTCCCAGACTGCTCCAAGCCCTGTCCAACCTGGCCTTGGACACTTCCCAGGGATGGGGCAGCCACAGCTTCTCTTACCTTGACATCCCGGGAGTATTGGGTTCAGGGGGTATGGTCAGTCGAGGGTTGGGTTTGATGATCTTGGAGGTCTTTTCCAACCTCAGTGATTTTGTGACTGGCACGTTGCTGAGTTCTGCATGTTCAGGATCTGCAAGGAGTGAGACATCCCAATCCCATGGGTAATCTCTCACAGGCCTCCCTTGGCCAACCAAACCCCATCACTGCCACTGGAATTGGATTGATGCTCTCTCTGCCCCATCTCAGGGTTTGCTTTGGCAGAGGTGACTCAGAAGTATTTGGCTTTGGCACACCTCCCAAGTGCCGGAGCCAGATTCTGGGGCTGAGGGTCTTTGGGAAAATGTGGGAAGCTGATTTATCATTCTGGTGATTTCAGTTAATTTCCTTTCCCCATTTCGGCAACTTCCTGGCAGCCTGAAATGTTTGGCAGTGGATGGATGGGTGAAGAATTTCAAGCTGCTCTTGGGGGTAAAGAACAGAGAAGGGAGGGAAGAATGTGGCATTTTATAAAGCTGTGGTACATTCTTACTTTTCATAAAATAAATATTAAAAAAGGTAAGCAGCACCTCAGCTGCTGAGGCGACAGGCGCTTAAGAAGCACTGAATAAATACATAAAACGTATTTGCTGAAGGCATTTGTTGTTGGAAGTTTAAACATTAAACATGCCTTCTTCGTCTGATACCGTAATAAAGCAGGGATGTTCAAAGAGCCATTAGTGGTGCTCTGACCACAGCTTTACATCTTCACTCGTGTACCAAAGAACCTGCATTACATCAGCAATGCCTCAGTGAGTTTTGCCCCCAGAAGGGAGGGATTTCAGCGTGGGCTTGGGCTTTTTTTGTGGCGCGCTTCCCTTTTGCTATTGATCGATGTGGATGTTTTTGGTATTGTTTCCCTTGTAAAGTACTGGGGCAGGTCCAGGGGAGGCAGCAGCTCTGCCTTTGTCCCGCTGTCCCCAGGCTCAGTAAGTGCTGGCTCGGGGCCTGATGAGACAAATAAACAGGTTTGTGTATTTAGGTTTTTAAATTACAGGCTAAGGAGGAACACAGATACTCAATCTATTAAGAAATAACTAGGTGGGTGATTCAGTACCATTTGTGTAAATGGTACTAACTCTGGTCTGCCTGCACAATTTATTAATACTTCACGGGAGGGAAAAAAAAAATTATTTTAATCTCATAATGGATGATGAGCTGTGAAATTGCTTCTGCAGCAGCTGGGCACCCTGGGGGAGGTGCTAGATTGCACCACATTATGCAAGCCATCCCCACATCCCTGCTTTCCTCGTGCTAATCACACACATCAAATCCGGGTGATGGGGAAGGGGGGGCACGGCTTCTGCCGAGCTTTATTACTTTTTGATTTTTTAGTGTCTACAGTTTTCTTGTCAATTTGCTTTGGGGTCCCAAGCCTGGCTTGGGAAGCATGAGGCCTCAAATCTGAGTGGATTTGTGGTGATGCTTTGTGCTTCAAAGTTGCTGGCAACTGGAAATAACAAGAAATTTAGCAAAAGTACCGGGTCTGGCCCAGTTGGTGACGATTTAATTTGGCCGATAGCCACACTTTGAAGGGAAGGGTACCAAGAGCTGTTACTGCTCTTTGCTCTGCCTTTATAGGACTGGGACCATGAGCAGGACCAACATCCCGAGTGCTGTGGAGTTTCCCCACTAAAAGCAGAGCCTGGGGTTAAGCGCTTTGGTTCTCTGTGGGAAGATGGTGCAAGGGGAGCAAACCAAAGGGTAGTGTGGGGCATTTGGGAAAAAATTGTACTTGTCCCTTTAGCTCCAGCGTGGGATTCTCAGTGTTGGCTTCACAGGTGTGTGGTGGTGTGCTCTTGGTTGTGTCTCTGGTGGCTCGCCCACAGCACTCTGGTGTGCCCTGGGTGGCGAGGGCCACGCAGGGCTTCTTTGGAAAATGTCTCTTAGCTGATGAGAGAAAAAAACCCCAAACAGTGTATATTTGGGGGAAAAAAAAGGTCTGGATTGCAGATGGGTTGTGTTGCCACTGTGGCTTTGCTGGGGATCTTGCTGCAGACCACAATGCCCCAGAGCAGAGGATGGCTGTGAGTGCCACGTGCCACGAGTAGGACATGTCTTTTGAGATGAAACTCTGGAAAATGCGGTGCGAATAAATCCTCCATGCAAAGCATGGCACAAAGGCTTTGTTTAATCCTTTAACTCCACTCCTTCAGTTTGGAGCACAAGGGAAATATTCTAAGACAAAATCTCAAAGGGAACGAGCATGGTACAGAGTGTAGTTTCCTTCCTGCTCTGGGTCCTTCTGGCTCAGCTGAAGCCAAGTTGAATTAATTTCTTAGAGTGCTTTTTGCTAATTCTTCCTTGCCTGTGCCTGTTTTTGGGCTGCCTTATCTCTTGACCTGCTTACAGTGCATTATACACCATTGTGTAATGTACCCTGGGCTCAACACCCTCCACCAAATCCATCCAGCCCAACAATGGATTGCTGTGAGTGCACTGAGCTCATTATGCAAGTTCAGTATGCCATGAGACAAAAAAGACAATTATGTAAAACCTGTACTCAAATAATTCCCTGAAATGCATGATGTTCTTGAGTAGAATATGATATTCCTTGTATTCACTTCCAGGCGAGGTCCTAGGAAAGAAAAGAAATGGATTTATATTTGTCTGGCCTAGTCAGTCTAATTTTAGATCCCATTGGCTGCTGTTTCACTGGATGTACAGTGCCTTTAATACATTTTAAAACCAGGCAAAAATCATTATAAACAATTTTAAGGAGGCTGATTGTGAGGCAGATGACAGAGACTGCACTTTGCCAACGCGGAGCAGAGCTTGCACATCTCCTGGCTTTCCCTGGAGCACTGCCGTATTTGCTCTGAGAGACTGGGGAAGAACAGCCACGAAAACACACAGTGAGAGGAAACAGTTCCCTTGTCAGCGTGGGTAGGTAAGGAAAAAACAGGTGAAGTGAGCTACTACTCTGGGTCATCCAGGAGCAACTGTGCATCAAACATGCCCCACAGCCCTGGCCCTGCACGTGGAGATACAACAAAGGGTTTTCAGGAGCCCTGGTTATTGCTGATGTTTGTGTAAACCAATACTGAATTCTTCTGAAAACGCTGTCAGCAGGAGCTGAGCCTTAATATCCCACCTGGACAGGGCTTGGGGCAGCCTGGTCTAGTGGAAGGTGTCCCTGCCTGCGGCAGGGAGTAGAATTGGATGAGCTTTAAGGTCCCTCCCAACCCAAACTGCTCCGTGATCCCACTATCTGCTTGTTTGGGAGTTGAAGGTCTTTGTTGCAGGGGCATGGTGTTGCCATGCAGAGGAGATACCTGGTGGCATGAGAAGGTGGCTCTGAAGGGACAGTTGTCCCAGCAGGCTCATGTGGAGCTCCCTCTGGGACATGTGGGGCGCTGGCAGGGTCCTGCCCTGCCCTCTCCTACGAGGCAGCTGCTGCCTTGCCATGAAAGCAAGAAAGGCTGAGATATCTGATTACATTTTTCTTTATTCCTGGGGGTATCTACTTCCAAAACTCATTTTTGTCTGTGTCACCAGGGAATTAGGGGTCTGTCTGTCTCTCTTTCCTCAGGAGGATAAACACAGCATTCCTAATCCTTTCTATACCACTGCCTGCTGCACTGCTGCCCCTTCCATGTATATCTGCCTTTATGGAAACCGTAACCTCTGCTTGAACCAGAGATTTTCCTGAACAAGAGCCCTTTGGGATCTGAGTGGGCTTTCCTGGATACATTTTTAATAAACACAATAATTTGACTGCAAACCCATTACCTATCCCCTGTTTGTTCTACGGGATAGTCATTTCCATGCCTGCGAAAGCCACTAACTCACAGGGCAATCAAAGGAGGAATGACAACCAGGATAAAATTGGTCTGTGTTGTGATAAACCCGTCCATCTTCACGTCGTGCTCTGGAGCTTTATGTATTGCCTATAAATAATGGCCTCAAAAAGATATTAGATCTTTAGAAAAAATCAAGCCTAATTGTAACTATATTTTTGTTTTCCATTTTGGTTTATGTACAGTATATGACTTCTGCGGAGACATTTTTATTCCAGGAAAATGACAGGCCAACAAGAAGCCATAATTGCACTGATTTTTAGAAGTGCCTGCATTACTACAGATCTGATGTACTGCAAGACATGAATCAGAAAAATTCTATTAAAAAATCTCTTGAATGGCTGACACAGGAGTATTATCCACGATGATTAATTTGACTCGGTCATTATGAACACAGACAAGTCTGACAAAATTGCATTTCATTCCCCACTGAATTCATAAAATCACTATACACATAATAAGAAGTTATAGTTCTCTGCTATCCACTATTCTTGACAGGATTCCAGTTCTGGATAAGATACTGATTAAAAAAAAAAAAAATAGAGGCAGAGAGAGAGTTGGGAGCCTTTTTAAAAGCCTACAATAAGGCTGATTTCTTTTGCTGTAAATTGTTCGTAGAACTCCATTATTTTTAGCTTTTTTTTGTGACGTGATGATGCAGGTCAAGAGCAGCTTGGACAATATCAAACCTGACTGTGAGCTTGTGGTGCCATGGGAGGGGATGCAGCAGAATGCCCAGGCTGAATCTCAGAGATTTTTCATCCTTCAGATAATTATAAATAATTGGTAACTTGTTCTTCATTTCCCACCCACACAATAGACAGGTCAAGGCCAGAGAGTCCCGAGAATGTTGTTTCTGGCCGTAGTAGCGTGTAAAATAACCCCCCAAAATGCAGAATTGGATGCGAGCCTCCAAAAAAAAAAAATTATTTTGGTGTGAACTGAGATTTTCTGTTCCCTGAGGATATTGTTCCCTCCACAGCCCCATCCTGCTGAGCACCACAGCACCACACCACCGCCTTCCCTTTGCCACTGTGCCAGCTTCCCAAGGACATCGAAGGTTATTAGGACAAGCAAGGATGTTTAAGACCCTCTGTGCACAAATGGTTTTATGAAATACACATTTTGATAAAATTTGTAGAAAAGAGACCTTTTCTGAGCTGTCAGATTTGGTTGAAACCATCCAGCAGGCTCGGCTTTGGGAAGAGCTCTAGCTCCAGGACTGCATGAGATCTATAGGAGATCATAGGGAGAAGGTCAACTCATGTAAAGTTTAAAGGTATAAATATCCAGCTGATTCAATGGTGAAGCCATGCAGAGGAGCTGGGATTGAGCTAGGAGTGGCTTTGTGCTGCAGTTGTCGTGATATGCAGAGTCTGCATCGGAGCAATGCCACAGCGCGGGAGAAATGGGGAGAAAGAGGGAAAGGGGAGGTGTGGGCTTGATCTTTGGGGCAACCAACACTTGCTTGGGGTTTTTGAAGAGGATAACCTCTGCTCTGGAGCCAGGCTGGGAGAGCTGGGGGTGTTCAACCTGGAAAAGAGAAGGCTCCAGGGAGACCTTAGAGCCCCTTCCAGGGCCTAAAGGGGCTCCAGGAGAGCTGGAGAGGGACTTCGGACAAGGGATGGAGTGACAGGACAAGGGGGAATGGCTTTAACCTGATAGAGGGCAGGGTTAGGTGGGATATTGGAAAGGAATTCCTCCCTGTGAGGGTGGGGAGGCCCTGGCACAGGGTGCCCAGAGAAGCTGTGGCTGCCCCTGGATCCCTGGAAGTGTCCAAGGCCAGATTGGACAGGGCTTGGAGCAGCCTGGGAGAGTGGAAGATGTCCCTGCCCATGGCAGGGGGTTTGGAATAAGATGATCTTTAAGGTCCTTTCCAACCCAAACCATTTTGTGATTCTATGATTTTAAACCCCGCTACTGTGGGTGTGGAAGAGGAGCACACACAGAGGGAGGAAGAGCCCACTTTCCCACAGGTTCCCTGCTGCTCTGCTGTGCTCCCAACCTCTTGCTGAATATTGTGCAGACACTTCCAGGGCACGTTTCTGTTCATGCAAGAACTCATTTTTCCCTTTTCAACAGCGTTCCCTTAGTAAAAAACCTGAGCATGTGAAAATTAATGTAGCAGGGGCTGGGAGCACTTCAAAGACAATTTGTAGATTGTATGTGACTGACTGTTAATAAATACTTCTTTCCAGTATTTATCCACCTCTCCCCACATAATTCATTGGCCCTGGTATTCACACAGATCTCCATGTGCAAGGATGAGGCAAATCAATTTCCATTCCTAAGACCCAGAGCTGCTGACGCAGAAAATCAGCACTGCTTCACTTCTTGGCACGGAGCTTCGGGAATCGCAGGTGTAAACAGGAGCCCTCTGCCATCCCTGCCTGGAGAAGGGGTGATGGAAGGCGCAACCCTCCTGGACACCCCACAGCGAGTGCCCATCCATTTCCCTTGCTGGCCCCAGAGCATTTCTCTGGAGTTTGCAATGGCCAAATGACTTCCACTTTCTCCTGCCACCGCAACTGACATTTCTGTCCCTGTGGTTTCAGTGCCTTGAGATGAGCAGAAAACCCCTCCGGTTTCTGTGCTGGGGAAACGTATCAAAATCCCCTTCTTGAAAACGGGATCATGCCTGCGTGAGTAATGGGTGTAGTGGGAGAGACGGAAGGCTTTTGAGGAAATACGGGCAGCTGGTCTTCCGGAAGTTTCAATTTTACCTTGTTCCTTGTGTTTGGACTCTTTCTGTGGCTCAAGGTGTTCTCTCAACCTGGCGTTCCCTGCAGTTGCTGTGACCAGTGGCACGTGGCACATCTTTTAGAGGTGTGTAGGGAGTAGGGAATGTGTCTGTATGGCACATCCATCCACGGGCTTCTCCATGTCCTGACTCCGTCTGACACATCACCCAGCTTTGGAAAAATCGAGATACCCCCCAAATCACCTGGCTGCTTCTCTGCAGCTCCTTCCCTGCATGGTGCTGGTGGGAGAGTGCTCTCCCTGGGACTCCCTGCCCTCAGCCCTGGGATTGGGGTCCTGCTGGGATTGGGTTGGGAGGATTGCCATCACTGCTCGTGGGATGGTGTGGGCACCCCATAACCCCCACGTGCTCCTCGTGCACACCAGGATCTCAAGCTGTAGCACCTCTCAGCCTCACAAATATCAATGTTTTCCTCACTTTGCAGACTTGCCGGGCTGGTTTGGGTCTCTTCAGACCCATCTCATCTCTGAAGTGTCAGGAGGGTCACTGAGCTTTTGCATTGCCTTCAGGAAAAACCCAGTTAGATGAGGGATGGCACAGAGTCCGTGGTGGTTTGTGTCATCAGGATAGATTGCACCAGCCTCTGTATTTCCTTGTAGCTTCCCAAGAACAAATGTTCCCTCTCAGGCTCGTATTTACTGTTGAATGCTTTTTGACAGGACAAATATTTACCTGCAATAATACTACAAATCTTTATCCTTCTCACTGTGAAGAATATTTCTCTGAATCAATGCTTGACTGCAGCTCCTGGATCCTCGCGGATAATCACACAGAACACAACTCAGTGGAGAACTGAGGTCACTGGACATTTGCCACGCCGCCGAGGAGGAGAATGGTTTCCCAGGTCCTTGGTCAAGTCGTGCCCTCTGTGATTAATACCAACATGCAGTGCAGAGATGGTGCTGCCTGGCTGTGGAGGGTTTTGTAAAGGAGGACAGCGCTTTCTTCCCCTTCCAGGAGGGGAAAGGCAGGAGGAAGCTAAAGGCATCATTTATATAGACATGCTCAGCACTTGTCTCTCCCTGCTGAGTCACCAGCATGAGAATTTGTAGCATTTTTTAGAACGTGGCTTGGTCATGGCTTTGGCTGAGTCACAGCTGGTCCCTAAGAGCTGCGTGACATTCAGGCATCTGGACGTCCCTTGGCCCATCCTCCTCTTTGCTGTGGTTGCTGGGAATGCTCCCCCGGGCTCAGGGAGCTTTTGTTATGGCATGGCTGGTGGGAGCTTGTCAGGGCTTGGCTTTATTTACAGTCCAGGAGGAGGTGCAGCACAGGAGCAGAAGGTGAAGCAGCAGCAACATCAAGGGTTGTTCTGAGTCCCGTGGCAGAGGGTGAGCAGGGTCGCTGTGCCCATCAGGCCATAACCCACAGACGTGCTCTGTGTTTGCAGCAGAGGAGCTGCCTGCCATCGACAGACCAGTCCCCAAAACTGCCTCCTGCCCGAGAGCCTTCTCCTGCAGGCCCCGGGCATTCGGGATGCCTCCTGTCCATCTCTGTCTCCCTCTCCTGAAAAGCAGCAGGGAATACAGCAAGTCCGGGAGATGTTGGCACGCTGTCCCTGTGGTGGGAGCGGTGTTGGCAGGAGACGGCACTGGGGTGTCTCCAACACCTGCAGGTGCTTTTGGCACCTCAGCAGGCCTGCCTGTGCAGGTCAGCCCCTGCTCCTGCAACAGGTTCAGTAAGTCTGCCTTTCCTCTCAAATGATTCTGAATAATATGTCCCCAGCCCTGTGCTGTGAGCTGGGAGGGAGCAGCCAGTTACTTGTTCTGACTCCCCTTGGTCCTGGACACGGCCTGGGTGTCACCTTGCCAGGAACCAGAGCCTTTCTCCCCATTACAATCCCCCCACATCACCTCCTCTCCAGTCCTCTGCCTTCTGACCCTGTATCTGCAGCTGGATGGAGATGGTGCAGGGACCCCTGCTCAAACTTGGATTTCAAGATAGAAAAATTGTTTTAAAATACAATTTTGCTGCTGTTGGAGGTTGGTTGTACCTGCTGCGATGCCATCCTCTGCCATTGCTGTGCAAGCATGGGGCAGAACCAGGTTTATGAGGTGGGGAGGCCCTGGCACAGGGTGCCCAGAGAAGCTGTGGCTGCCCCTGGATCCCTGGGAGTGTCCAAGGCCAGGTAGGACAGGGCTTGGAGCAGCCTGGGACAGTGGAAGGTGTCCCTGCACACAGGAAAAGGGTTGGAATGAGATGATCCTTCAGGTCTCTTCCCAGACTATTTTATGATTCTGTGATAACCCTGGGGCTGTGCTTAGGGCAGTTAGATCCTATACAACCCCTATAGCTGGTGCACAGGGGTATTTGTGGGGCCGAAGGCAAGGAGGGGGACTCAGAGAAGGGTCAGTCTCCCTTCTCTGGCAGGGCCTGGCTCCATCCTGTGTCTCCACCCCACTGCAGGCAGGGCTTCCCTGCTCCAAGCAGCACCCGGCATCTGCCCGGCAGCACCAGCCACGAGACGGGTTGCAAGAAGAGACTTGTTGTTTCAGCTGATTTCAGTGTTTTAATTTGAAGAGGAATAATGTGTAATCACAACAACTGTCATCTGTTTGACAGTGGAAAATCCTAGATCTTTTTTTGTGCACAGTAAATGGGCAGCCATTCAGCAGCACGAGCTGCTCGGCGCTCAGAGTCCTGGTGGGATGAATGGCTTCAGACTAGCCCGCTAATCTAATTTGTAACGTATCCTTAGAACATATAATTGGCTGTTTAATTTAATTCAAATTAACATAAGAATAGGAAATATAATCTGCCACAGAGCCCACATGGTGGTGGAGAGGATCACTGGGTGTTGCTGCAGAGGGGTTGAGGGGACGGCCCTGTGCACACCATGTGAGGCCACTCCTTGTGGGGACGGAGGTGTCCTTGTGCACGTGTCAACACACGCTGTGTGTGTGACAATAAATCACCCCTTCTCCCAGCCTTCTGAGTGTCTGCGTGCCTCATCCCCCTTCCTTATCTTTCTGACCATCTATTTAAAACACACGTAGAGCGAGGGCAGCTCGCTTTGGAAAGCTCGGTAGCAACAGGGTGTGAGAGCTGGCAGGCGCGGAGTCTGATTATGTTGATTGGATATTGTCTAATCTGATTTTGATTGTGTACAGCTTTGATTGTAATTTTGATACGTCTGCAAAATGCTGTAGCTATTTGGAAAGCTTTGTGATTTAAACAGGTCTTTTTTTTCTTTTCTCTTTTTTTTTCCCCCTGGGTTGAATAGAACAGAGGCAGAAACGTGCCTGGGGGTGAGCAGGGCGCTGGGGCTTTGGCACTCTGTACAAAACCACCTCAAAGCTCTTGGGTGAGCTGCTCTGCAGCAACACAGGGGACTCGTAGTTTTGAAGAGAGCTTTAGGAAACTTTGAGTGGGTTTTACATAATTTAGTTAAGTACAGCAAAGCCACTTGCTTATATACCTGATACCAAAATAAACCAGTTGGAGGAACAAGTTTGCTGTGCGATGATTTATTTAAATCCCTTTCTGTAAAGCATGGAGTGAAATCCTCTTAAATAACTGGGAAAGAATCAGTGTACCTCTAGGAGCATAGCCCAAATGGAAACCTAGCTACGAGACGAATTAAATGGGATCTCTCTGTCTGCCTTGTGTACATCCCCTCAGCCCACTGCCTTCCCTGTATCATGACGTTAGACAGAATGTGAATGGAAAAAGAGCTGGGCTTGAATTTCTCCTGAACAGCAACAGCTGGTGCAGAGCTGTCATGGCCCAGGGTCTCTCTTGTGTTTCTGTCATGCTCCTGTTTCCCTGCCACCAGTGGGAATCTCAGGCAGACATGAAGGTTTGGGTCAGACATGCAGAACCTGCTCTTGAATCACAGAATCATCAAATGGTTTGGGTTAGAAGGGGCCTTAAAGATCATCTCATTCCCACCCCCTGCCATGTGCAGGGACATCTTCCACTCTCCCAGGCTGCTCCAAGCCCTGTCCAACCTGGCCTTGGACACTTCCAGGGATCCAGGGGCAGCCACAGCTTCTCTGGGCACCCTGTGCCAGGGCCTCCCCACCCTCACAGGGAACAGTTTTTTTTCCCCAGTATTCCATCTCTCCCTGCCCTCTGGCAGTAGGAAGCCATTCCCCCTCTTACTGTCCCTCCATCCCTTGTCCAAAGTCCCTCTCCAGCTCTCCTGGAGCCCCTTTAGGCCCTCGCAGGGTCTCTGAGGTCTCCCTGGAGCCTTCTCTTCTCCAGGATGAAAAACCCCAGCCCTCCCAGCCTGGCTCCAGAGCAGAGGGGCTCCAGCCCTTGGAGCACCTTTGTGGCCTCCTCTGGACTTGCTCCAACAGTTCCATGTCCTTGTCCCGTTGTGGCCCCCAGAGCTGGAGCCAGCCCTGCAGGTGGGGTGTGCTGAGAGGGGAGGAGAGAGGCAGGGTCCCCTCGCTGCCCTGCTGCCCACGCTGTGGGGTGAGCCTGGCACACGGGGGGTTTTTGGGTTGCCAGGGCACAGGGCTGGGTCATGTCCAGCCTTTCCTCCACCAGAATCCCCAAGTCCTTCTCTCCCAGGGCTGTTCTCAATGTTTACCTCTCCTGGTCTGTGCTCCTGCCTGGATCACTCTGACACAGGAGCAGCTCCTTGAGTTTGGACTTGCTGAACCTCGTTAAGTTCCTGTAGCCCCACTTCTCCAGCTTGTGCAGGTCCCCCTGGATGACATCCTGCCCTTCCGCTGTGTCAGCTGCTCTTTTGTTTCTTTCTGCAGTGGGGTGATGGAAGGTGGAGGGGGAGGGTTCGGCTTAGCAGAGGATGAGCCTCTCCCAACCCCAGTTGTGGGGTGGAGTGACCCCCTGTTCTGACACCTCACAGAGCCGTGGTTCTCCCTGGCACTGCCCTTTCACCAATCCACAGATCCCTCCTTGCTCCCTGCTGCCTCTCCCACTGACTTCTGCACTCCAGTTAAATGCAGGCTTTATTTTATTTTATTAAGGACTTTCTCCCCACAGTCTGCGGTGATGAAGAGCACGAATCCAGGGGTGAGCTCTGAGACAACGGATTATTAAAGCCTACAGTGCTTAACTGGTTTTTTAACATCTGGGGTTTTGCTCTTAAATCAAGTATTAAGTCCAAATCCAACCATGAAACTAGGTGATCTGGGAAATTTAGCTTTAGCATGTGTATAATACTATAGCTAATCAGAATTTCATATGCTATAATAATATGTGAAACAGTAGTTGTTTAGAATAAGCCTCCTCTGCCAGAGACTCATTATATTCTGCGCTGGTAATTAATAATTTTGGATAGATTCACACATTATGAAGAAAAAATGGTTTTGTCTGAAGTGAAATGATTGCACAGGTGCAATAACGTTTTTTATATAAATGGGAATGCTTAGAAGTAAACAAGCCATGAGAAAACATGGGGAGCAGACAGCTCCAACATCTCTGCACGTTCATGTCACCTCGAGGGAGTGTTATTAGGGAGGTGAGGGAACGCTTTTCCAGATGAAATTTGGGAGAGGATATAAGGAAGGACAAATCTCCATGTGTGGTGAGGTCATGCAGGCTTTCTTTAAAGGATATTTTTAAAGTGATGGCTGTGTTTCCAAATCCCCCTCCCTGCTTGTAGCTTCTGCGCTGGGGTTTTTGAGGGTTCAGCAGGAGTTAGGACAAGAGAGAATGGCTTTAACCGTACAGAGGGCAGGGTTAGATTATATACTAGGGGAAAATGCTTTGCTGTGAGGGTGGTGAGGCCCTGGCACAGGGTGCCCAGAGAAGCTGTGGCTGCCCCAGCCCTGGGGCCAGGTTGGATGGGGCTTGGAGAAACCCAGGATAGTGGGCCTGGATGGGCATTAACATCCCTTGCAACACAAAATGTTCCATAATTCTGTGAATTTTGTTCTCAAGTATTGATCTCTTTGTTATTTCTACAGCTCTAATTCTCACAAAAACTCTTAAAAACACCATCTGTAGGTTGAAAGCTGAGCTGGGTGCCCGGAGAGAGACTTTGACCTAGGAAGGCCGTAGCCAGTCAGGAAGCAGCTGTGCCCTTCCATGGCTGTTGTCCAGGTGTGGAAGTTTCTGCTGAGGTTTTGGGGACTTTAGGACGAGCAGGGATGCAGTGTGGAAGAGGGGAGCAAGGGGATGCCTCGAGTGGATCCACGGTGTGTTCCTGATGGATGGTACGGTGCTGCCACACTTACACCCTGGCTCCTACCTCATTACAACCTGGCGTGCAGGACTGGAGATGCCTTTTTTATTACAAAGCCGTTTCCACTGGAATTCATATTTCTTAGAGAAATAATCATTTTCCTTTGCTGAAGCAGCAAGGCAGTGACACATTGCGAAATGTCTCTTTCACATTTCAGACGTACAGCAGTCAGAATGAGAACAACGAGGACTACGAGATCCCTCCCATAACGCCTCCCAATCTCCCCGACCCGTCTCTCCTGCACCTGGTGGACCACGAAACTGGATACCACTCCCTGTGCCACAGCCTCCCTCCGAACAGCCTGATCCCAGCGTATCCCTACCAGAACATGGACCTGCCGGCCATCATGGTCTCCAACATGCTGAGCCAGGATGGGCACCTCCTCTCCAGCCAGCTCCCCACGGTCAGTGCCTTTCCCCTCTCTCTCCCGTTCCTTGAAGCCGCTCTGTGTTTCCCGTGAGGAGGCAGCTGAGCAGAGGAGGGTGTTGGTGATGAGCTGTTTGCCATGAGGGTTGGGATGAGCTGCCCACCACTGCCAGGGTGTGTTGGCAGAGAGTGCGCTCACCGTGCTCGAGGTGGCAGTTTCACGCTTAGTTTGGTGTCCTCCTGAGCCTCATTAACCACTCGGGATCAGGGCAAGGGTCTTTCCCCCCTTTTGTGGAACATCCTCCCTGAACCAAGCAAAGTGCACGTGCCCCATCCCTCATGCCAAGGTGACTGGCCAAAGCCCCAGCGCCCTGTGTCCTTTCTCTTCCTCCCCGTCACCCCTGTCCCACTGCCAGGGCAGCCCTGGTGGCACCAGCAGGAGGGGCACGGATGCTCCCTGAAGGGAAAGCTGTCCTATTGATGTCAGGGGGAACAGGATCCCTCCTTGCACTCACAAACTCCGATTGCCTCCTGGCTCGTGCCGTGGGAAGGGGATACCGTGCAAAGTTTCAAATGACTCATCCGCAGGGATAAACAGGGCTGGGATAATGAAGTAAAGTGAAGCTCTGGGCAGAAATTCCAGGGCTAATTAGACCTTACGATGCTTCTGCATCAGCAGCACCGAGGAAAGGTTGTGACTTGGTTTTGACAGTGATATTGAATTAATAATGCTGCTGTTTGATACCATTTTCCTCTTTCGCAGCTTTAGCCCCGTGGTTGATTTTCGGCATTGTTTCTCTCTAAGATCATTGATTTTGGATGACACTGATATCAAACAGAGTTAATTTTAGTTAAAGAGCATGGCTGGGAGTCTGGCCCTGCCTAGCTGGGGAACACTTGGTGTTGATTGCTTGAATAGATAAGGGTCTGAAAGGTAGTGATATTTAAATATTTAAATGGGATATTATCTGTTAGTCTAGGAAAATCCCAAGGCTTTCTGAAGTCCTGATGAGTCTCTGAGTTTCATTGTTAGTGTGTTTAAGAGAAATATCGTGTTCTGCCCATCAATATTGAACAGAGGCGTATTTCTATGGAATTAAATATTACTTAGGGCTCCGTGTTGCCTTTTAGGTTCTCAGGTGATTAAAACATTCATTTCTGAGACAGAAAGAGTCAATTTCAGATGAAATATTTTTCCCTGGTTTAATTTAAAGCACAGCCCCTTTGCCTGACCCCTATTTTCATAACACGATAATTTTATCCTGTGTTGATTGTCTCATTTTTGAGAGGTGATATCGCACTTATAAATCACTTTCTAAAATACCTAAAGAAAAAAAGAAGAGGGGGATTTATTAAGCAGCTTCTCTGCTTCTGAAATAATTTATTTTGGAGTAGTCCTTGGGAAATGTTCTCTTTCTTACTTTATGGTACTGTTTTACAAATGCCACGTGGTGACGATAAATCAGGGCTGAGCCAGAGAAGATAAGAAGGGGACTTAGTGGGCTGTAAATGTAGAATAGAGAGATTGAGATTTGTTTGCCCCTTACCACGAAAATAAAAAAAGTCCAGTGAACCCTGAATTTCCCAGCTGAGAGTGAACTGAAACCGTTCAGTTTTGGAAACCCTTTGGAGCTGTGATACAGCTGCAGAGGTTCCAGCAGAAAAGGGATCAGGGAGGGAGCTGCGTTGCAGTTTTAGGTCAGAGTTAAATCTTGCCCTTTTTCTACTGAGAGGTAACACCTTCCATCCCTTTTGGTGGGGAATTGAGTCTCCCTTTCCTCCAGCAGCAGCCCTCGATGGCAGCATTGGTCCCAGAGCACAGCTACAGCTCCTGTTAGTGCTGAGGGGAGCAGCACATGCACGTGAGGGCACAGGAAAATCCCGGAGAGAAAGCACATTTTAAACTCATATGGTTGGTACCTAACAGCACCTTCCAGGGCCTACAGGGGCTCCAGGAGAGCAGGAGAGGGACCTGGGACAAGGGATGGAGGGACAGGACACAGGGAATGGCTTCCCAGTGCCAGAGGGCAGGGATGGATGGGATATTGGGAAGGAATTGTTCCCTGTGAGGGCAGTGAGGCCCTGGCACAGGGTGCCCAGAGAAGCTGTGGCTGCCCCTGGATCCCTGGGAGTGTCCAAGGCCGGGCTGGATGGGGCTTGGACCAGCTTGGGATAATGAAAGGTGTCCCTGCCCACGGCAGGGGTTGGAAATAGATGACCTTTAAGGTCCCTTCCAACCCAAACCATCCTGGAGCTTGTTTGCCAACACTTGCAGAAAGAGAGGGATTATTTCACCCAGGCAGCGATGGGAGGCCAGTCTGGGAGCGAGCCTTGCCTGCACAGAGCACGGAGGAGGTGGCTCAGCGTGCAGAGGTTTTGGGTTGGTTCCAGGACCAGCGTTGCTCATGCAAATGCTGGAGCCTCTCTCCTCCCTGCTGCTCTTGCTGTAGCTCACGCAGGTTTTTGCACACACAGCTATTTCCTGCCTTGGTTGCCATGTCTGTTGGTTTGAATACAAGGACAAACAACAAGCAATTCATGGTAAAATGTTTAGACATTGGTCAGACTTTTGCTCTAAAAAACGTAACTTGAGCCTTAGGGTTTTTTTGAGTCACAAAAGAAAAAAGAATGAACAAATCTCTAACTGCTGATATGACATGAGCCAGGACTCACCAAGAGCCATAGGATTGGTATTTTTTCTTGGGAGCTTAGAAGTGAATAAAGAAAATCCAGGTGCAGGTTGCTGTCCCCGTGTGTGTCTCTTGTCCTGGGATGTCCTGACATTGCCCTCAGATTGCATCAAGCCTCCCAGTGCCCCCCAAGGGCTAGCCTGCTGCTCCCATTGTGCAGGTGACCAACTCAGAGGGAGTTTAGTCAGCACAGAAATTCCCATGGCAGGACGGGAGCTGGGGAGTGAAGGTGGATTTGCTGTGTGCCAGCCCCTGCTCCTGGCTCCAGCTCACCCACGGGCTGTCGGATGGAGACCCTTGTTTGAGCAAAGCAGCTGTGCCCTGATGGGGAAACCCCAAATCCAGCATCACTTCTGGTTCCTCATCCCTTCAGCAGCATCACCAGAGCACCCTCCTCACCACCACTCTGCAAGCTCGCATCTGCCCATGGACCAGCTCCACAGTTCCGTGTCAGAAAGAAGAACAGCTCTTCACTGCTGTTTCTGTCACTTTATTTCCGTTTTTTTTTCCCCCCACCCATGAGTTTATAGAAGTTCAGGGAGTTTTCAATCCCTAAATGGGGTGCAGGGAGCTGCAGAGCAGGGAAGCAAGGATGGATGGACAAGAGCAGGCAAAGAGATGGCACAGGATGTGATGTGTGAAGAACTGCTGGGAGGGGGTGTGGGAGGGCTGGGGAGGAGGCAGGGCTGGCACATTTGAAGAAGGTATTTTTATTTTTTGTGTTGATGGCAAGAAACAGACAATTCTTACTGCAATGGATTTTTTTTTGTCTACTGATCTCTCTTTTCCCACGGGAAAAAAGGAAGGGAAGAGAAGGGAAAGAGGAGGAATGGCAAGAGTGAAAGAAAATAGGAGAGATGTGACTGTCACTGAGAAATGGGAGTAATTAGGGAAAAGTAATCAAAAAGAGGGAAAAAAACATGTTTTCCTTGGGAAGAGAATAACTTTGCTCACTGAGAACGTCCCAGCAGTGTTACAGTGTGGACAAGCAGCAGCTGAGCCTTCCAGGGATCCACAGGGAGACCTGCTGGGCTGGGATCACACTGGGGCTGGGATCTGGGGATGTGGGGAAAGCAGGGGAGGGGGCAGAATTGTGCTGTGGATCAGTGGTGAGGTGGGTGCCTGCTGGGTTAAGGAGCTGCTGGGAATAAACGAGATCTCAGAGTGGATTTGGCAGAACATTTTTTGACAGAAACAAAGGGCGGTCAAGGTCAGAGCCCAGGAATCTCCAATGCAGCACAAACGTATTTCCGTAAGTATTGGATAGCAGCCAGGAGGGCTGGGGGTGCCTGTGCTTATCAGGTGGGGCAGTGCTGGGGTGGGGGGAGCCAGGAGCCCCTGACTGGGTGGACAGCACTGCCCAGAGCCCAGCAGCACTGCTCCAGGACCCCAGAACTGTGGTCGCCCAGGCCTGGTCACAGGATGCAGCTACACACTCCAAAAAAGCAGCCGGCCTGCTCCCTCCTGCTCTGCCATGGCCACGGGCAATGTGGGCACAGCCATGCATTTCTGCATGTGGGAAGCATCATTCTGGGCATACGGCTGCTCTCATGAGCCAACACGAGCTTTTCAGGTGTGCAGAGTTGGCTGGAGAGACTGACCCCTGTCCCTGTGTCTGCATCTTCCCATTGCTTCTCATGATGAGAGGTCTTTGTGACTCCTTTGGAGGCACTAACATTTCCTTCAGCCCTCTGGGATGACGTTTTTCTGCTCACAGCAAGGGCAGAAAGGCTTCAGCCACAGCCTGAAAGGTTTCGTTTCAGCTTGTTGAGTAGAACGAAATTATTTGAAAAAATATTTAAAACCCTCCAAGGCAAAAAGAATATCCATGGTGTAAAATGTCACACTTCCAGTGAGCTGTGGAACCTGTTTGGGTAGAGGTGAGAGAGTAAAATGGTAAATGGGGGTGAATTGTAGAAGCAAGGTGAGTGCCACCCTGAAATTCCAGAAGTTTTCAGCTTCCCAACACAACAGGGCTTTGGCGTGAAACAGAGAGGAGAGCAGTAAAACAAACCCAGCAGTAACCCAGCTGCCTGTGTCCCACGTGAGAAAGAGAAAAGTCACCCTTTCCCAGAGCTGGGATGTGCATTCCCTGGATGCTGCAGGGCTCTGAGGACAAACTTCCCCTCTGGGGCTCCCCAAGCCTCGAGGGAGGCTCTCCTGCAGGCAGGTTGCAAGGCCAGAACCCAGATTGCTCCAAACCCCATCCAACCTGGCCTGGGACACTTCCAGGGATTGCTGCTCTGGGCAACCTGCGACAGTTTTTGCCATCCTCATTGTAACAAACTTGTTATGTTGATTAAATATTATCACGAAAGCCAAGTGAGCTGTGCCAGTCTTTCCTGATGCTGGAAACCCACGATCCCAGCAGGCAGAACAGTTTACTTGCTGCAGGCAAATACTTCCAATGCATCAATATTTCAATAATTTTGAATCACTGCCTGTTAAAAGAAGTTATTTAAAATAATCCATATCCCAGTGCAGTGTGCAGGCAGCATTGCCCTTCAAAGCAACTTCATGCTCTTCAGAAGAGTCTTTATAAATAAATAAACAAACAAGAGAATTGGTCGGGTCACCAGCAGCAAAAACTTCCCTGAGTTCCTCTTGCTTCAGCCCTGGGTAACTTTTCACTGGCAATTTTGTGTTGTGAGCTTTAAGGTTTTGACTAATTCGGCTTTCTGCTTATTAATGGTTCAGTATTTAAAAACTAAACTCCCAAACATGAGGTGAAAAATAGCAATAACACAACCCTACATGAAGGGTTCTTTGTATTAAGCAGAGCCCTGTTTGCAATTCCCTGCTAGTGTTTTTCTCAAAGGCAATAAATGAAAGAAATATGTCTTTTTAAATTTTATGAAACTCAGAAAAATGGTTTTAAACAGCTTTTCTTCACCTCCTATAATTATTTATTTTCAAACAGTCCTTCAGGGTAATGTTCCGTTTTCTTATTTCACACTCCTTTTTCTCATAAATGAACCATCACTTCAATAAATCATTATGAAAACAGAGACTAACACAAACCCTGAAAGGTTGAAAGATTTATGTAACACATTTATGTTTTCCATTTTCTCATTCTGGTACTCCACTGCTAAAGCTAAGCTAATAAAAGCTGCTATTAATATTTCTTGTTGCCTGGCAACCACAGAGAGGGAGTAATAGCTTTAGCTAGAAAAATAGATGACCGATAAGGAAAAATTCAATTCTTTTATTATCTCAAGGGAAAATGGGCCTTTACTGGAACATTATGATGTACGAGTGTGAAGTTGAATACAAAGGATATTTTTTCAGTTGTTTTTCTATTTTTAATGAACATTATTTTACCTTCTCAAACTCATTTAAGGCATTTGCCCCACCTACTTGCGAGCTTAATTTAGCAACACCCACACACGCTTCTGGCGTTAAGTATCTGTTGGCATTTTCACTTGGAAGCCCCTTCCCTCCGTGCCTCCCCCCTCCCCTAGCCGGAGGGCTCGGTCGTAAAATTTCGCTCCAGGTCGGAACCTGGGAGACAAGATTCCAAATCAAAGAGTAAATCGTTCTTGTGTGTGTTGAGAACTTGCTTTCTCAGAGGAAGGGGCTAGAGTGGAGAGGTGTTTTCTGAAGTTTTATGTGTCATGGCTGGACTGTGTGTGCTCAGGGAGAGCAGGAGCGACTGCTGGTGCTGGAGGTATGAGTGCAGAGCTGCTGCGGGCAGAAGGGTGGATAGATCCCTCTGGGAATAACAAGGCTGAGGATGAACAGATCAAAAACAGCCCTGGGAGAAGGACTTGGTGGCGCTGGTGGGTGAGAGGCTGGACCTGCCCTGGCCGTGTGTGCCCAGAAACCCCCCAAGCCCTGGCCTGGTCCCACAGAGTGGGCAGAGGGGAAGGGAGATTCTGCCTCTCTGCCCCGCTCAGGTGAGACCCCACCTGCAGAGCTGCCCCAGCCCTGGGGCCCAGCACAGGGAGGACATGGAGCTGCTGGAGAGAGTCCAGAGCAGGGCACGGGGATGCTCCGAGGCTGGAGCCCCTCTGCTCTGGAGCCAGGCTGGGAGAGCTGGGGGTGTTCACCTGGAGGAGAGAAGGCTCCGGTGAGATCTCAGAGCCCCTTCCAGGGCCTAAAGGGGCCTATGAGAAAGACGGGGACAAACTTTTTATCAGGGCTTGTAGCAATAGGACAAGTAGGAATGGTTTCAAACTAACAGAGAGTTGGTTAAATTAAATATAAGGAAGAAGTATTTTACAATGAGGGTGGTAGAACCGTGGCACAGGGTGCCCAGAGAAGCTGTGGCTGCCCCTGGATCCCTGGAAATGTCCAAGGCCAGGCTGGACGGGGCTTGGAGCAACCTGAGATAGTGGAAGGTGTCCCTGCCCATGGCAGGGGGGTTGGACTGGATGGCCTTTAAAGGTCCATTCCAACCCAAACAATTCTATAATTCTATGAATATAGGTCCTCTTCTGTGGGAGAGGTCCTCTCTGACTTCCCCAGTCATCCTGCACACCAGCGGAAGCTCCCTGTGGAGCAGCAGCCCCTCTTTTCCCATGGCTGAGGCAGCTTCTGAGCAGTCCCTTGCCAAGCACTGCTGTGAGAGAATTGGGGTGATGTGGGTCAGAGAACAGCAAAGCTCGTGAGGACTGGGCTGTGCATGAGAGGAGTGAACCTGAGGAACCAGTGTGGTTCACCTGTGGGTATCCCATTTCTGAGATATGAGTAACTAGGGTGTCATGATACACTTTTCACACAAGGGAACTGTTGTGACAGCTGAGAAGCAAAGCAGATGTGGGCTTTGCTTGATAATGAAAGAATTTCTCCCTGAACAAGGGAAAGGAAGGAGACAAGGTGTCACTTGGTCTGCCAGGCCTGGGAGAGGGTGACTGTCACCTGCCAGGGTGGGAATCTCACATGGGAATCTGCCTTTTTGTCCTGAAAACCTGTCATAGCCACCTCCCTGCAGGAGAACTGCTCCTCAGCAGGAGATCCCTTCCAACCCAAGCCATTCCGGGAGTCTCTGTCCCAGAGCAAGGGGATGCAGGAGAGCATTCAGACGTGCTCTGACCCACAGCACCACATCGTGCTGCGCTGGAAGGGCCCTGCGCAGTGAAGCAGCGTGTGTGTATGTGTGTGGGTGTCAGTCTGGCTGCGGAACTGTCTCTGCTGCCTGTGCCTCTTTTGGTTTTAGGCTGCAAACTGGGTCCTTATCTCCCACTTCTCATCTCTTGGCCAGAAGCCAGCAGGTCCCATCCCGAGGTGTACCTGCCGCTCTCAATGAACCAGCATCTTCACCGTTTGCGTTCCCCCTTTTATCTATTCCACGGAAATTCATCCTCCTAAGCGTTCCTTTCCTCTCCTTGAGCTGGTCACTGTCTCTCTGATAAACCAGTGCCTTCGGGACAGTCCCGGTAGCGAAAGTCTCCTTATCAGCCACACAATCCTCGGGGAGGGCACAGGCAGATCCCGGAGCAGACGCCGAGTGAGAGGGTCCCTCTTGTTTGTGCTGTGCCCGCCTCAGCTGCCATTAAGCGCCGGTGACACAATTTGCTCTGCTTTTACAGCGCTTTCAGATAGCACCGCCTGCACTTAAGCCTGCGCTTAAGCAAACTCGTGCGGAGCCCTAATCGGCGCGGTTTGCGTGAGGCCGGGGAGGAGGAGGAGGCTCGCTGTGAGCAGCGCGTGTGTATCAGCGGTGTAATTAAAATATCAATTACGCCGTGTTGACAGTGTGCCAAATAACTGCCTCTCGTCCGTACGCTGAACTTAATCGCTCCGAAGTCTCCTCACCAGACCTGACGCGGTCGTGGTGCCAAACACAACACGAACCCGGCGCTCGCTAAAGCGCGGCTGCGATATTACTGTGTGTAATGGTGCCGCTCTCCAGAGCTGGTATCATGTTCTGGAAATTATCTTTTAATGTACAATTTGTATTGCTGAGAAATACTTCGCAGAACGTCTCGCCCGCATAAAACCTGAGATTTATTCCTGTCATTTTTTTGTCTCCTCTGCCATGTTGATAATAAGAAGTCTACTTTATGTGCGTAATGCCTGTGTCAGTTTTGAAATTTGGGGTTTCATAAAAGGCAGTGGTATAAATAAAACATGATATAAATTAAAAATATAGTGGAAAATAAAATCTCTGAATTATGGGAGCAGATGAGATGAATGCAGCATGAAGGAGGTTTTCAGAACAATATCAAATAACTCTAGTAAATATGTTCAAGGAATGGGATGGATCTTTTTTAAGAGCTGATACTGATCTCAAATGTGTTTGTCTCTAGCGTAGAGACACGCAGGTGGATGCCTGTTCTTAGCCCAGTTTTAACCCTTTAGGTTTAGGCTGTGTCCATCTTTGGGGTGAAATTTTTTCTCCTTCTTAGCAAAAAATCCCACTTCAGCAATTTTCCTGGGGTGAGGTTAAAAATCTATTTTGCCTGCATCAAAAAAATCCTGCAAATGAGAACATACTTTGCAAAATCAACTAGAGATTTGGAAGACAGTTTCTTTGGGGGCTGGGATGTGGCTGTAGGGAAAGAGTACCCCAGCATGGGCAATTCCCCTTTTCCTGGAGCAGGATTTGTCACCTCAGGCCCAGGAGCTGGGGTTGGTGCCTGGATGGACTTTCCTCAGCTTCTTGGGCTCAGCTGTACCATGGGATCATCTCTGCCATCTTCTTCCTCACTATCATAATTTTTAAAAACACAGGAAATTATGTCCAAAGGTGGCACGAGGAAAGATAAAAAAATTGAACAGGTCTATAATGGTTAGAAAGTGTTGGGCTCACCCTTGCCCGTGCTGACTAATCTGGGGCATTGTGAAATGTCTTGCCTTTAGTTGCAGCATGAGATAGATGATGCCAGATCATCTCTGCTTAAAAATTGGTTGTCTTTGGTGCAACAGTTTTAGGTGTGACTGAACCTCAGGGATCCCAATCCCTTTGGGAACAATAGGTAAAGTTGAGTGATGTGTTTCCAGGGTCTCTCTGCTATCCGAGAACTGAGTTTATTCAGCAGCCAGGGCTGCGTGTGTGTGCCAGCACTGCAAAAGGTTCATGTGAGAGCTGCAGGCAGGACCTTCCTCCTTTCTTGAAGTGTTGGACAGGGCTTGGAGCAACCTGGTCTAGTGGAAGGTGTCCCTGCCCATGTCAGGAAAGTGGAACTAGATGAGCTTTAAGGTCCCTTCCAACCCAAACCATTCTGTGATTGCTTCTTGCTGAATTTACTCAGCCCTCTCTCAGCTGATTAACCAGAAGCTGCTTCACCCTCCCTAAAATGCTGCCTTTGTGCCTTATTTTGTGCATGTGACCCAGTGGTGCAGGTCGTACGAGGGCTTGTTTTTGTTTGTGTCACACACAGGAAAACAGAGGCATTTCCAGGCAGGAGTAATCCCCAAGGCCCGTGTCTCTGCACCTTCTCCTGCATCCCATTCCTGCTCCCTGACTGTGCCAACAAAGCTGAGCTTTCATTGCCACCTCTGGACTGACAGCAAGGGCCCAATGTGAGGAAAGGAAGGTGGTTTTCCCAGAGAGATGGAGCTCCCTGCATCCTCCTGGAGCTTGCACCATACGCCCACCTTGTTTGCTGTCTGTTCTGCCCCATGCTTCTCCCCTCTTTTCTCATTTCCATGGGAATAACAAGATGTGGTGGCTGCGGGCCTGTGCCAGTGCAAAGAGCCTCCAAAACACAAGTGAAGGGTTTTAATTTTCATCATAACCTCTGCCACACCATCAAATGTTCCCATTCCCACGTGTGTTCACACCCCACATCATAATGCGACATAAAGTCTTCTTTGAAGTGCTTCAGGCAGCTGTAAATAGAACAATTTTTTGCCACTTTTTAACCAACATCACCTCTGATACAAGAAAAACCAAAGAAGCATGTCTGGCAACTCTTTGCCATCCATCTTACGCATTTTGATCAATGTTGCAGCCCGTCTTTAATTGCCCTTATCCCTTAGTTCAATCATATTTATCTCGTAGCTGTCACTGGTCTCCCCTTTGCGTGTTACTAGGGTGCATTAACCTGCTCCAGCAATCACTCACTGCCCCGGACAAGGAGGGGCTGCGTAACTTTGAGGTTCATTCCCAATCACACTCGTGCGTTGCTTTCCATTGCTTTTCCAGAAGTTTCAGCCCCAAATGGCCTTGCAGTGACTGGTGCCATTCCCGTCCCGCCCGGGGCAGGAGAGCACAAAAGGACGGAAATTTCCACGGCTTTTGTTTCAGCTGTAGAAGTTATGATGACTGTTCACTGCTGTAGGTGTGTGCACGTTGAGTGAGTCTTTTTGTATTATTTAAATGGGAGCCGTTTTTAGAGGCAAATAACAGAAAGTGCTTACAATAAAAATAATGGGCTGTAACAGGCTTTGTTATGCAATGAGGAGATCAAAGAGCCACATCAGCCACTCGGCTGAGCGCTGGAGTGACAGGAGGAATGGTCCCTAATTGGTGGGTAAGATTTCCTCAGCTGGTAAATAGAAATGGTAATCCCAGCCCTTTCAGAGGAGTTTTCCCCTGCCAGTGGCCTCGGCGGGGTTTGCTGTGAGTGCGAGTGATGGTGTGGAGCAAGGGAGAACACAAACAGCAATCCTGAGGCAGATTTCCCTTTCTTCAACAAGCACTCCCAGTCTCTACCTGCATTTTGGGTGTGAATCTGGGAAGGTCCAGCTGCCAAATTCAGACCCCACCCCAGAAGACTGAAAGCTCTGAATGGGAGAAGCACACCCTAGAAAAAGCTCCGGCAGCCCCTGCTTCTGAGTGGTACAGGCTGAACCACTTCACAATCCCCTTAGCCCCGAGAAATCAAAGTTACCATTTAAATGAAGAGTGCTACTTGAGTCCTGCCTCCGTGAAGAGGTGCGGGATGCAATGTCAAGAGAAATTATAATGATTGCTACAGATGCAGCTTGTCACAGAGAGAGAAAAATGTTTCTGCATCTGATGCATGGCAGCGAGCCAGATGGTAATGTTATATGTCCGAGTGTTTCGCTTGGGCTCTGCTGGCTGGAAAGCATTTCTTAATGCTCTGCCTGGCTGTTACATTTGTCTCCCAGCCCCGCAGAATCCCATTAGGAACCTCCCCTTTACACCATGGAAATTGCTTGGTCTCTGCTGAGGGCGGCGCGAGGGAGGCAGCCGGGTATTGCTGCAATCCTTCAACATCCGCGGGAATTGCCAGCGTTATATTTCTCACTTATCTCTGCTGCGGTGGGCATTCCTCATCAGGGATCGAGGTGTCCTGGAAGCTGCAGCAGGCAGCTGTAGGATACCAGGGTGCTGCTGGAGGGAGTGGGATCTGCTCCCTTTCCCAGGGCTGACCCCGATGTCTTTTTGTTCAAAGCCTGGGTATCAATTTGGAGTTAAAAGAGTCCAAAGGTGGGTATGTAGTGGCCAACATGCGCAGTCCCGTCCCACCAGGGCTGTGCTGGACATGGGTGTCCCCCATGGATACCTGTCTGCTCCCTGTGGAAATGGGCAGCCGGGCGAGTGGAGCTGATGGAAGTGGAAGTGGCAAACTGGGAGGAACATTCCTTCTCCTTCTGCTCCTCCTGAGGCAGAGGTGGATGAAATCAGGGCAATTTGAGGTGTTGCCACAAAAAAAGGTACTAGCAAAGTGTCAGGGAGTGGCTGCCCTGACCCAGGATATTTTCTGTAGAGGAGAAGTGGTTTTTGCCAATCCCTTCCATTCTTGATGTTATTTGGCAAACACTGGAAAACGCAGTGATTAAAGACTCGTGCACCTCATGATTTGTGAGGGTCTCTTAAGGTTTTGTCATTACCCTGGATGCTCTGTTGTTTATGCTTTTGTATTAACGATGCTGAATGTAGGCAGTGAGGGATAAAACTGGAGGGTGACACAAAGAAATTGGACATATTTGGGACAGAAGAAAGGAAATTCACAGAGATGTAAGCATAGGAGGAAAATGGACTGCAAGATTGCAAAGCCAGTTTGTTCAGCGTTGATAAATGTGGAATTAATGCATGTTGAGGAGAAAAATATTCACTATTCATAAAGCTTGCAGTGCTCTGGACTGACTGCCAGAAAGCACCTCAAAAAACCTTGTGCGGGGATTAGGGGTTAGAGGACAGGATAAACTCATGAAGGGGGTGGTTTGGAGAGTTGTACACTCTGCTCTGTGCTGGTCATCCTGTCTCAGGCAAGAGGGAGGAAAAAAAGAGCTCAAGGAATAGAAACAGATATGATTATGGGTGTGAAAAGATCCTCTGCGATGGCAGATGCTCAGTTTAAGAAGGAGGCAAATAAAATAATTGAAAGTATAAAAGTTCGTGGAATATAAGTGAGAGCAGCTACCTCAGGAAACTTCGTGGAGATTGAGATTTGGAATTTCAGAGCAATAAAAGGGAACACTTTCGTCCACACAGGCGAGGATAAGCTCTGTGACTTGCTGAGAGTGAGGGTGAAAATGAAAATGCCAAAAAGATATTTTTAAAATGCTTATGGATCTACCAAAAACATGCAGAGTTGCTGTAGTAGATGTTACAATGTGTGTTGGTGGAGAGGTGGAGGTAGTTGTTACATGTAGTAAATTCAAAGCTGATTTCTGGCTGGAATTAATCTGAAGCTGGGAGCACCAGGTCCCATCTCGCCTCTATCATGTCTCATTCCAGAAGGGAAGGTGTGGTGGGATGGGACCATCTCTGCTTTGGGCTCCCGGGAGCAGTTTACACGTACTGATTTTGCCATGGAACGTTGTTAAAAACCAGTGACTGAATCAACTCTGACTCCACTGTTATACAGAAATGCAAGCAATGGCTCAGTTCCCTCTGCATCCAAACCCTGGATCCTCTTCTCCTTGACAGGGTAGGGATGGAGATTTGGGCACATTCCCAAATTAAACCTCAAAATATTAATACTCCTGATTACTCAAAACATTTTTCATACATCTCATCAACTTCACCTTCTCCAACATAAAGAGAAGGTCTGTCCCAGTACCTTTTTACCAATTCCTACTGCTGCCAACCCCTTGGGACAGACCAGCCTTCGCAAACCACCTCTTTGACCGTGCACTTTCCGCATGGGCCTGGTTTGCACGTGCAGGACTGGTCTCTGGAAGAGCCCAGCCTCAGTTGTTAGCACAGGTTTTGTGCTCTTGGTGCAAAACATCCATCTGCCACTGCCAACCCACCTGCTCCAGCACAGGTTTCTGCCCAGTGCTGGAGACAGTCCCTCACACAGCTCCAAGTTTCATGCTGGTTGGGCTTTTTCGTGGCACGTTTCCAGTTCTAAATCAGTTCTCTGTGTCTGTCCTAGAGACTCTTGGATTATTTCAGCTGCTATTATTTTATAGCTGCAGTCTACAGACTGTTGGCCATCTGGTTGGCATTAATCTGGGGAAGGAGGAGGCACATCTACCTGCAGGAAAGTCACTTCCCTTGTGAAACGAGTCCTGTCAACTTTCATGTTCCTGTTGAGCTGAACCAAGAACACCCAGTTCTGGTAAGAGAAGAAAATGGGATAGCTGGGACATCTTCCGTGCCCAGCTGTCCCCCGCACAACCCAAAGCTGGGATCAGCAGCTGAAGTTGAGCTTTTGCTTTGATTTCCATGTCTTGGCACCTCGATGAGGTGGAAGGTGCCCGAGCCCTCACCCAGCACGGCAAGGCAGGTCAATGCTCAGCCTCCACAGCCAGCTGGGGTCAGTTTGGGCGGTAGTGTGGGCTAATTCTCTCTTTTGGGAAATCCGTTCCTTTTTAAGCTTAGGTTTCACGGTGGCACAGGGTGGGAATCTTGGGGTTGTCCTGTGCAGTGCCAGGAGTTGGACTTCAGTGATCCCTGTGGCTCCCTTCCAGCTCAGGATATTCTGTGATAGGATTTATGCCTACCACAGCCTCACTCCTCTTACAGCTGCCCCATAAGAAAATACATTTGGGGTTGTTTTTTCTCTAAAAGAGCTGAGGGTACAGTTAGGCACCTGTGTGGGATGTGGGAGGTGAAAGGTCCAGAAATAAAGCACATTGTGGAGCTCAGAGCTTCTGTGGATATTGAGCAAATATTTGCTGACAGAATTGTCTTCATGGCCCAAGAAGTTACTCCAGGGCTCTCCTGGGGTGTCTCAGATGCCAGGCAGCTGTAAGTGAAGAAGAAGGTTAATTTTAAGGCCTCCACACTGCAGGCTGAAGCACAGAAAGATCTGTACTTATGGGTCCTCCTACTGCCTCCATCCCATCAGCTCACCGAGAGGACCCAGTGCTTCTTGCTCAGCTTTGTCCTCCTCAGGGGATTCATTTCTTCTTCATCATCTGCCTGTTCCACCAGAATTTCAGCCCCCTCATGGAGGTCAGGAGATGCTCTACAGCGTCTACAGAGAATCTGAGAGTTGTCCTAAGAATTAAACCCAAACAGCAGAGACCAAGACAGAAAAAAAAGGGGGTTAAATCCTTCCACCAAAGCAAAGAGTGGAGTCCTGGTTGTGCCAGGAATCCCTACAACCTGTTCCAAGAATATCCTACCTGGGGTATGGCTGATTTTGAAAGTCCTTCTTTTATAATCGAGCATATGTAGTTCTGCCATGGCCATGCTGGTTTACAAGGCAGAAATCCAGTTCCTGGAGGGCTAGAAGCCAAAGTTCAGCACGGAGTATTCTGCCCTGGTGAGGAGATTGTATTGATGCCAAGTGGAAGAGCAATTCCACTGCTGATCCCCGGGATGTGTGTGTAGCTAAGCAGCGTGAGGTGAACATTTCTCCTGCTAATACCGTGGCTACTCGTTTTACAGTCAAGATCTGTACCTTTAAGCTGGTTGTGGAAGGGCTCCTGTGTGGAATTCTGCCAGCAAGTCCAGCAAGTGGGACTTCTTTCAAACGTGGTTTTTCTCTGGCTTCTCACAGTCTCAGAGCATTGATGAAATGCGACCTGATAGAGCTTCCCTGATGTGGATTTCCAAAGAATTTGATGGAAAAGAGCCTGGATCTGCTAGGATCACACAGAGCTGCGTTCCCGAGCTCCTTGCACATGCAAGGGATGGTTTGTGTGTGCCTGTCTGTACACGTGGCTGTTTGTGCACTGATTTCAGGCCTGCACAGGAGAACTTCTCTCTGTGCCAGTCCTGCCTTTTGATTTTAAGCTTTGCATCTTACGCCTCAAAAATCCAGGACTAAATTGAAGCCCCTTCAACAATTTGGATTTCCTGATCCGTAATGGTTGATGGGAGCTGGGATTCTCCTCAGTGACAGTTTGCTGCATTCCCTTTTGCTTTGCTTTCTCACTGAAGTAGAAGAGTCATATACAGTACAATAGCTTTAGTGCAGTCAGCAGCAATTCAGCCATGCTGATTTATTTGAGCCATTCACCGAGAAGTCCTGCCCTGCTCTGGAAGTGCTGGTGCCCGTGAATTCCATGTTGATTTTTACTGTTGCCCATGAGTGGTCAAAGGTTTTAGTTATTTCAACCAGATTTTTTCTGTTGTGTTCCCTGGGTGATGCTGAACCCGGTTAACCAGCTGTCCTTGGAGGATGCATGGGTGGAAGTGGATCTGGCTGGAGGTTACTGCAATTTGGGAGAGGGGTTCTTGCAATGATTTTAAATTGTGTTCCACTGTATTTACATTCCTGCAGTGCTTGTGCTGTTGTTGCCACATGATCACCATAAATAGGTGTGAGGAAACAACCAGTAACATTTTTAGCACCCTATCGATCACTTGGCACACTCAGATGCCATGTACACCATGAATTATAATAACTGGACCTCAGTTATAGCTCACATTGAAGGTTCACCAGGGACAAATTAGAGGAATAACTGCAATTATGGCTGTAGCAAGATGGCTTCTTTGTAGTCCATCACCTACAGTAATTTAAAAACGTGGATCATTAAAATCAATACATATTGCAACCAGACCTTGGGAGCTTGATTCTCCCTCACACAGACGTGTCAGTCTCGTCAAAGCTGGGAGCCAAAGTTACAGGAGACAGCATTAGCTCAGGGAAGGTTGGACTTTTTCTTTCCTCTAAGAAACCTTTTCCTAATTCACTTCTTCCCTGTGTTTCTCACTGAACAGGGATGCAAGTATTTCATATAATCACAGAATCATTTAGGTTGGAAAAGACCTCTGAGATCAAGTCCAATCATTAACCTGACACTGCCATGCCCACCACTAACCCATGTCCCAAAGCACCACATCTACATGGGGATTGAACACTTCCAGAGATAGTGATTCCAACATTTCCCTGGACGTCTTATTCTAATGCTTGACCACCCTTTCAGTGAAGAAATTCTTCCTACTGTCCAACCTGTACGTCCACTAGTGCTTGAGGATGTTTCTTCACCATGGGGAAATTGAGGCCACCTGGTCACTGTACATTTAGGTGACTTCTTCAATGCCAAAAAAACTAGGAACATAGAGGAAAGAAGGAGAAATCCCCTGCCCTGATGGAGATTGGGCCAGAGACACTGAGTACAGACAGGGCCCTTCTTGAGTTATGAAAAGACTCTAAGAGATAGCAGTTTACAGAGTCCTTAGAAAAAAAATTCTCACTGAAAAAAACAGGTTTTTCAGCCAAAGTCAAGAATAAGATTCCCAAGTGCCGGGCAGTGTCTGTGTTGACTGTGGACTATAAAAATACTAAGTACTGAGCCTGGGTATTTTGTTAGAAACATTCCAAAGGTGTAAAACACCACATTAATAAGGCAGCTTTGTGGAGTGATACCCGGGGTGGGCCTGAGTCCCCCAGGTTTCTTTCAGAGTCAGAAGCTCTCCTGGAGTGTGATTCACTGAACTGTGTGAAATACCTTCCCTGGGATGAAGCAAATGTCTCTGCAGGGATTCGAGGAGGACGAGATCCCAGCTCAGACGCATTAACTCACATTTTGGGTGTCTTTGTTTGCACACATGGCAATTTTTCCATGTTTCGTGTTGGAAGTGAAGGTTCATTAAAAAAATCACATTCTATCTTTGCAACATGCTGAAGAGACATGAGTAGACATGAACATGGCAAGGAGCAGCTGGAGCTGGGCGTGAAATCCTGGTCCTCAGAGGGCAAGGCAGTGATGGGGTGGGATGAGCAGGGGCTGAGGTGCAGGAGGGAAGGGGCTGAAGGGACAGAGGATAGCTGTGATTTGCAACCTCTTCACCTGATACACAAGAAAGGAACTTCCTAGAATCATGGAAAATCGGGACGGCAATTGCCAGCTTCCAGTCAGCTGGCACGTCTGTGGGTTCCCAAGACTGCTCAAAAATCATTGAGGTTTTGTGATGACATCAGGAGCTCTTTGAGGATTCTCCCACGAATTTCACCAGGCCCCATGGATTTGTAGGGATCCAGCTGGAGCAGCAGATCCTGCACAATTCAGGATCAGCTGGGAGTTGATCATTCTCACAGTCCTGATCTTCCAGCTCCGGGTACTGAGACCCCCTTGGTCCATCACCTCTGTTGAAGACAGAGGCAAAGAATGCATTAAACACCTCTGCCTTGTCCGTGTCCCTGTTTGTGAGGGGACATCTTCACCACCATCCTGGAATCCACTGATGTTATTTCTACACCCCCTTCTGCCATTAATACATCTGAAGAATCTCGGCAGAGTTCCTGCTGGTGTCACACGTGGGGACATTCCTTGGTGCACCACCCCCTGCAGCACCGACTGCAAAGGCAAAGCAGCAGGACACGACCCTGCAGTTGTGCAGCAAGGGAGGTTTCCTGTCTTCACCTCGTGTTTCCAAGGGGTTGGGACACCCAAGAGCCTCGTCTGTGCCACAGTGCTGCAGCCCAGACCTGGCTGGGTGAGCTGTGTGTTCCAGGTATGCCTGCAACTGTGCATCAATCCCATCCAGCTGAGGGGGGATTTTAAAGGGAAACATTGACACTGGTGTTCGCTAAAATGTCAATAACAAAATTCTTCCATGGATCAGGAGTTTCCTTCCCGCTTTCTCCCACATTTAAAATGTGACAAATTTTACTTTCGATGGACTGTCCGTCCTGCCTCTGCACATTCTGTTTGTGGGGTGGAAGCAGCTCCTGGAACCATCAGTCTCACTTGGGCCACGAGATGAGGAGATCCAAAGGGGACACCAGTAATGGCTCACTCCATTTAGGGTGCTGGATACAAGGATTTAGCCACTCCCGATCCTCAGGGCTTCAAGCTGAGCAAAGTGGCTTTTCCCAGTGTATGTGAGTGCAAATTGCAAGGCTGGGCGAATTATGGCAGAGTCTGTAGGAGCTCAGCCACCTCTCCCTTTCTCAGGGAAGCAGAACGAGCCCTGGATCTGGGAGCGTAAAGGAAAACATGTCTGAATCATGCACTGACATCACCAGGAGCGCTGCAGCTCTCCGACTCACATCAGAGCTGGATTGATATGGTTACAGGAGAGCGCGTGGCTTTTAGTATTCTGGGAGAGCTGCTACTGTGGCAGAGAAAATTATTCATGGATCAAAAAAAAGAAAGGCATTAGCTGTACAAAGTGTCAGGATTGTCTGCGTTCCACCGCGAGGCTGAAACGAGATGCCAGCTGTGGTACACGAGAAACAGCTGGAAGAAACACCAACAAAAATGCACAGATTAGTCTTGAAAGACCCTTGCAATTGAAGCCAAGGTATCACTTACTAATTTATGGGGAAGTACAGCGGGTGCAGAGCCCTGAGCTGACTCACAGGCAGGTGATCTGGAACAAGAGGGATCACAACAGAGGAGTGGAACAGTTGGATGCTTTCTGTCACTGGAAATAAAGGTTGAGGTGAACAGATGATCTGCCAGCCACAAAGCCGTAATTAAGACATGCCAAAACAGCTTTTTGTCCTACAGGGGGAAAAAAGGGAATGCAAAGATCACAGAAGAGACGATGGTTCCTGCCGTGCACGCAGGGAAATAGAGGAGGGAATAATTTTCCCCATGAGGAATCACAGACTCCAGCAAGCAAATGCTTCACAGAAGGTTGAGTCCTGTGGTGGAGGCATATCATGGAAAAAGGAGCAGATACAAAATTACCTTAATGCCTGAAATCTTTTAGTAGGATCAGTGGTGGAGTGTTAAGTGTGACAGGGTGAGTATTGCCAGTGGAGCCATGGGTGGTCAGCAACAATCCACCATCTCCCCTGGTGGAAGTAAAACTGTGTGTAAAATACTTGTAGGTGTCTGCAGGAGGTACCACGAATGCATTTCAGGGTGAGGAACATCCAAATACAGTGCTGTAGGAGAAGCACGTGTGGACCTTACTTTCCTTGAAACTGAGTCTGAAATCCTTCAAACGATCCCAAGCCACAAAAACGCGTCGGCGAGAAACAACTTTACAAAAACACTGTTTCATTAAACTTCTGCGGTTTTGAAGTTGTTCGATCAGCTGAGCCATCAGTAATTAGCATTTAAACACTCTGTGAATATTCATTAGCTTTGCCAACCCTCCTGGCGGAGGAAAATCACTCCTGGCACCCAGGAGGGGTCGGTGGTCAAGGCCCTCGGCAGGGATGTCTCTGGAGGGAGCTGGGAGCTGCTGGGGATGCACCGCTGGGTCTCCCTGCACTCACCTGGGGACACGGGAGCCACAGAGCAGCTCCTGGGCACCGCAGCCACCAGCCAGATCTCCTGCTGGGATAAACTGCTTGGCCTTTGGTCTTTCCGTTCATCCATGTGACACGGGGACAGCGATACTATCCCCTGAGCAAGCCAGCAGGGTTTGTTGTGTCCGTGAGAAAGTCCTGGCCGGTGTTCGGTCCAGAAAAAAATTCCTGTGTTTTTCTGGAAATAAAGCAACAGCTGCTGTTATTTCCCACCTGGCAGCTCCGATCTGAGAGGGTGGCAGTCAGTGCACAGGAGGGAGCATGTGAGTCTGGGGGGTTTTCCTGGACCTCACCTCACTGCTGGGAACACTGTGCAGCCCTGGGAGAGCCTGAACCACCGATACCTTCGGTCTCATGTCACCAACCCTGTTTGCAAGGGAGGGAATGTTCCCCCCCATTGGTAGGGGGGGAATATTTTAATTTCTAAACTTACCTTGTGTGTTACGTGGTGCTGCTGAAAAGCCGCAGCCACCGAGTCCCATGATGTCATTTTTACAGTCTCTGGTCAGAGAGGGATCTCGCTTTGAAATGAAAACATTCAGGCTTAAAATAGAAACCCACATGGAATTGTACAGCCTCGTGAGAATGACTTTTTAGGGCTGCTGCTAAAAATGCCCCATTAAAAGACTATAAGGTGCTGCAGAGCCATCAGGCTGCCATACGCAGGGATTTTATGGTGGCTGCATTTTATTTCCTAAGTTTGACGGGCCAGCGGCTGGAGACCAGAGAGCAAATATTCACAGTATTTCCAGTTATCTCCTGTGCAGTGGGAGCAGGGCACAGCACAGCTGCTGGGATGCCAGCTCAGACTCGGGGCCACCCCACAGCTGTCACCCCGGGATTTGGCCTGGGCAGTTGGGAAAGCTGCGGTGCCAAAGCTGTGACCTGGCCACATGTGCCAGGCTTTGAAATCCTGCCAGTCCACATGTTCAAGGCAACCAGGAGGGAAAGGAGAGCCGCCCAATATTAATTATGACTTCTGAGGCTTTGCCTAATTACATTGTCTCTCTTAAGACAACAACACAAATATTTATGAGTGGGACTTTTTATTCCCATTGTAATCAGTGACATAAATAGGTAACACCTTTATAAAGAGTTAATAAAAATGTGTCAACACAAGCTCCAGCACAAACTATCGAGCAGTGTGCAGTAAAACATTCCAGTGTTTATTGTATTGATTGAATATTCATGAGATGCCAATTTAAATTACAGTTCACAACTGTTGCTGTGTCTAATGAATAATTTAAACAAGTGTGGCCAAAGAGATTTCAACGCTGCATTAGCAAACTGCAAGGGATTAAGCAACAGAGAATTTATAATTAGCTTTGTATATCCTATAATAAATTCATTGGAAAGATGGTTTTAATTATCCCACATGTTAATTCAGAATTCAGTGCATTAATTTTCGATTGAAAAGTAACCCTTTCTTCCCAGGTAATATATTTGGCTCTTCTTCATCTTCTGCATCTCAAGAAGAAAGAATTGCAAGTAAGGAATGGCTTAATTTTTGCAGATCTCATCCATCGTGACACAGCATTCATACCTGCCCATCTCGGGTCTGGAGCAATTCCCTTTTTCCATTTCCAGCCAGGGAAGCTGAGACCAATGAGATCAAATCCCTTCCTACAAGCTGGATCCAAGAATCCTGCTGGAGCTTCTCCAACATCTATGCGCTGCTGCGCATCCTCTTTGATACACTCATGGCTACTTGGGCAATATTGTCTGTTCCTGGCAAACAAATCTGTGAAAGTGATAAAGGTTTTGGCAGTTGTCTCCTATAAGCAGCTTTAGGGTTTTGTTTCAAAAAGGAGAATGTGTGTAGATAACAAGTGTAAACCCCAGAGTTCGAGCTGAGATTGCTGCATTCTTCAGAGCAGAACAGGGATGGTTTTGTCTCTGTTTGGCAAGTTTATAAAGGGCTTTTTCTGGGGGAGATAGGCCCTTTTGCCCATTGGGACAGGGGCTGCAGAGTCCCTGCTATTCGTCCATATCCAAGCCGAGGAGGGCACCAGCCCTGTGCCTGTTTGGAGCTGGGGGCTGCACTGACAACATGGCCTTGACCTCGGGTAACAAGGGGATGGCAGTGTCCTCAACAGCAGAGAGGCCTGAGCTCCTCATCAGTTGATGCTCGGCCCTTAGAAAGTGTGAACATTTTTTGTGCTTTCCCCTCCACCTGCTCCCCCTATGCCATCCCTTCACCTTGTTGGTTGTCCCTAAAGCCTGTTCGTATGTACAGACACAGCTGTAGCTCTTGCAGAACCTCAACACTTGTGCTGAAACTCCCTGGCCAGAAAAAAACTGGGAAGTATTCCAAGGAACATAAATCCTTACTCCTCCGTGAAGCCGCCCATGCTCAAAGCTTGTCTGGGAAGCTCCGAAGGTGTCTTGAGGTGCACATCGGGGAGGAAAGCTCTTCCTTTCCAGGTGGTTTTGTTTAATTCCAGGGCAGCAGGTTAATGAGATGGCTGGGATATGTGACTTGATCTGGAATGTAAACACGAGCCTGGCACGTGTCCTTGATGTCTGATCAGATGGAAATGCAAATGCGGCGCCGAGCGTGGTGCACCATCCAAAATGTTTTGGTGACACAGTGTGTAAGACAAAATAACGATCAGTTTTTTAATGGAAATGTTTTCTGTTGCATTTGAGTCCTGCCATATCCATCTAATCAACAGCCTGGCACTGAGGGGGATGTGCCTGAGCAGGAGGTGGAAGCTCCTTCGGGAGCTTGGAACACCCAGGGCTGTCCCAGGAGCCACCGGCTGCATTCAGACTTCCCCAAAGACCTTAATTGCTGCTTTAGTTCCTCTGTCTTCTGGGTGACTGGAGTTACTTAAGTTGATGAATGGAGAGCATGGCTGGAATGCAGTAATGTTGTTGTTGGCACTTATTGATTAAACCTCAAGACTCAATTGATCAAGCTCCCCAGTGCTGGCACGTAATCCCAGGGGAAAAAAATCAAGCCTTTAATGGGGTTATGCTTTTCTCTTGGTTTACCACTTGGGGTTATATGTTTTGGGAGGGAAGGAAGTGTTTGTGATGGCTTGAATCCCTGCTGTTACCAGGATTAAATGGAGACTGGCAGTAGGAACACTTGTTATTGTGGCAACCCAGTCCTGGGCAGACCCAAGCCTCATTTAATATGGCATATCTCACCTCCAGGAACTGAGTGTCTGGGTGTTAAAAGGAAATAAATGAATCTCTGAGGTGTTTGTTATCCATCATGAGGAAGCCCAAGAGGACAGAGATGCTGCTGGACTGAATATTCTTCCCCTGGTCCCTCTAAATACACTACATTTAATCTAATAAACTGCATTGCACAGCACAGGCAGCGCAGCAGCTCAGGTTACTGCTGCTGCTGGAATCTAAGTGAGCACTTCCCACATCTGCATGGCTTCAATTCTGCATTTATGTAGATTTTGGCCTGCCTGTAACTCGGAAGAGCAGCTGCAGTTATATTGGCTGGCTAAGAAATGAGAAGGATTTGCCACTGTCGGGAGTCAGAACAGAAGTTACGGCATCTGGCTCTTGTGGCAGGAGTCGGCGCTCGAGTTTCCCTTCCCTGTTCCCTCCTGCAATTAGTTTTGTACATACAGAGTCATTTGGGCTTTTTTCACACCTATTTTAAGAGTGTTCAGCATTTGCTATAATTAAAGGCAGGACAATAACAGACTGTGCCTTCTGATAACAGTTTGTGTGACGCAGCAAGGTCGTGGCACATCCTGCAGCTCTCGGAGGTTCCCCTCGGCAGAGCAGGAGCGTCACTGTGCTGGTGGAGAACTGGTGTGCTGGAGGTTCAGTTTTGTCTCAAATTGCTCCAGCAGAGCTGGGCTTTGAAAATCCTGTATTTTCCCAGCACATATTCAGCCACAGAACCATCCTCCTTCCCCGGATGCTTGTATTCCTGGTAATAGGAGACTCTTATGAAACACTTATGACAAACTAACACAATAATCCCAGCAATATCTGGCTGCAGAGGGAAACCGAGTGGGGGCAAAAAGGGGGCAGCTCATTGCAGATGTGCAGAAGAGCTGTGGTTTGTGTGCCGGTGTGGGATCAGCACTGGGAACCCAACTGTTTCTAATGCTGCAGCATTTCTTGTGGTGCTTGAAAAGTGGGCTGTTAGACTTTGCAATCAAAAAAAAAAAAACCTATTAAAATTCATTCACAGAGTTTAATCCCACTGGGATGAGTTTTCTATCTAGTCTTCCCCGTTTCCTGTTGTGTTCTAAAATTGCTTCTTTTTGCCTTCTTCTCCTTCTTCTTTTTTTTAATGCTCCGTGCAATAAAACGTGGAGGTCTCTCATTACCTGCAAGTCTATTGCTTTATGTGAATGCAATATCTAAAATGTGCGAGAAGAGCCAGGAGAGACATAAAGCAAAGGGAAGCTGGGAGTGCAGAAAGGCTTCAATCAGCTGCACGGGCACAGGGAGGGCGCAGTAAATGCTGGGGAGGTGAGGGGGCCCACGCTGGGATAAGAGAGTGTTTGTGCAGCCGTAGGTGAGCGGGGTGTGCAAGTCCCATGGGAGCTGGAGGTGCTCTTGCCTGTGTTAGTTTTTATCCCCCTGAGAAGCAAAACACCCGGATTTACACAATCCAGCATCTTCCCCATCCAAAGGGAAGCTTCTTGCCCTCCTGCCAGGCTGGGCACTGTTCCATGGTTATCACCAAGTGGTGCCCAGGGGTGTCCCAGGGTGCTCTCCCTGGGGAGCAGGATGGGGAAGGGCTCGGTGTGATCCTGCCTTGGCAAGGGCACACGGCAGAGCACACTTTGGCCCTGCCCATGCTGCTTCCACAAAAATTAAATTGAATTATTGGCCTCCAATCCACCTGGAGCAGAACTTTGGTCCATCCCAGCAGTTCAAAGTCCTGTGAAAAGGAGGCTGAGCTGTAACGCAGGATGTTAAACATCTAATAACGTCAAGGGTGTGGTAATCCACCAGGAAAAGCAAACTCCCCAAGGAATCCCTGTCGAGCTGAAGATGGAAAAAACTCTAGTGTTTTCCTGCTTTCCCCTCTTTTTTTTTTTTTAATATTTAAGGTTATTTACATGACACCAGATCTCTGCTTCTCAGGAATTTATTTGTGTCTCAGATCCTGTCCTTGACCTGTGGGATGGCTTTGCTGGGCAGGTGATGGTCCCATGGAGTGCACAGCTTAGCAGGATCCTAAATTCCCACTCGTGAACAAAAGGGCACCTCAGACACGTGGCCAGGGACCACCTCTAGCCCCACACAACATGTGGTGTCTCACCCCAGCCTTGGGAAGCAGCAAGTTCTATTTATAGAGGTATTTATTGTGGAACGTTTTAACACTGGCCTCTGACTCTGTGTTTCACCAATATCTTTGGGATTAAAAACTGAAAGACAAAAATTAAAGAAAATCTGATGTATAAATAGGTGTGATACTGAAAGATATTTTCCCCTTGCTTGGGATGGCTTTGCCTCACCATTACACTCAAATAATGCTACAAAATACTCCATGAGACAGTTTGTCTGCTTCTCCATCCACCTCGAGTGTGGAGACAGAAATCCGGACCAGGAAATTGTTCTGGATGGGCTCCAGGGCTGGTGCAGACCCTTCTCAGCTCCCAGCACCATCTTGGCCCCCTCAGTCCCTCACCTTCACCCATGAAGGTTTTATCATCTGCCCCTTTTGCTTCTTTTCCCCTCCATAGCTGGTTCTCTCTGTCTTTCCAATACACATCTAGGGGGTGTGACAATTTTATTACGTTTTATACCCCCCATGGGCTACAAAAGAGAGGGGCTCAGGGTCTGCTGCTGTTTAATTACCTCCGGGTGCCCATTCCTGGGAATTCTGGCCCCAGCTTTTGGTGATGGTGTTATGGTGTCATGCCTGGATGAGCGTCAATTCCCTTCCTCCACAAATGGGTTTTGTGAAATCGCTAAATAATGCATTCAGAAAACAGGCTGGAAATTAATGGGACAGATTATTTGCAAACATGTTCACTGAATTATCAGGCTTGTTCTTTATCCGTAAAATAATGTACTTTAAAAAAAGTGGAGTTTATTGAAGATGTTATTTACAGACAGTTCTCCAGCTGAGAACTGCGGGAGCACCGATGGAGCACATGCACAGCCCAGCTGCTTTTCCAGTGCCAGGGGCATCCCTCCTCCTCCAGACACATCACTGAATCCTGGAATGGTTGGGCTTAGAAGGGACCTTAAACACTATCCACTTCCAGCCCCGTGCCATGGGCAGGGGCACCTTCCAGTGGACCAGGGATTTTTCCACTAGAACCAGAATTTTGCTTGCATTTTGCTGAGCTGTTGGGCTCATCCCTGACCCTGGGAGAGTGAGTTTGACAAAGGGCACATGCCATCCCTCTCCCAGTCCCCATGGGAATAGTCACAGCAGTTCCTTTCCTTCAGGCATTTCCCCCTAAGACTCAATGGCGAAGAGGCAAAACACCTGGAAAAAAAGTCAGTGGAAGGCTCTGAGCAGCCTGGTGGGGTGGAAGGTGTCCCTGGAAGGTCAGCCTTGGGGTCTCCACAGTGCAGCTGAGGTGGGGTTGCTGGAATGCAGAGGCTCAGCTGTATGAAACAGCCTCAAACTGCACCAGGGAAGGTGCGGGTTGGATATTTAGGAAAATTTCTTCGCTGAAAGGGTGGTCAAGCACTGGAACAGGCTGCCCAGGGCAGTGTTGGAGTCACCATGCCTGGAAGTGCTCAAAAAACATGTAGGTGTGACACCTGGGGACATGGGTTAGTGGTGGACCTGGCAGTGCTGGGTTCAGGGTTGGACTTAGTGGTCTCAGAGGGCTTTTCCAGCCTTGGTGATTCATTCTCTGCAGTCCAGGTTCCCGTCTCAGCTGTTTGGTTTCTCCATCGTCACACAGCTGATGGGATTTGGGACTCAGGGTGGGCCAAGCCCTTACGACACTTTGGTCGTCTCCTGAAGAAGGAGCACCCCAGCCAAGGCTGCAGGTCTGCAGCAGGGCTGGGAGGGAGGACAGCTCTGGAGCTGTGTCACTGACACCTCGAGGTGCTCGGAAACCAGAACCTCTTGCAATCTGTGTAATCACTCCACCAGCTCAAGAAAGAGGGAAGCACACACTGAAGCACATCTCCTGCCTGCCTGCCGCTCCCAGGGGGTGGGAGTAGCTGGGATCTGGAATGTCCACCCTCATGGACATTTCTGCTGTGCCAGTCCACGATAATGCTCCTGTTGGCAGATGACCATGGTGGGGGTTGAATCACAGGAGAAATAACAACATTTAGTTCATGCCATGCTGAGCTGGTTCCTTCTGGCCGTGCCCTCCCAGCCCTGGGAGGGATGGCAATATTAATGGGAAATATTCCCCGTTTGCCAAGCAGAGCCTCTATCCTGTTTGACACCACCGTTCTCACCCAGAAGTTACAGTTCTTTATCTTCTGATGAAGTGTTAATTGTGTTTGGAGGAATCCTTCACCTGTAATAGCAGGATATCGTAGCACGAGATCACGGGCTGCCAAAGCGCAGAGCTCAATGTGTCAGGCAGGGGCTTCCCAACACCAGCCCTCAGTCATTCCCTGCCCTGCCTGCTGCAGGGAGCTTCTCTTTGTGGGGAAAAAAACATGCAGAGGTGATCAAGGCTGGAAAACACAAGGAGCAATTCACATGGTAACAGAAGCAGATCAAAAAATCCCCACAGGTGAGGAAACAGAGTCATCTACAACCACAGAATGGTTGGGGTTGGAAAGGACCTTATAAACCATCTTGTTTCAACCTCCCTGCCATGGGCAGGGACACCTTCCACTCTCCCAGGTTGCTCCAAGCACCCTCCGACCTGACCTTGGACACTTGCAGGGATCCAGGGGCAGCCACAGCTTCTCTGGGCACCCTGTGCCAGGGCCCCACCACCCTCACACAGAATAATTTCTTCCCAGTATCCCTTCTCTCCCTGCCCTCTATCAGGTTAAAGCCATTGCCCCTTGTCCTGTCACTCCATCCCTTGTCGCCCAGCTCTCCTGGAGCCCCTTTAGGCCCTGGAAGGGGCTCTGAGGTCTCCCTGGAGCCTTCTCTTCTCGAGGTGAACACCCCCAGCTCTCCCAGCCTGGCTCCAGAGCAGAGGGGCTCCAGCCCTCAGAGCATCTCCATGGCCTCCTCTGAACTCACTCCAGGCCCCACATCCTTCCTACTCTGGGGTCCGCAGAGCTGGAGGCAGCTCTGCAGGTGGGGTCTCACCAGAGCAGAGGGACAGGTTCCCCCCTCCCCCTGCTGCCCTCACTGTGGGATGAGCCCAGGATACAGTTGGGTTTCTGGGCTGCCAGTGCACCTGGACAGGTCACGTTCAGCTTCTCATCCACCCAAGTCCTCCTCAGAGCTGCTCTCAGTCCATTTCCACATAAATGCAGCTGGGAGAAGCCTGGGGAGCCTTGCCTGGGGACACTGTGTGGCTTTAGGGTAAAGCTGAATGTTTGAAAGCATTGCATTTGGAACTGCCAACATTAATTGGAAAGATCGAGGTTTTATTTAAAGCACCTAAACCAGAAAATTTCTTTTCTCATATTTGTGTGCTCAGGTTCTCTCTAAGCCATCAGGCTGAGCTTGTCTCTACATGGCTTCAGATAACTGGCTGAGGAGCTCTGCTAATGCTGGTATTTAATGATTCTTGGAATATTGGGGAAGCTCTGGGTGACTAGAAAAGAGCTAATGTGCAAATATTTAAAAAGGGAAACAGAACAGCCCAGGTAATTACAGACCTGTCAGTCTGTCATCAATCCTCAGCAAAATAATGGAGTGGCAGATCCAGGCCTCAATTAATAAAGAATTAAGAGAAGGTAATATAATTAATGCCAATCAACATGGGCTGATGGAAAACAAATCTTGTCAAACTAACTTGATATCTTTTTTGATGAGATTACAGGTTTGGGTAATAGAGGTAACAGTGTTAACATAACATACTTAGACATCTGCAAGACATTTGACTTCGAAGCACAAAGTCTGTTGAGAAAGTTGAACAATACAAACCCAGTGTTGCACAGGTTTGGTGGGCTGGATTGTCACTCTGTCTTCCTGGAGGTTTTTTTATGTTTCTGCAAAAGGAAGCATGAAATAATTGCCAGTGGAGCTGGCAGATGATGATGCAGTGAGCAGGAAGGTGGCAGAAGACAGAGATGCAGAGCTTTTGGCATGGCCTGGTAAACTGACCCCAGATAAAGAATATGTGTTTGGAAAAACAGTATTGCCCCCTTTGCAGGAGCAAAAAAGGTCTTCCAAGGTGAGGACTCCTCTCCTTATAGATGGTGGCTCTGGAAAAGGAGTGTGAGATGCTTTGGGTGGGTGCTGCTGAGGGAGAAATCCAAAAAGCATCCAGAGCAATGAGGAGGGTGGGGAATGTGGAGGGAGTGCAGAGCTCTGTGTCTTTGGCCAGAGCAGGAGGGGGCTGATGGTGCTCTGCAAGTGCTCTGGGGAAGGACAGACTGGTGAGAGCCCTCCAGCCTGACCAGTGCTGGGCTGTGAGCTCCAGGACTGGCAGCACAGGCTGGCCATGGAGGCTGCACTCCAGGCTTGTTCCAGGGATCACCCACAGGGTGATGCTACAAGTGATGTGACAATCCACCTCCCTGGGCAGGGAGGGGTTCCCCACCTCCTGGCAGCCCTCCTCTCTCCATCCTCTCCCCTTGTGGTGCCCCACAGGCTCACAGAGATGCTGTAGATCCCCTGTGTCACAGCCACCACAGTAAAAGCAGGAAGGCTCACGAAACCGAGGGCTGGGGAAAGCTATGCCTTCAAACTTGCCCCAGGGCATGTCTGTGTCTCAGAAATGCTTTTTTTAAACCATGAATGTGGATTCTTCCTCTTTGCTGCCTGGCTCTGAGTTCAGATATGCTCCTTCAGATCCTGTTTGCTAACTTGAGTCTGTAAAACCTTTTTTTTTTCCACTGTGTTCGATGAAAAGAAACTGTAATTTTAATATAGATCAAAAAAATTTCCGTGTGCCCAAGCCCCCAAAGCTGGCACCTGCAGTTCTTGTGGGCTCCTGTGCTGCTGCTGCTGGGCCAGCAAAGCCCCCCAATGGCATCCTGGTGCGGGTACACGTCCCCAGGGGCTGGCAGAGGGATGCTTGGTCACTCTGGGAACTGGATGCATCCAGGAGGGAGGTGACAACCACAGCTGGGAACATCAGTGCACAGAGAAATCCTCTGCCATGTGGTAAATGCCCCCCCACCTCTACCAAAATAAATTACTTCCTTTTTAAATCCTTTCCAACTGTTCCCCTCATGTTCATAATAGGATGATCGGTGGAACCAAAGATGTGGCTGTTACTTTAAAGGATAAATTAGTTTGACTCTTAACTCAATAATTAAAACTGTTATGGCTATGAGCCTGCAGGGATAATGTACTATTATTATAGTCATTTGTTTCAATTAAATGCTTACTGGTTTTACAATAGCAGCTGGGCACCTGTGTGAGATAGCTATTACTCTGAACAAGACATCTCAAATTCCAGCAGAAATTTGTCACTGCACTAAAGCATTTTACATAGACCATGAAAGTTTATTAGGAGCAGTTACAAATCAGGAAGAGGAGGGGTGGTAATTGGGGATATATTTTCTTATCAGCTCCTCTCTCTCCTGCTCTCTCTCTTTTTTAAGTAAATCATCTTTAAGCATTTCAGCTATGGTGATGCGTTTACACTGAAACTTCAATACAGAAAAAGCCTGCTGGGAAAACTTTGCTTCAAAGCTGTTCAGCAGATAATTCTTCTCCCTGGTTGATTGTGATTATAATGGCTTGTTCTTGGGAACAAACCCAAGGAGAGGGAAGCTGTGCTGTGGATGAGCCTGGTGGCTGCCCCTGGAGTAGCTGCTTGCCTTGCCTGGGGAGGAAGACCCTGGATGAGGAAGGCTCTGACAGCTCAGCTCGGCCCACTCGTGTTAACTGACCCTGGGAAGGGTGGGAGTCATAGAATCATGGAATGATTTAGGTTGGAAGGGACCTTAAAGACATCTCATTCTAACCCCCGCCGTGGTTTCTCCAAGCCCCGTCCAACCTGGCCTTGGACACTTGCAGGGATCCAGGGGCAGCCACAGCTTCTCTGGGCACCCTGTGCCAGTATTTAACACCATCAGCAGAAAAAATTTCTTCCCTTTATCTACTCTAAATCAACTCTCTTTTAGTTTAAAACCATTACCCTTTGTCCTTTGTCACAACAGGCCCTGCTAAAAAGTCTGTCCCCATCTTTCGTATGAGCTCCTTTAGGCCCTGGAAGGGGCTCTGAGGTCTCCCTGGAGCCTTCTCTTCTCCAGGCTGAACACCCCCAGCTCTCCCAGCTTGGCTCAATAACAGAGGTGCTGCCTTTAGAGCATCTCCGTGGCTTCTGGACTCAACTCGAGCAGCTCCACGTCCTTCTGATGTTGGGAAGCCCTGGGCTGGGGCAGCTCTGCAGGTGGGGTCTCACCTGAGCAGGGCAGAGGGGCAGAATCTCCCCCTCAGCTCTGCCCACGCTGAGCCCAGGACATGGCTGCGTTTCTGGGCTGCCAATGCACATTCCCGGGTCATGTCCAGCCTCTCATCCAGCAGCACCCCCAAGTCCTGCCTGTGCAGGGGGGTCAGACGGTGTTGTGTGGCGAACTCCAGCCAAATTTCTCTTTTTCCTGCTCCTTGGGTAACATCACAAGTGGTTCGGCATGGATCCACCCAGCACTGCAGCAGGGCTGGGCCAGCTCGGAGCATCCCTGCTCCAAGGGCAGAGCACTCCATGGGGGAATAACACAGAACCTCTGGATTTGTGCTTCTGCCACCAGAGCACGGTGTTTGTTCGGGGTGTGGCCGAGACCAAGGAAGGTGAGAGGAGGAGAAAAATCCCATGGAAAGCAAAGGCAGAAGGTGGTTTTAGGGGTGGGACCTGCCTCAAGACTCCAGTGGGGAGTTAGGATTTAGCAGGAGGCCATTTCATGACACAACCATCCCTGCCAGACCCTGGGACCTGAGCCCCAGGTCTGCTGCCTGGTGCTCTACCTCATACTGCTGGAAAGAGCTGCTTTTTACATTAAAATTTTGGGGGACAAGTTAAGTTGAAGCTGGGCTTGACACATTTGAAACATTATCTGTGTTAGCAGAGCACCCCAGTCCCCGACCAGGCTCTTCCTCATGGCATTTGTCACTCACTGAATTCCCCTTCTCCCCAGAAACAGGGAGCATGGACCATGTGCTGTTGTCAGCCTGTTTTTCTCTCCTTCTTCGGATTAGCTGGAGCGTTTATGGGCCTGATATGCATATTCATTAAAAGAATTGAAATATTGTGGAAAAAAAGAAGCTGTCTTTGAGTTAGCACAGCCTTTGGGAATCTGCTAAGTAAGATGCACTTAATTACTTTAGCTATGACTACATCACATTGCACTCTGGGTTTCCTCTGAGATGCAAAACATCTTTCGAGCACAGGCTGCAAACCCATCCTGAGCCTTTTGCAGCACCTCGTGGTGAGCTTGTTGTGCTGAATTCCCGGGATGGAGACGGGATCTGACCTGGCTCTCAGAGCCCCTGTTCCTGGGGAAGGAGCTGATCACATTTGGAGGGTGGTTATTTAATTCCATGTTTCCATCGGGCTCTGTGGGGCTGCCGAGTGCTTTGGGGAGGGGAAAGGCATGGGACAGCCCCACTGAGCCCAGTGCTGGGACTGCCTCCCACAGGACCGGGTTGTTTCCTTTCACATAGGGAACGTTGCATTCATTACCTCCTTTCACTTTGGTTTGCCGTGATCACAATTTCATTCACCATTTACTCTCCTAATGAGGGCATTTGCTGCAGTATCTCAAAATCCTCCTCCTGGGTCTCTCTTTTCTTCGGGGGGGTATCACCTGCTTTGGGTGCCCCTGAAATCAGTGTCTTCAGGATCCCGCTGTGGGAAGCAGGGATAACCCTTCCCCTGGCTTGAGTGAGGGCCATCCTCACCCCTAATGCTATTTAAGGAGCTCCAGTGCTGCACACAAACCACTCACCTTCATTTTCACCCCAAACATTTTACATCTGGAAAATACAAGTGGCTTTTCCACTACTCCCGGTGACACCAAGAGCCATCACCAGGAGGGATGGGGAGGTGGCAGCCTGGCATTTAAAAAGCTGCATTTGAAAAAAAAAAAGAAGGGACGTGGAGAGAAATGCAGTGAGTGCCAGATGGTGAGGGCAGATCCTGCCTGTCCAGACACTGGTCAGAGGGTGCATGTGAGGAGCTGTGCGTGTCCTGCAGAACCTCCTGGACAGCAAGAGAAGAGATGGAGATGTGGGAGAGGGAGAGAAGAACCAACAATATTCAACTAAAACCACTTTTTTATCATACAATTGTAGAATGCTTTGGGTTGAGAAGGACCTTTAAAGGCCATCCAGTCCCACCCCCCTGTCATGGGCAGGGACACTTTCCACTGTCCCAGGTCTCTCCAAGCCCCGTCCAACCTGGCCTTGGACACTTGCAGGGATGGGGCAGCCACAGCTTCTCTGGGCACCCTGTGCCTGTGTTTTACCACCTTCACTGTAAAAAACTTCTACTTTATATCTAACCTAAATCAACCCTCTTTTAGTTTAACACTGTTCCCTCTTGTCCTGTCACCACAGGCCCTGGTTAAAAGTCTGGTCTTATGGGGTCCCTTTGCTGATGTAAAGAAATTGGGAGGAGGCATCTCAGTAAGATATCCTTGGAGAGGATGTCCCAGGACAAATGCTGTGTCTCTGCTGCTCAGGAGGGGTCTGTGACGGGGTTGTTGTGAGCAAGGGGCTTCTGGAGGGGTTCTCTGAGCCAGGCTCAGGTTCCTGTTTTTTTCTACAAATTTTCAGAGGCATTTACAACACGTGGCCCATATCCATAATTGCACTCCTGGACTTGTTCTGCTCTGATGCATAAATAACATGCACTGTAAAGAAAAAGTGTATGATTACATATTTAATGGATAAACGGAGCCGTTGTGGTCTATTGGCCACATAATAAAAGTTTCCCAAAAAATTGTCTTAATACAGTATTTCCTCAGGAGACTGCTGCGCCTGAAACGTGAGCAAGCTATTTTAAATTTCAGAATTTTTGAAGCCACGTCTCATAGCCTTCCCCTTTCTCCAACACCCGTCTTCTAAACTTTCCCTTCATTTAAATTTAAAATAAGGACAATAAATTATTCTTTTCCTTAGCAGCTGGCAGATCTTCTCCAACATGAAAGGTCTGGATTAAACTGACAAAACCCAAGACAAATGTACATTTTTTGGGTGGAATTTGGGAATGGCTGGCTGCTCAGCAGACGGGGGCTGCACCATCCTCGATGTCTTTATGACCAGGAGAGGCCAGAGCTCTGCAATAAGGCACATAATAAGGTTTCAAGGGCACATAATAAGGTTTTAAGAGCACAAAAAACTCACCACAGTTAAGCTCCATGCCCCTAACCAGAGCATAGTTAAGCTCTGTGCCCCTGTGCCTCTAAGCAAAGCCAGCCCTGCTGCCTCCTTGACACCACCAAAGCCAAGGGCAGCAATTCAGTGTGGCCCCTAAGTCAGCCTCAGACAGAATTGTGCTGATGAAATGCAGGAATAAATTTAATTCCTGTGAGTTAAATCCCTTCACTTCACAATTAATACAGAAAAAGGGCAGATCCAGGGAAATCTGTTCCCCTGACACTGCTCCTCTACTGATGGAGAGTCCAAAGGAGAGCAGAACATTCTGTTGGGTGTGGTGTAAAGCTCTTGATTCCTGACCTGCAGCAGTAAATCTGGGTTTGCATTTGGATTTATGTCCTCTGAAGCCTGTGGAGCCCTCACAGGTCTTCCCTGGGTTTCCTTCTGTGTGTGTGCTGCTGATAGAGTTGGCAAAGCTCCCCTGCTAACGAGAGATTGCACCTCAGCGGGCTGATTGGGAGCTCGGGTCTTTAAACTCATGTTAGCATTAATCAGATTAATGTAAAAGGGAAAAAACCTCCCTTACACTCCATGGCTGGATGGGGCTGTGCAGAAGCCAAGCTCTACCAGATGAGCAAGGATGGATCCTGGGGGAAAATGGGGTTTTTGGGGAAAATGGTACAAACTGGAAATGGGGTCTTGGTACAGAAAAAAACAGGGTTTGTCCTCGTCTCATCTCATCTCATCTCATCTCATCTCATCTCATCTCATCTCATCTCATCTCATCTCCATCTCAAACTCATCTCATCTCATCCCTTATTTGCTTCTTGGTGTACAGGGGATGAACCTGCTGGAATGAGTCCGGAGGAGGCCATGAAGATGCTCCAACAGCTGGACTAGCTCTGCTCTGGAGCCAGTCTGGGAGAGCTGGGGGGCTTCACCTGGAGAAGAGAAGGCTCTGGGGAAACATTAGAGCCCCTTCCAGTGCCTAAAGGGGCTCTAGGAGAGCTAGAGAGGGACCTGGGACAAGGGCCTGGAGTGACATGAAAAGGGGGAATGGTTTTAAGTTATAGAAGGGCAGGGTTAGATGGGATATTAGGAAGAAATTCTTCCCTGTGAGGGTGGGGAGGGCCTGGCACAGGGTGCCCAGAGAAGCAGTGGCAGCCCCAAACCTGGAAGTGTCCAAAGCCAGGTTGGACAGGGCTTGGAGGACCTTCCCTTCTCCTGGTGATTTGGCCATAAATTGCTCGTTTATGAACCTTTTTTTCAGACCCCTGGTATGTGCCAGCCACCAGTGTTCCCTGAGGCAGGCAGGACCAACTTCTGTGCACACAGACCCACACAAAAAGCTGATTTAGCACCTCATGGGCACAGCAATGGGTGCACGGTGCCCAGCTCTCGCCTTGCTTGGAAGGGAGTGCAAGGAAGACTTCCCAGCTGTGTAGAACAATTTAAACAATAAATCAGTCTTAAAGCAATTTGACAGTATGGCAAATAAATAAATAAATAAATAAATAAATAAATAAATAAATAAATAGATGCATTTTGTAGTCACAAGTGATCTCCTCCTCACTCAGATCCAGGAGATGGTGCACTCGGATGCCGCGTCCTACGAGTCCAACCGCCAAGTGCCGCTGCTCAACCGGCCCGGAATGCTGGGCGGCCCCATGGGCGCCCTCAGCCAGTCCCAGCTCATCTCCCAGATGGGGATCCGGAGCGGGGTCACCCACGGCTCCCCCTCACCCCCGGGAAGCAAGTCTGCCACCCCATCTCCCTCCAGTTCCACTCAGGAAGAGGAGACCGAGTCGCATTATAAGGTACGTGCGGTCGCGCTGGGTTTAAGGGGCAGTGGCGTTCTTCATTGTCCTAAAGAGCATGGACTGCTGGTCTTACTTTTATATTTATAGCGGGAGACTTTCCCAAGGATGAGGGCACTGTTCCCAGCCTAGGGTGAGGCCCAGAATGGCAGGCTGGCACTCACACAGCAGGTTTGGAGATCAGAGTTGTTCTTCTGCCTCCACGTTTTACCAGGTCCATCATACAGAATTTCCTGGGACGATGATTACGATGAGCAAAGCAGGTTCAGGGCTAAGGGTCTGCAAATGCTTGGAGCTAAATTAGATTTCTGGTGGTGGGTAGAGGAGACCGAAACAGGAAAGGAACTCATGGCGGTATTTAACTGAGCCCATCGGACATGGCTTGCTAAGGAAAATAAACAGGAATTAAAAGATGAAGAGTCTTCTGCCTTTCAGTTCACCCAGGGGGTGTTTTAAGTAGTCAGCAATGTCCCAAATGGTCTCTACAGCCAACACAACTGCTGCTGAGTGTGACGCCAACAAACCCAAGGAATTCCTGGGTGTTTGGGCACATCTTGGTTGTTGTCCATCTCTCTCCAAATGCAGCAGCAAAGCCACACAACACGGGCTGTATTCCAGGAGTCTGTGGCTGTTATTTACTGAGAGCAAACTGCAGCAATCACAGTGCCTCTGTGCCTGCAGGTGAACTGCTGGGCTCCCTGAGGACTCTGATTAAAGCCTTCCATGGAAAACCTTCTCCTGGAAGGTGCTGACCCAAGGCACTGGTGTTGTAACCTTGTCCCACCAAAACAGACTGTTGTAACAGGGTTTGAGTGTACAACCAGAGCAGCAAACAGTGCACGGGCTGGAAAACTAGGAAAATGCTAGGACTGAGCAGAAACCTTTCCCTCTTCATGGAAATCCAGGAAAGTGGATTCCCATCAATCCTGTAGTTTTTAATCCATTGTCAGATTTCACTTGAGACTGGCGCATTTCAAAGCAGAGTGCTCACGTGGGTGGAGAAACAGCTTCAGTGGATAAAACTGTAAAAGAAAGGTTACACAAGGTTAAAAACAAATGGAATTTTTCAAACTCTGTGATTCCATGTTCAAGGGACACTGTGGGATGGGTTGTGCTGCTGGATCCCATGGTCTGCTGTCTCCCAAAGCCTGTGTCACAAGGCTCCAGGCAATGACCTGGGAGCTGAAATCACTCATGTCAGGAGAAAATGAGTTTCAGTTTGGTGACACACCAGGTTCTGTCTCTCTGCCCCCACCAGCATCACCCAGCTTTCCTGTCAGCCACCCAGGAGTCCCTGAGGAGGACACAGCTTTGGGGTTGGATCTACTGTTTTCTTGAGCCAGTGGTGCCCGTGGGGAAGGAAGAGTTCAGAGATGTCCAGATGATGACAACTTGCAGAGATTAGATTTTTTCCTAATCCTTAAGGCAATCCCTCCCATTCTTCTGCCCTGTAAACCCCCCAAACAGGTGGGAGTGAGGTGTTTGATGGAGGAGGAGATGCTGAGTGTGAGGAAAGCAGCAGACCCACGTTGTGGCCTGCAGGTTTCTGTTTGCTTTCTCTGTCTGCACAGCTGCTGCCTTCACCTATCAGTCATTCTTCACGTGGCCATTAAGGGCTTTTCTGCAACAAGGCATCAAAACAACATCTAGCAAGCAGAAATTAATCTTGTGAGCGAGAAGGTCACACGTTAAAGAAATGAGTCTGATGTCAGCAGGTCCTTCAGGTCCAGCTGGTCCTCCTGAGCCAGGGAGCTTCTGAATTTCAGAGGTCTTTGAGCCTCACTGGTGCATTTACCTGCTTCACAGCTTGGGGGGTGGGTGCACATGCATTGAAGGAGAGGTGGTTACAGCCCAATTTCCAGCTGGATTAGCGGTCACTCTCCATAGTTATTAAAATCACGGTGTCCATGAGGTTTCAACTCTTCCTGGGTTCAACATCTCAGAAGGCACCAAGTTTCTGGGCTCACATCACTGCCCCAGTCCACATCTGCCATCAAACAGACCTTCTGCTGCCTCTCCAGGGCAGGTCCAACACCAGTGGCCACCATGGGCAGGTGGCCACGCTCTTCATCCCCCTGCCCGAGCCTCCCTGGTCCCTTTGACCATGGGGATGATCCTTGGGGGTGCAGATGCTTTGGGGCAGCGAGGCACTGGCTCACTGGGGGTTGACTTTAGCCATGAACATGGTTTCGGGTTGGTCAAGCCTCTTCTGAGGTCCAGGCCCAGGCTGTTGTCTCATCCCAGGTGTGCGTCACACTTGGAAAACCCCATGAATACCAAATCCTGATGTGCTCTGCTCCCTGCTTGGGACTGGTGGCTCCAGGCCGCCTTGCAGCATCTGTTTTGCTTGAATCCCATGCGCTCTTTGGTGCTGCCTGAGCTGTAAATGCAGCTGGGGTTGTGCTGCTGCTGTTCCAGCTCCTTGGCTTGGTCAGTGGCTGTGTGGGAGCAGGTCCCCCACGGCACTCCGCTCAATCAAACAGGATCACAGTTAGTTAAAATACCGTCTCACTTCCTAATGGGCTGAAGCCCTGTCATGCATTTTTTTCCTCCTAATAAGCTGGCCTTTCACCTCCAGGCCTCCCATTCAAGCCCAATTGGGCAATTTTAAATTAAATGCAATTTTTTTGGTCTCTCTGCTCATTCACTAATGGTCACTGTCTGTTTGACAAATGTCACTGCGCTGATACTGAAATTAATGACCAGTCAAGAGCTGCAGAGCGGAGAACAGGAACGCTGCTACCCTTTCCTCTCCGTGCCTGGCCTGTGCCAGCTGAAGAGAAGCCTCTTAAATCCTGGCACTGCCAAGCATGTGCTCAAATTGACAAATCCACCAGGAGAAGAGGCTGTTTGTCCCCAGCTCAGCTGGAGGCACAGTTTTCACAAGATCTTGGTATTTAGACCTGTGTCTTTCTAAGCAGTTCAACAACCTGCGCAGCTGATGGTAGTGCCTTGAGCTCGGGGTCTGCGGGTGGAGGAGCTGGTGTCCTGTTTGCCCTCAAGGATGCAGAGATCCAGCCAGTGCTTTTATTCTCTGTCATCTGGTGTATTTCGGCTTTCCTTCACTATAAAATAAGGGTGATGATGCTTCCCTGCAGTGTGAGCTTTCACTGGCCACAGTTAAAGTGTTGAGAGCTTTGATGAGTATCCAGGTGTTTTCCAGGGGTCTTTTCCTTTGCACATCCTCCCATGGAGGCTTCTGCAGTCCCCTGTATTCATAGAATCATAGAACATCATGAGCTGGACCCACAGGATCATCCAGTGCAGCCCCCGGCCCTGCACACACACCCCAACAACCCCACCCTGGGCATCCCTGGCAGTGCTGTCCAAACGCTCCTGGAGCTCTGGCAGCCTCGGGGCCGTGCCCATTCCCTGGGGAGCCTGGGCAGTGCCCAGCACCCTCTGGGGGAAGAACCTTTTCCTAATACACTGCAGAGGGCATCCCAAGGGAGATAGGATCTCCTTTCCATGCTGCCTTCAGTGGAAGCATCCTTGTTTCCAGCCTTGCTGTTTTACTTCCCAGCCCAGTGGCAGCATCTCGTGCTGAGCAGCCACAAAGTCCAGCTCCTGTTCGCTGTGTCCTGCTCCCCTGAGTTCCAACACCCACTGGGCACTCAGTGTGGACACAGCCATTCCTGGTCATCCTGCTGCACCCCAATCAGTCACAAGACTGAACAGCACGTGCAAAGCATTTAATTCATACAATTAAAACAGTTCGATTCCTGGCTATCTTTCTGGATAGGGGTACATACATGTTAGCAGGATGGAGCAAATTCTGGATGGCCCTGGTGTGATGGTTGATGTGATGCTGGTCTTGCTTGGTGAGTGCTCACAGCCCTCCTGGAATGGGGAGGTGAGGGAAGTCAGGAGCAGCTTGCAAAGGGGGCTCACTGGGATGGGAATCAGAAACCACGTGGAAGCCAGGTTTGGAAAATTCATGGACTGCTAAAGCGATCTAGCTGGGAAGCAAAGCATTTGGAGGGGTCCCGGAAGTGGATCAAGGAGTGAGTGAGCTGGGGAGGAGGGTGGGGAAGGAGAGTGACTGACGATGAGTGTCTGGAAAGCCCCAGGTTTGGAGCAGGGACAAAGGAGAGAACCCAAGCTATGAGCTGGTCTACCAGGAGGCACCAAGGCAGACTCAGGCACCCACCAGCAGTTTGTGCAATGATCCAAGAGGCTCCTAGGGCACAAAGAGACCCAGAGGGCTGCTACCCCCTCTCCCCGTTGGGACATCCCCGCTTCCCATTGCCTCTCTCATCTCCCTGGCTCAGTAGCTGTAGCAGGCACTTGTATCGAACCACTCCCAGCTGACTGCTAAGGTTCCTCTCTCGGTTTTACAGGCTACTGGAGAGAAAAGACCCTCAACAGACCTGGGCAAAAAGCCCAAAAGCCAAAAGAAGAAGAAAAAGAAGGACCCCAATGAGCCCCAGAAGCCCGTTTCGGCCTACGCCCTGTTTTTCAGAGACACACAAGCAGCCATCAAAGGGCAAAACCCCAACGCCACCTTTGGGGACGTGTCGAAAATCGTGGCATCAATGTGGGACAGTTTGGGAGAAGAACAAAAGCAAGTGAGTTACTGAGTTATTTATTTTTGTCTTTCAGCTGTTGAAGTGTGTATTTCCACAGTGCGGAGCGTCTCCCCAGGCGTGTTCAGGGCATGGCCAGGGGCTTCCACAGGCTGAAGCGCAGGGCCAGAGGCTGTTTTCAGGAGTGGTGCTGAAGTGCCCACTGTGCAAAATTGCTGTTGTTGCGTGGGGAAGAGCAAATTGTTATGACAACTAATTATTCTTGATAAGCTTGTACTCTGCAGAGCCATCAGTGGCCTTTCCCTGATGTGGGGTTTTACAGCTTGAGATGGGAGATGGGTTTGTATTTGCTTATTTACTTACAAGGAGTGACAGCCAACCGGCTAAACACTGTTAACTCCCTGTATTGCTGGCTTCAAATCCAACGTTCAGGCTTTAAAAGCCTCAGAAGGAGATGTCTGAAGTGGCTTCACAGAGGAAACCTTCCTGCCCCAAAGCTGTCAGCCACTTTCCGCCTGCTTCATGTGGAGAATTCCAGGTCCTGCTTTTCCTGTTGGTTGCTGCTGAGTCTGTTACAAAAGCCTGTAATTGCTTGTTGCCTGTTGAGAGAACCCCAGGGAACACTTCCCGGAGCAAGGATGGCTTTTTATCAGGCAGAGTAGATCTGACACGGTGTGTGATGTGTCCTGGACCCTAACAGGCTTTAGCCGGGAGCTCTTCTCCTGGAGCCTGGCCACAGCTCCATTTGGGTGTCCGTGGCCAGCACTGGAAGCAGCTTCGTCTGGGGAGAGAGCAGCAGGGATGGAAGAAGTCATTTAGCCGGAAGTTATGCTAGCAAATAGCCTTGATTTCTACACCACACTCAGTCAGGAATAAGAGCAGAGGACCTTCAGGGATGAAAGCCCTTTTGCTGCTCCCTTTTCTCCTCTTTGGGTGGATCACTGGAAGGATCATGCAGGCATGATTCCTCATCTGAATCATCATTCCTCATCTGAAGAGGGGAGGAAGGTCAGGAGGGTGACCCCAGCCCTGGGAAGATGCAGGATAGGGGCTGGGTTTGTGCTGTCAGTTCAGGGTGCAGAAGGTTCAGGAGTGTGGAAAAGCTTCATGTCACCTCTTTGTCCTGCCTGCATCCCTCCCAGCGTCCCAGTCTGCCCCTCCTTTACTCCACCTGGTTACAAACATTGCCACAGTCTGGGCACTGAGCGTGGTTCAGAGAGTGGAAGCGCTGCTGCGACCCTGACTCAGCGCAGTGCAAACGCTCAGCTCTTAATTAACAGCAGGGATTAAACCAGCCCGTTTATCTTCCCTGCTAACTCTCCCTCCTCCTTCTCTTTTATGAGCTCGCAGCAGCCTCGCCGTCTCTTTACACACGCTTTCTAAGTGGCTCCATTTCTCCCTCTGTAATTGATTTAATTAAGTCATTTGTTCCTTGTCTGAATGCTTAAATATTAACTTCCTGGCTTTGTCTCCAGCTGGATACTTCTCTCCCACAACAGTTACCTCCCTGCCCGGGACTGTGGCTGGAGGGACAAAATTTCTCTTTGGCTCTGGGACCCTGTGGCTGGTTTGTGTGATGTGGCACGTCCACTGTGGAAGTGTCTGGCTGGAGGAGAGTTTATTTAGCCCCTGTTTGCTTTCCTCTGCTAGCATCCCTGGCGAAGCTTTTTTTAGATTCATGAGGCAATGCAATGGAAAGGGGAAAAGGAAAAGAAAATTTTAAAATGCCTTTAACATGTGAAAACAAGTGCCTGGGCTGTCCTGTAGGTGTTTCCTGCCCAGGAATGGTGCACACATTCCCGAGGAAGGCAAGCAGGCATTCCAAGTGCTTTCCTGGCACTTCTGGAGACGGGATGGTGACCAAGCAGCACAGCCAGGCATCGCTGGCCAAAATCCTGATGCAACCTGGGAGTCCAGCCTGCCACGTGGGTCAGCCCATCAGCAGGCAGGATTGTGCTCTGGGAAGGGGTGGAAAAGCTGGAAAAGGGAAGTGTTTCATCAGGGACACGGCTCTCTTAGCTTTGCTGACAACAGTGGCTTCATGTCCTCACTGCAGAAAGCAGTGCAGAGGACAACCTGGGGAAAAGCCAACACAGAGATGGCACAGCAGGCAAGCAGGAGCCAAATCTGGATGTTTTGGCTCAATTATGACCAAAGTTGTAGTTAAAGAACACTTCCCCTCTTCCTGGCTTAAGAAAGGGTGGATTTGGGGCTGTAGGATCTGCTCTGGAGCTGGTCCCGCAGTTGGATTTCCAGAGGTGCAGACCCCAGCCCCACCACACAGTTACTAAGCAGTTCTTTACATCCCTGGAGTTTCTGCTTCAGATGAGCTTTGCAAACCTTATTCTGTGCCTTCCAGTGGGCCCAGGGTGGGCCCAGCCCTGGGTGTGCTTTGGTTCCCACCTTGTGGGAGAGCAGCAGGCAGGGAGCAACCAGCCAGGGGGTCCAAGGGAAGCTGGTCCACAAACCCAGGGCATTTCGTGATTCTCCCCACACGTGAGCAGCCCCTGACACACGTTCCTGCTGTGCCTGCCCCATGTCCATCCACCCCTCCCAGCTCCATCCTGCACACGGGGGAGGCACAGAGGTGGGGTGGCCCCCATGCCCGTGCCACAGGGCTGAGGGAAGCCCAGTGCTGCTGGCTTGTAGCCATGCCAGCCAGTGCCTGGGGCTGGGAAGGGTGGTCCTGTGCCCCCAGCAGAGCCCCAGCCCCTCTCCACAGACCCCTCCTGGAGCACTTCTGCTGGCAGCAGTGACGTGCCACCCCTTTGCCAGGTAGCTCTGGCCAGCACACAGGGGGTTAATCCTCTGCCATTTGTGCTGCTAATGATTACATGCACTGTAATATCAAAGCTGCAGCTATTTATCTGCCATTGAGCAGGTGCTGCTGCTCCCACAAAGCAAATTTGCTCTCTCCTCCTGATGAAACAAGGAAAATAAAGGTTGCTCACGTCCCATTTCAGACATGTTTTTTTTTTTTTCCCTGTGCACCAGCTGAAAGACAAACACAGAGAGGGAACCAGAATGCATATTTTGCAAGAAACCATATAATCTAGCAGCATCTTTGATTTGGCTGCTGCTGTCACAGACATGCATTTCACAGAGAGGCTTTTTTCTCCCCCCTTTCTTTTGTTCTTACTGGTTTATCATTTGTGGCTTTGTCATTTTGTTCCTTCTTCTTCTTCTCTTCTCAGCCTCTTCACAATGAATCTTCATTTTCCCTCTGACACACTTGTATCTAAATTTCCTTATTTCCTGCCTTTTTTTATTTATATCTGTTGCCTGGTGATTTGATCGTGCTGTGAAATACAGGATTAGCAATCTCCGTGTCCTTGGGTACTGCTCAAGGACACCTGTTCGGCAAAGCACCGTTTTCTTCCCCATTTTAACCCCTTCCAAGGTGGCTGTAGAATAGGAATAAATAACAATACTTTGAATATCCCCAGCGCTGCGTTAGCAGGACGTTGTAATCTTCATTCTTCGGCAGCTGGCGTGGCCCTTCCTAAGGAGCTTACACGGGAATCTGAAGAATGTGACTCGGGGAAAAAAAAAATATTAATACATCCTCTTTGAACTTTGCAAATAGTTTAGCAGCTGTTCCTGTAGAGATAGCTTCGACTTTGTTGCAGAGTGAAATGCTAATTCAGCCATTAGCATCCAATGGGTACCTGTCAGAGGAATCTGCCTGCAGCTCCAGGTCCCAGCTCCAGAATCCCGTGCCTCGGTGGGAGTTTTTTCCATTAGCAGATCTCAAGCAGCGCTCCCCAGAAAGGTTTCAAAGGGCTGCCTGGTTTGACAGAAATTAGAAGAATTTGAGCACTAGATTGGAGCAAGCTCTGCTAATTTCCTAGGAGGATTTTCCCCTGGCATGGACGGAGTGCCGGCAGACCAGTCCCAGGCTGTGCCACCCACAGCCCCCTCCTCTGTTTCCGCAGGGCCACCATGGGCCAGATCTGCTCAAGAGCGGGTGACACCAGCCCTAGTGGCTGTCCTCCCTCAGGGGGATTTCGTGGAGGTGACAAGCCTGGAAACTCCCCAGAGAAGTCGCTGGTGGGATTCACTCTCCTCTGACAATTTCTGTTCTTCCCTCTCTGAGCACCTCCCTGTTCCCTGCTGTATTTTGGTGAAGAGGAGGTTGGATTGGAGCCAGGCAAGGATGGAGAGCACAGAGACCAATGCCAAGGTGGCAGTTGCAGAAGTCTCTGGAACCAGCTTCTTTTCGTCAGCAAATCCAGCCACAAAGTCAAAGCACTGGGCTGGTGTTTCCTCAGACCCCGGGAACTGAGAGCAGAGGAATCAAGGAGCTCCTGAGCAACCTGCTTAGTGAACCCTTGGCTAACGCAGGACTTCCCATCTGAAATGAGCAAAGATTGGGCAAAACCAGCATTTTCAGTTGAATTTTTGAGTCTGGGCGCTCCCTGAGGACACAAAGGTACCAGAGATGAGTTCTTGCTCGTGCTTCACCAGGAGCAGTTCAGTAATGCTGAGTGACTCTGCGGCCAAATGCAAGTGGGATTTTCAACCACACAAATGCACAGCCTGGAGAACAACACAGCTCCAGGGATAAAGTCACACTCCAGGGGTAAATTACCCAGCAGAAGAATTGCCTGCTCAGCAGAAAGTAATAGATCATCCACTTAATCAGATCCATCTGCTCATTGAACCTGATACATCAGCTGCTGACAGGGCACTGCCAGTGACTGCGGTGGGACAGAAGCATCGTGGGCCAGCTGTAAAGTTGTTTTATGGAAGAGCCACCAGAGGGGTGAGATCCCACAGGAACAGCCATGCTACAAACTGCCCAATTCCAGCTTTGTACCGAGCTGTCAGTGCCAGAGCCACCACGGGATGAAGTTTCCTCCTGCAGCCCCAAAGCCCTGGCAGCGAGGGGCTGGAAGGGTCCAAGCAGTTGCCCTGGCCTGGAAGGAGGTTTCAGCGTCTTCTGGGCATCGAGCAAAGCCGTGCACCAGAGAGGGATCAAAGCACCAATCCCAAACAAGGCTTCAGGAGAGGTCTGGTGGAGAGCAGGATAATGATGGGAGGGTGTGAAAGGTCAGATGTGCTCTTAACAGCTCCACGAGTGTTACTTTTCTTCTTGGAGAGCAAGATAAGAGGTTTGGAAGGTGAATGGTGTGTGGTTTTCATTGGAGGTTAGGGTTTGGATCTGTCACCCTCCTGTTCCCTTTGGAATCTTTAGTGGATCATCCTGGGAACACGCTTGTGCCCTCACATGGAGCAAGGGATGACTTACACGCCATGAAGTCGAGGCAGTGGAGAGCAGGAATCTCTCAGGATGCTTTAACCAGCAGTAATTCCTGCTCCATTAGAGGCTTCTCTGTTCATTTTCCAAAGGATTTGCTTCACAGCGCTCTGTCCCCACCAGGATAAGGCAGGAACTCTCCTGAAATCGTGCAAATACTTCCCGTAGCCAGGGTCTTCCCTGTAGGTATCCTCAGGGATGTTGACCTCAAGACTTACAAACCAGACCACAGGTTTTATTCTGAAAGTGTAGCTTGGGTTAGTTGGTTTCAGTGGTGGCAGGGACAGAAAAAGTCTCGCCCAAGAAGGGGACACAGAGGGGGTTGCAAGGAGGAGAGGAAGATCTAGAAAGGAATAAGGATAACGTGTCCATGTTTGCTATTTGCCTTTCCAATGGCTGTGGGAAGGATGTGTGGAGAGAAGGGTGAATGTGGCAGGGAGGACGTGCTTTGAGTCATCTTGTGAATAAGCCAGAATTTATGGTGATCTCAAGACTCAGTATCTTGCAGGAAAGTGTATAATGGTTACAAGAAAAACCCTTCAGACAAGCAGAATAAAAACCAAATTTACACATTCGGGAGAAGAAAAAAACCCAGTCATGGAATCATAGAAAGGAGGGCAAGGAGGGACTTAAGAGGTCAACCATACCATACTGCTGCCTGAAGTCAGGATCATCTCTACTTAAGCCATTCCTGATGGATGTGTTCCTAATCTGTTCTTAAACCCTCAGTGGTGATTACACATCTCCCCAGGCAATGTCTTCCTGTGCTTAATTATCCTTACTGCTCCCAAGGCTTCCCAGTGCTTACCCAACATTTCCCTCCATACAATTTAAGCCTATTTTGCCTCTTTTCCTACATGCAGAGGATCACTCCATGCCTTCTTCGCTGCATTGTGGTGGCTCCTCCTGGTCTTCCCTCCCAGCTTTCCTCCTGGAGACCTTTCCTGCACTTCCCATCTCTCCTCTCCTGATGTTCTACTTCTTTTTTGAAGCAAAATGCCCCAAACTCCACCTGGGACTGCAGCAGAGACCTTCCCACTTGGGGTCAGTGCACCCCTCGACTTTTTGGGGGAGAGTTCAAGTTCTTCCCATCGTTCCCCAGGCTTGGGAAGCAGCATTCCTGCCGGAGCAGGAGGGCTGGGATGCAGAGGTTACGGATAACAGCTCCGGCCGTCACTCAGTGCCTGCGCGACACGGAGCCGCTCGTGGGCGTCAGCGGGGTTTGCAATAATTGTCTTCTCTAATTAACTGGTTATCAAACAAGAACATTTCATTACGGTACAATTACTGGCTGCTTTGCTGAGACACAGAGGTGTCAGGATTACGATCCCAACATATGCTTCTTACAGCTCTGATTTTTTTGTTTTCATAATCACCAACAATTTTTGCTTCCTCCCCCCCCCGCTCCAGCCCACCCACTCAGTTAATGACTAATGAATCCTCCTGCTAATGAATAAGGAAAATAAATCAGTGGGCATGGCAGGTTAGGAAGAAAAACATGCAAAATGTTTTGAGGATCCTTAAATCTGATAAATTACTTCAAAATTAAAATCCCTGGGAGAAAATGGGATTTAATTAGAAAGTAACGTGATTTTGTCAATGTTTAAATTAAAATTTTAAAGGTTATAAATGCTGCGCTAGAGCTGCCTTTACACAGAGGATTTGTGAGGAGTTTTGTTCAGATCCCACATCAGCGTGGTGATTCCCTGGGGACAGACAGCTCAGTGTCCTTGATGGAGTCCTGTGTGGGTGGAGAAAGCCCACGTGTGCAGGGCAGGACTGCAAAATTCCCAACAGGAGACCCTTAGGGATGGCTCTTTACAATGAGGGTGATTGCACAGGGTGCCCAGAGAAGCTGTGGCTGCCCCTGGATCCCTGGCAGTGCCCAAGGCCAGGTTGGACGGGGCTTGGAGCAGCCTGGGACAGTGGAAGGTGTCCCTGCCCATGGCAGGGGTGGATCAAAATGGTCTCTTCAACCCAAACCATTCTGGGATTCTATGATTAAAACCCAGACAATCCACCAGAAATCCTCCAGGCTTCCAGTTCACCAGAGAAACATCAGAGAGCACAGTCCCTGAGCTCACCCCATCACCCTTCTTGGCAGCCCTGCTTGTGGCCAGGCTTGAGCCGGGGCTGGCCCGAGGAGCACAGAGGCTCCTGCCTGGAGCAATCCCCTCTCCCTTCAGCAGAATGAGCCTCTTGGCTGCCCCTTCCCAGTCTTGCTGCACCAGACCCCACCCAGCAGCACATCCCATTACGAGGGAGAGCCACATGTTCATAAATAGACAAGGACAGATGAAGAGTGGCATAAAAAAAGGGTTAAGCAGGAAAAGCGAGTGATGAGGATGAAGATAGGCACAGACTTCATTGGTTATTCATTTATTTACATTCAGGTTTAGGAAGTTTCATTTACCTGCCCTCTCACTGTCCAGAAATTGCAGGTTTTTCTCCAGGCGAGTCTTGCTAATAATTAAATTTGTCTCTGCATAGCTCTGAATACTTTGTTTTCCCACCATCCTGAAAAAAAAAAGTGGTAAAACCACGCTTTTATTTTGCTGTTATAGAGGAAAAACAATTAAGTATGTTCTCCATAGATCAGCATCCAGCTGTGGCCACGCTTAAACACTGGTCTGAGATACAGGAATTCTTATTTCATTGCTGTGAGGGTATCGGGTACCACATTTAAGAGCATCCACCAGCTCTGCTGCTGAACACAACAAATTCTGTGTTGCTGTATAGGCACAAAGCTGCCCCAGTGGAAGGTGTCTCTGCCCATGGAAGGGGGATCAAACTGGATGAGTTTTAAGGTCCCTTCCAATCCAAACTGTCTTTGATTCTATAATAAAAGATGTGGAGATTGTAGAGAGGTAATAGCTTTTATTAAGGGAACTGATACAGTTGGAAGAAATAGTTACTTTTCACAGGCAAACTCTTCTTCAGGCTGACATTTTGAAAAGTAATTTTGTTCTGAATGGAGCAAATATAATATTTCCTGAATACCATAAAGCCAAAGACAAACTTAGGGAAATGCTCCATTTCAGAAAATTGCCGTCTGAGACCTCCAGTGTGTGGAGTCAAAACGTTTCATTACCGGACTCACTGTGATTTAGCAATGAAACTATGGCTTTCAATCCATTTTTAATAGGATTTATCTGTACTGATTTTAAACTCACATTAAGTTCAGCTGCTGGAAGGTTACTCTCCCTTCAGAGGTCAGTGTTGGGAGGGAGTCTGGGGTGCTGCCATGGCCGTGGAAATTTGCAGGGGAAATGAGCTAAATCAGAGAATTGTGGAATTGTTTTGGTTGGAAAAGACCTTTAGGATCATCCTGTCCAACTGTTCACCCAGCACTGCCAAGGCCACCATGTCCCCAAGTGCCACACCTGTTGGTCTTTTAAACACCTCCAGGAATGATGACTCCACCACTTCCCTGGGCAACCTGTTCCAGGGCTGGGCAACCCTTTCCATGAAGAAATTTTTCCCAATATCCAGCCTAAATCATCTTGGAGAGAGGATGTGCCCACGAGGCTTCAGCGTTTCAGCTGCTGAAAGCTGTTGTCAGTTTTAAAGCTGAATTAAATACGTGCAAATCTGTTCTAATTGGAGTCAACTTTGCATGCATCACTTGAGGAAGGCTTTGAGTGTCCAGTGGAGAAGAGGGTCGGTGGGTATTTTTCCTGGGAGTTTCTGCCTTTATCCTGAAATTTTTATTCCCTTTTAAAATACTCCTCTCGCTTACTCAGTTAATTTGTGCGACCCTTCAGGGACACACTGCTGGGAACAGGCTGGATCACACCGTTGTTTTATTGAAGGTCTTCATCTCCATGTGGAGGACCAGGATCCAGGCAGGAAGGGGACCAGCACTGACATGATCAAGAGGCATCTCTCATTACGGGGAGAGATGGAAGAATAAATCCTAATTCACTCTTCCAAATCTTTTATTTTTTCCTTAAGGAATCAAACTTTCCTGCTTCCCTGCAAGCTCCAGTTCACCAACTCATGAGATGAGGCGAAAATCTCAGCTTTTATAAGATGAGAAAGCAGTTCCCAGCTGTCCAGGCTGCAGAGAAGAGCTGGAGTTGTGAGCTCTAAAGAATTAATATTGAGAAAGCCAAGAAAACCAATGGATAGCTTAGGAATTCTGACTGTCTCACCTGTTTTTAAGCTAGTCATCATCACAGAATCATAGAATGGATTGAGTTGGAAGGGACTTTAAAGATAGTCCTGTCATTTGAGGGTTTTGGCTTTTGTCTTGCTCTTCCAAGAGCCTGGATCACTCTTTACTCTGCTTCCTGTTGGGAAGAGATTTCACTGTGTTCACCTTATAAAATCAGACTGTCTCTCTTATTAAATACCTGTCTAAACACACAGACCGCTCTGACCAGAGATGCCTCCAAAAATCCCAGCATGGTCCAACCCAGGGGCTTCATTCTCTCAGTTTGGGATGAATTCCTCTGCAGCAGAACTGAGTTTTTCATGCACACGGCCCCAGTGAAGGGGGGTCCCACTGAGCAGGTGGGGTGCAGCCAAGCCCAGCAGCCCCCTGTTCCCTCTATTAATGATTATCCATTCCTTGGTCCTTTCAGGCATACAAGAGGAAAACAGAAGCTGCCAAGAAGGAGTACCTGAAAGCCCTAGCTGCGTACCGGGCCAGCCTCGTCTCCAAGGTACAGCCACACTCAGGGGCGTGTTACAACTCACAGGAGCCTCCAGGGAGGAGCAAATTTATCAGAAATGCTGTGTAATTGTGATACCAGAACTGATACCAGCATTAGCACCTTCCCAAGGGGCTGAAGGAGTGGCTCTTGCAGCACAGTTAGGGCAGGAGCTGGGCTGTCATCTGCATTTAGCACCCTGCAGTGAAGACCCCACTTTGGATGGATTCAGCAGCAGGGGAGGTTTCATCAGTGTCCCTGTGTGGGGTGAAGGGGTCCCTGCTGCCTGTCCCCACTGTTTCTTGCCCACTTTCAGGGTGTGAGTGCAGCAAAGGGGTCAGGAGGACAAGGTGACACCAGGGACTGGTGCAGGGGAAGGTGACACCCAGTGCTGGGCTCACTGGTACCAGCATCCTGCTGCACCCTGCTCCGTGCACTCGGGCTGTCCCACCTGCTCAGGACCCCAGGTGTTGCTTCTTCTGTGCATGCTCAGCCTAGGGCAAATTTTTAGAGAGTTTTAAGGAGATTTTAGGGAGTTTTATGGAGTAAGACCCGTAACTGTGAGTTGATGAGATGTGAGCACATGGGTGCTGAACACGCCACAGCCAGGCCAAAGCCAGAGAGACCATTCCAGTGCCTAACAGTGAGATTTCAGGGCATTTCAGGCTCATACAGGGACTCCCAGTGCTGCAAGACCACACTGGGCAGCAATGACGGGCCCAGTCTCCTGGATGCCCATCTCAAGGGACCTCACAGCTTGCCCTCCTCCACACCTCCAGACAGGGGACGCAGGCGTTTGCTGCCTGTGAATTTGGGACGGCTCCTGTGGAGCTCAAAGTCTTCCTGGCTCAGGGTGATGCTGCCCTTGGGTAGGGAGTGGTCTCCTTTCAAATCTTCTCCTTGGTACCACACCACATCCTCAGAGCTTAATCATCACATTCAGCTGCCTTGGGAATTAATGTGATCTCCCAAATCACCTGTCATCTGCAGGATCCACGTGGTGGTGGTGAGCTGGAAAGGCTCAGAGCCCCTGTGCAGACTGGCAGCTGCCAACTTCTCAACAGGACAGCAGCAAGGACAGAAAAAGGGGATGGGAAGGACTTGGGGATTTAAAACTCTTGTCGGTCCCTCTGGAAATCTCTGAGGGTCTTGCCTTGAACGTGCCTCACAGCAGTGTGGGGCAGGAGTCGTGGAAGGCGTGGGAGTCATGGAGGCATGTGCTCTGTGGCTTCGTCTTCTTCCCCAATTTCTCCAGCTTTGTTTTGAGCAAAGCAGCACAGTGTGGTCCTGGCTGCTGGGTGAGGAAGGATCGGGAGTATCATTGCAGAGCCCATCACAGGACAAAACCCTCACTGACCAACCCAGAAAACTTCCCCTTGTCCTTCTCTTCTCCCCGCCGAAGTGAGGCCACCACTGTCCCGTGCATTATAGACTCACCAGGGCTGCAGGAACACACAGGATGGGGAAAGCAGAGGGTTTGTAGAGCTGTTTGTACTTAGTTGGAAGCAGCAGGGATTTGCCACCCACCCAAAGCAGTGAGCTCCTAGTGGACAGCTTGCCTCTGCACTGGTTTGTTCCCCCTGATGCTCCAGGCTCTGCCAAAGGCACGGCTGAGTTCCTGGGCTTTAGTTTTCCAGATACGGATGCTGCACCCAGCCTGTGGCCTCCCAGCTGCTGCAGGGCTCACGTGCTGGTAGGTGGGACAGGAGCAGGATCCGTGGGGAGTTCATCTGGGCAGATGGGTATCTCGGGATGCATCGATGTTTCCTCTTTCCCTTCCTCACCACCTTCCATTCTGTTTTCCCTCAGAGCTCTGCAGACCAGGGGGAGACGAAAAGCGCCCAGAGCAACCCCCCTTCCAAGATGATCCCCCCCAAGCAGCCCATGTACCCGATGCCTCCGCAGGCTTCCTCGCCCTACCCCGGCCTGGGCTCCTTCCTGTCCCCGTCGGACCTGCAGAGCTACCGTGGCCACCCCCACGCCGGGCTGTCCCGGACCCTGCCCTCCAAGCCCCTGCTGCCCAGCATCAGTGCCTCCCCCCCGCCCTCCTTCCAGATCAGCCCCCCGCTCCACCAGCAGCTGTCCTTGCACCACCCGCAGAGCTCGCTCCTCAGCCAGCCCCTCAGCATGCAGCAGGTCCCCCAGCAGCCCCTCCTGTCCCCCCCCATGGCACTACAGGTACAGCCCCCCATGAACGCCTCGCCTCCTGGCCAGCAGGTGCGTGCTCGGGGGTCTCGTGGGTTTGGGGTTGTTGGGTGTTGGTGTTTTCCCCAAGGGAGTCTTCCCAGAGAAGGAGCTGGAGCCCCAGGAGCGGCTGAGGGAGCTGGGAAAGGGGCTCAGCCTGGAGAAAAGGAGACTCAGGGGAGACCTTCTGGCTCTGCACAACTCCCTGACAGGAGGGGGCAGCCGGGGGAGACGGGCTCTGCTCCCAGGGAACAGGGACAGCACACGAAGAAATGGCCTCAGGTTGTGCCACAGAATGTTTAGACTGAAAATTAAGGAAAATTTCTTTGTTGGAAGGGTTATCAGGCAGCGGAACAGCTCCCCAGGGAAATGGTGGAGTCATCATTCCTGGAAGCATTCAAAAAATGTGTGGATGTGGCCCGTGGGGACATGGGTTTGTGGTGGGCTTGGCAGTGCTGGGTTAATGGTTGCGCTCGATGATCTTGGAGGTCTCCTCCAACCTAAATGATCCTATGACGTCTCCAGCACAGGGACTGGGCTTTAGCTCTGCACAACAAAAAGTGGCTTCTGTAATTTGGTGATAGCAATATAGGGGATCCTCACAATCACTCTTTGGGGTAGGAGCTGCTGCTGAGGGCAGCATTTTGTGACTTTTATTTATGTATTTATTTTGTGATTTTTATTTATATAAAAATAAAAAAACCATCCCACATTGCCCTAATTTGGCAGTTTTGGAAAAAATCATGTTCTTTGTCAGGTAAATATCATTAATCTGGTTTATATACATTGCTTAATGGATATAAATTTAATCAAACCCACCCCAAAAAAATGGGGAAAACTGATCAGCTTTCAGCTAAAGCAGCCCCTCAGTGTCCTTGCTGAATTGCCAGTGGTGGCAGCTTATGGGGACAGCGTTGTTTGTATGGATGTCCCTTGTTCCTGAACACTGGGATGGGTAACTGAGCACTGCACAGGAGCTGAGCTGCACTGGAAGTGGGACACTGGCTTTGGTGGCCAGGCTGCAAAAAACCCAACAGCTTTTGTGTCTGTGTGCCCTCCAAAGCCTTTCCCACCCCCGAGGAGGGAGGTCCTGACAAAAAGAGCAGGGAAAAGGGATGTAAAATGTGTTGCTGCATTGACACCATGGTCTGGGCTTGGACCCCCCTCTGTCCCTGGGGCTCCTCCTGTGCTCTGCACTGACGGGTTCTGGGGACAATGCCTGTAAATGTGACTATGCACTACTATTACACCTGCAGTTCTCCTGCTCTGTATGCTCCTGTAACCCTCCTTTTCCTCTCCACCCCGCAGGACTTCTCCCATATTTCATCTGAGTTTCAGAACAGTGTTGGACCCCGCTCGCCTGGCACATCAAACCCTCCAGGAAGCACTGAGTGGGACAACGACTACCCCAGCAGGGAGTGTGGGGTCAACCACTGCAGGCCAGTAGACAAAATAGCTCATTGCTAGTGGACATCTGTGCTGGGACAGTGAACAACAGCTCAGTGTCCGCCCTAAAATGTGCAGCCAGTTGTGGTCAGGGAAGTTCAAGGCTCCCTCATCTCTGTAGGCTCACTAAAGTGGTGCTATGGAAGCAGGTAGCTTAAAAATCATGGATAAATTCTTCACTGGACATGAAAAGATTTATTTTTTTTTTTCTTTTTTTATTTATTTCCGTTCCATGGAAGGGTTAGACACATTTCCTTCTGGAGCAGTCCCCCCAGCAGAGTCCCTGGAGGTTTGAGAGCAGCCATGTCCATAAGGCCAGGCCTCAATGTGGCCTTATGTACTTAAGGAGTCTTACAAAAAAGTTGGAGAACAACTAATTGCAAAGGCAGATAGTGATAGGACAAGGGGGAATGGCTTTAACCTGAGAGAGAGGAAATTTAGATTATATATGAGGAAGAAATCCTTCCCTGTGGGGGTGGGGAGGCCCTGGCACAGGGTGCCCAGAGAAGCTGTGGCTGCCCCTGGATCCCTGGGAGTGCCCAAGGCCAGGCTGGACAGGGCTTGGAGCAACCTGGGATAGTGGAAGGTGTCCCTGCCCATGGCAGGGGGGGAATGGGATGGGCTTTAAGGTCCCTTCCACCCCAAACCATTCCATGATTCTAAGGTAAGCAATGTCCTTCTGTTCTGAAAGCAATTGCCCTTATCACTGAGGCCACAGCCTCCCATAATTGTGTCCACCAGCAGGTCCCTTATCATTCCTGGGAATTCACCCTGGCTGTGTAACAAATCCTCAGACCTCCCCAGAGCCACAGGATGCTCCATCCCCCTGCATTGTGCAGGAAAACCCCACAGACATCTGCACAGATCTTCCCCTTATGCCCTACAAGCTCTGGCACGAATGTGCCAGCATGAAGGTCCCTTCAATGCTGCTCCAATTCCCCATAAATGAAAACATCAGGATAGTCTTAAAGCTGGGGAACGGGGAGGATGTGGAAGCCATTTCCAACCTCTGCCCAACCCACTGCTCTTGGCTCAGCCCTAATAGTTCGGAGACTCTGTTGGGCTCCGTGGAACATTCCTGGGGCTCTCGGTGGGAGCAGGCTGGGAAGGAGGCTGAACACCATCAGAGTATTGATTTCCTTCAAGTGCTGGAACATGGTGCTTTCACCAGAGATAACAACCAGCTCCCAGGCTTCTCCGAGCACAGCTCCTGTCCGTGCCAGCAGAGCACTTACAGCTGCTGGGCTGGGCACAGACTGTACAGACATTCATTTATTCCAGGGAAATAAATAACTGGCTGATCCATTAGAATATCCCTGCTGTCAGCCTGCCTGGGGACATGGATAGATCTGACCTTTGCATGCTCCTTCCTGAAGTCTCTGCAGACAGCCTGAAAGAAGGAACATGATCAGGACCTGGTTGTAAAAGTCACTTCACACGGTGTGGGCAAAATGCTAAAGGTGCTTGGAGGGTTGTGGCACATGGATCCCAATTCCCAGAGGTGCTGGGCAGATCCCAGGGATGAACTCCCCTGGAAACAAGCATCACTTCTTAAGGGATCAGCTGGGAAAACATTTGATTCCCTCTGCAAATCCCACTGCCTGGGTCGCGTGCAGAAAGCCCAGGACACTCCAGAAACAGGTGAAGCGTTCCCATAGCAGTGAGGATTGAGTTCTGTGTTGCTAAAACACACTCTGTGACATCTGGCTGGAGTGCCACACTGCAAGCAGAGGGCCCATGCAATTCATGATCAAAGCTCGTGCATTTCATGCCTTTGTCACAGCAGAAATATCAAATTTCATGGGTTTATCACAGCTTCCTGGGAAAAAAAAGTAATTCTAAAACCAGAGAGATTATGCAGAGACTTCCAGATAATTATTAGAGTAGATTATAGCAGGGAACTCAGATGGATAGAGATCAGTCCTGCAGAGAGTGCTTAGTGCACTGAAAAATATCATAGTGTCAGCTCAGGAAGGAGCCCGTCTCGTGTGACTAAAGACACAGGAGCTGCTGGCAGCCAGTGCCCAAAGCTGGATTGTTCTCATTTATTGCAAGGCCTGGTGTGTCAGCAGTGCCATCACCTCCTGCTTGTACTGCCCTGGGATTTGCAGCCTCAGTTTCCCCTCTGCATCACCTGGAGCATTCCCAGACATCTGTAGGGCTGCAGCTCCCTGTGTGTCAAGGTCACTCACAAGCCAAGAAAAGAGATGATCTGGATCTCCTCATCCAGGGCAAGGGGGAACAGCTTCCCAGTGCCAGAGGGCAGGGTTAGGTGGGATACTGGGAAGGAATTCCTCCCTGTGAGGGTGGGGAGGCCCTGGCACAAGGTGCCCAGAGAAGCTGTGGCTGCCCCTGGAGCCCTGGCAGTGTCCAAGGCCCTGCTGGGCACGGCTTGGAGCAGCCTGGGATGGTGGAAGGTGCCCATGGGAACGAGATGAGCTTTAAGGCCCATTCCCACCCAATCCACTCTGTGATTCCATGATCTTCCTGACTCTGCTGCTTTCTCCAATGCACTTTGTACCAATTCCCAAGTGACATTCAAAGTTGTCACTGGGCTCCTCCACAGCACCTTGCCATGAGCTGGGTGGGTCCAGCCATGAGCAGAGCTTGGCCACGGGAGTGATAAAGGGATGTGTCGCTGGGTTTGATTCATCAGCGCTGCCCGAGGCGTATTTGGGAAGTCTCTGGACCATGTAATGGCCCATTTCAACCTCAGAAGTGCATTCGTCTTAATTGCAATTAAAGCAGCACTGTGAGGACCAAAATCTGGCTGGAAAGAGAAGGAATTATTCCTTGATGAGATGTGACTCAGCTGTAGAGTCCCAGACTCCCGGAAGAGAGGATTGTCCCAACCTCCCCAGCCCACAGACGGCCCTGTTGGGTTATGATTTTTATTTCATGTCTAACCTTGATATTTCTTTAGCTTCCAACCTCTGTTGGCACTGGGTTAGCCGGGGTAAAACCTCCCAAGCCTCATTTTTTTTTGTGTTTGTCATCCAGCTAACTTCTGAAAAACTGACAAGGTTGTCTTTCTCTCTGTCCTTCTCTATCTAATAAGGGAACTGCTGTAGGGATTTTTGTTTCACAGCCTATCCTTGCTAGTTAAAATGCCATCAAATGACATTTCTTCCCTCATGCCCTGCAAATTCTGGGATCCTGCGAGCAGACACTCCTAATTCATAACTCAGCCGTGCTGGAGAGAGAGTTTTAAATGTTTCTTATCTCCTGCTCTCCCTATTCTTAATGACTTTTTGCTTACTGACTTCCATCCAATTTTCCTGGCTCTTTCTGGGCTGAAGCCCAAGCTGCCCTAGATTGTGAGCAAAGACATAGGGAGCATTTCCCAGCTCCTGCTTGGTGTTTGGCTATCACTTCCCACAAGCAGCTGCAGCACACAATTTCAATGCTTTTTTGTCACCACATCGCAAACGCCTTTCCTAGTCCCCTGTCTCCCTCACCTGACAGTCTGATTCCGGCACTTGCTCTTTCCCAGGCACTGAATTCCTCTGTTTCACTGTGACTTTCTCCAAGGGAGCTGCCGCACCTCTACCAGAGGTGCAGCTTGGTTTACAATCACGTGCAAATCTTCCTTAATCCCTAATTAAATCTTAACTCCTCAAAGCACCTCCCTTGTTTTTTCTGCCGTGTTTTGTGATTACAACTCTTTCCACACCTTCTTCAGGGGTTGTGTCCTTTCCATCCTAAAACATTCTATGATTTACCTTTGTCCCCTCACATTTAGGTATTTTTGGGATAACACTGGACCGGATTCATCTTTCCACGTCCTTCCTCTCATTTGCAAGGCACAGATTAGGTTCTTTTTGGCTGTCATCCTTTAGCAACTTTTCTCCCCTCTTCCCGCTGTCCTTTAGGCTAAAAGACAGGACACTGTCCATTACACCTTGTCCAGGCACAGAAAACCATGTGCAGCCACTAGATCCAGACATTTATGACCTCCCTCATTCCTTCCAACAATGAAGTGATCATCTCCGAAGGGGGGAATTTTCCAAATCAGGAGCTGAATGAGCAAACACTATAAAAAGGCAAAGATAACCCATCACAACTGCTCTTAGTTTGGATTCAATTATTTATGGTAATACTTCATAATGAACTGGGAAATGTTCCGTAGCATGTTGTGTAAAATTAATGAAGTTTTAGGACTGGAATACCTCGCTGCTGCTCAGTGGCATTAAATCTTTCCTCAGTGGAGGAGGGAAGACTCTGCATTTTAAATGCAGATTATAAAATGTGGAGATTAGCAAAGGGCGAGCTCCTGACTCTGTCAGAAGACAGCTCTATCAACAACAGCCCTGCCTTGCTGTCTGCCCCTTCCCTGTTATTCCACTCACAAACACACCCACACCAGAACCTCCCAAGATTTTTAATATTCTTCGCCACGTTTTAAGGCCAGGATGTCTTTATGGAGCCAGTGATGTTTCCATCATGTCTGTGCAGGTGATAAACCCCATCGAAAGTCCTGGATTTCAGAGCAAAACCTCCACAGATCATCAGCCAGGGGAGAGGGACTTCAGCCACTTCTCTCCCTACTGTGTCCTGAAACAAAAGAGCGTCTGGGCTCCCTCTTTGGGCTCTCCTTGTGTAGTGTCAGAGTGAGCACATTTTATCCAAAAGCAGCTTTCTAAACCTCCATGGCTCAGCCTCAGGTGTGGTGAAGCAGAGGATGGTGGCCCTGGGGCTGATGCCAGGCTGAGCATTCCAGCATTCTCCACGTGGGATCTGCAGGGACACCCAGAGCTGACCCTGCCCTGTAACCTCTGCAAGAGCAGCAATTAAGCCACATGAAGAAACTGATATTGTAGCCCTTATAGTTGAAATTGAGGAAGAAATAAAATTGCACCCAACTCTTACTCTTAGGGGGACCTTCTCACTCTCTACAACTACAGCCTGAAATTTGGGGTTAGAGTAAGGGTTACCCCCTAGGGTTAGGGTTAAGTCAGGGCTACCCCCTGAAAGAGGGTGTAGCCAGGTGGGGGTCGGTCTTTTCTTCCAGGTAACAAGAGACAGGACAAGAGGAAACAGCCTCAAGTTGCACTGGAGGCATTTATATTGGGTATTTGGAAAAAACTTCTGCATGGAAAGAGTGTTCAAGCATTGGAAGAGCTGCCCAGGGCAGTGGCAGAGCCACCATCCCTGGGGGGCTTTAAAAGCCACGTGGATGTGACACTTGGGGACGTGGTTTGGCCATGCTGGGAGAATGGTTGGACTTGATCTTAGAGGGCTTTTCCAACCTAAATGATCCTGCTGTGCCTCTGCCTGGTCCCTCTGTGTGCAGCCCCCTCCTTGATGCCTTTTTCAACCTAGAAAAGAAACAACACACACTTTCGAGTGTGTAGTGTGGGAGGTAATATAAAGGTGGATCCTTCTTGGAGGCCTCCAGGGGCAGTTATGGAAAAATGCCCACAAAGGCCCACCCACACGGGGTGCACACAGTTTTATAAGTTCGGTAAATTAGCATAATTGACGCAAAAGCACCAATTAGGAGCACAAGCGGTGATGCAATTTGCCCGCCCTGGCTCAAGCCCCTTCTAAATCTCCCCCTCCCCCCATGGGACTGCACTTTGTTGATCAAAATGTGTCTGAAGAGCTGCTTTTCCACCTTGGTAACCAGGGAGAGCCAAGACAGGTTCTTGCTCCTCTCAAGATAGGATAAGGGCTTTGGAATATGTTTCGTCTTTCTGGCTAGGGAAAGGGCGTGGAAAACTACTGGGAAAACTAGCCACTAATACAATAGGCTACAGACATGTGTGTAAAGAATACAGAGAACCTATAAAAGAAAAAACAGGTAAAAACCAAAACGGCATCACCCCAAAAGCCACGGCGCCGGCACAGACCGTGTGCCGGCTGTGCCAGCTCCTGCCCAGCCCCTTCCCTGCCCGTCTCACGCCGTGCCTCTGCTTTCTCTTACAGCATGCTGCCAAGGGACAAGGCACTCTACCTCACCTAAGGCTCAGCATCCCTTTGGGAGGAGGCTCAGACGAAGGACACTTGAGAGGGTCTATCCTACAGCCCACGCGGGGAGGCACGAGCAGGTCGGACGGGCGGGACAGCTGCCACCGCACCTCGGCGCTGGCTTCATTTCCAGGCTCTAAGAGCAGTTTTCTTTTTTTCCTTTTATTTTTGAACTCTAAAAAAAAAAAAAAAGTCCACTTTCCATGGAAGCCCCAGAAAACAAAAAAAAAACCCACCTGGTAAATCGCAAAGAACAAAAAAATAAATAAAGAGAGAAAATTCAAATAAAAAAAAAAAAAAAACAAGTGCAAAATCGACAAAAAAAAAAAGAAATTAAACTAAGGACACCGTTTTTCTGCTTGCCATCAGCTTAGCTACAGACTATTTTCCTAGTGAACTGCTTTTAGATGCAGCATAAACCCAGGTCTGGTGTCCTGCAGCATTAGGCCAGCTCAGTAGGAGGATGCACTCTTTTGACTTGCTAACAGCACTAAACTTTGTGCAAGAAAATGTGAAGTTTGTGTGAATATTGTACATGCGAAGGCCTTGGACAGTCTGGCGAAAAAAAAATTACAAAAATAAATCAAAACTATTGCTAGGTAGGTGGGGGAGAGAGCAGAAAGCAAACTACGAGAGGACAAATGTGAAAGAGATCATGAAAATATAATTTGTTGGATAGTTGTAAGTAGTTTACTAAGTGTTTTAGAGCTGTGCTAAAGACATCTTTAAGATTTTTTTGTGAAAGAAATTAGTAGTTTACTTTATAGTAAAAGCATTTTATATTAATTGTAGCACATTTTTTAGTTATACATAGAAGGGAGATGTGTATAAAAAACCAACAAAAAAAGCCTGCCAAACTTGTTTCTATTATTTGTACAGCAAGAAATGGACAATTTATATCCATGTTGTATGGCATTATTATTTTTTTCCGGCCATATGTCCATCTATTTAAAAGATTGCTGACAATGATTTTTGTCTATTTATGAAAAATTAGAGAGCATAATTACAGTTTCTCATAAGGTGCATTTTTCGGGGTTTTTTTTATTTTTTATTTTGTTTGAGGGCGCTGCTTTGGCAGCGCCTGGCACATTCGGTTCACAATGCTTATCTTACCTTTCTTTATAATAAAACATATGAAAAGTAGAGCTGAAGCAGTCTCTCCTTATTCTGGGGGACACCCTGGAAGTGGCCCCTGCCTTGTCCTCCTCAGCTTTCCATCCCTCCCTCCTCTCCCATCACACTCTCACCTGCCCCAGTCTCTTTCTGCTCCGCAATATCAGAGCCAGATTTCTCCTAAATACGCAGTGTTTAAAATAAGGGGGGGAAATGGAACGTTATGAAAACCTTCCTTGAGTTATCACAGCGAGGAGATAGGATTTACTCCCGGGAGAGCTTCTGAAATGTTAATTCTTTGTGTTTGTGGCAGGTAAGTGGCCTTGAGACTCTGAAATTGCAGGGAGGAGGTTTCCAGCCTTGCGAGGAGGTCTGGAAGGGATCATCACTGGGAGTTTTGGTGACACCGGTCCTTGTGGTTTGTCCTCTCTGAAGGAAGGTGCCACCCACCATGTCCATTCCCCCGCACCCCAGCTGGGTCACCTTTGGGTCACTGTGACAGTGGATTAGGAGCCCTTTGGAGGCCTGCCCTGAGAAGGTTTGTGGGACAGCAGTGCTGGGAGCCACTGAAAGGTGACCTTGCCAATTTAGGAGGAACTGTGCAAAGCAATAACCACATTTTTAACAACTTTCTGGCCACCTCCCTACATTTCTGCAGGGCTGCCCTGCTGTCTCTGCTTCTCTCAGAGGGCTGGTGGCTGCTGTGGGGCCCCATGGGGGCACAGTGACCCATCTCCAGCCTCGGGGATGTGGAGCCATCTCAGGAATGAAGGGCAGTTGGCTATTAGAGAGCCCGAAGGATTATTGAGAAATTGTGAGGCTTTCCAAACCACTTTAATCCCTACTAATCTCTAAATTTGCATGATGGCAGCTGTGCTTAAATGGTATTCCAGCTGTTGGCTAATTGTCATGGACCTGGAATTGCTCCAGGGAAGTGACTGGGAGCTGAGCCTCCCATCCACAATCACAGCTGGCTCACAGATTCACAGAATGGTTTGGGTCGAAGGGACCTTGGACCTCATCTCATCCCACCCCCTGCCATGGGCAGGGACACCTCCCACTGTCCCAGGTTGCTCCAAGCCCCGTCCAACCTGGCCTTGGACACTGCCAGGGATCCAGGGGCAGCCACAGCTGCTCTGGGCACCCTGTGCCAGGGCCTCCCCACCCTCACAGGGAAGAATTCCTGCCCAATATCCAACCTGAATTTCTTCCCTTTCAGTTTAAATCCATTCCCACTTATCCTGTCACCATCTGCCTTTGCTGTCCTCCATCTTTATCAGCCTCTTCAAGTGCTGAAAGGATGCATCCAGTTCAACAAAGGGGTTCAGCCCCAGCCCTGAGGGTCAGCACCTGGGGCCCTGGGCCAGGCAGGGATGGTGTGACTGGGGGAGCTTACCCCTGCTCTGAATCCTTGGTCCGTTATTAACAGTAGAGGAAAATTCAGTAGCCGGGTCTCAAGAAGCCTCAGGGCAGGGTCAGCTCTACCTAAACCCTGTCTGTGTGCCTAACCTCCCTGTAAAAACCTTTAAATTCCAGGCAGATAACCTAAATCTCTCTCCCTACAAAGCAAATCCCTTGCTTTTTAACGTAAGGAAGAGTTTATTGCTTTCCTTGTTGCGGTAATTTTCCCCATATTTGAAGAGGGATATTGGCTCCCCTCCACTTCCTCTCCACCTGCCCCAGCAGTTGCAAAGGCAGAGGTGGTGTTCCGGAGCAGGATGAGCTGTGGAGCTCCCAGTTTTAGTCAAAGAGCACCAGTTGGATCCTCAAAAGGCTCTGGAACAGCTTTGGG
>VZTD01006113.1:669380-697186 GCA_013397725.1 Rhagologus leucostigma | reverse complement strand
CCCGCAAAGGTCTCTGAAACAGTTTGGGGGGGGGGGGGGCTGGCAGGGCAGGACCAAGGCAGGCATTCCCAGACTTCGGGCTAATGATGGAGAGGGATGTTAAGAGGCAGGAGCAGGGAGAGCCCTGGCTAATTGACTTTGGTTTATGAACACATAATTAGCAGTGCTGCAGGATGTAATAGGGCAGCAGCACGTCAGTGGTGTTAACCCTTTGAGCACAGCCCCAGGTGAGTGCCTCTGGACAGCCATGCCACTTCTGGCTCCCACAGAAGTGGGGAGTAGCCACCAGCATCCCACTGCCCCATTAGGATGCAGCCCCCCACACGGCCAGGGTGTGTGGAAAGGGTCTGTGGGTTCTCCTGTGGCACCACCCTGAGCTGTGCCCATGGCACAGGGCCACAAACGCCCCGGCAGCACTGGGAGGACACTTTGTCTTTGTTACATCTGCGTTATCATTATTGAGGTGATGGAATGGAAGGGAAAACAGGAAAACAGCCTTGACAAGCAATATTGAGAGCTTCACACAAGAAGGATCAAAGGAAAGGACTTCATTTGACAAATCCCAGGTCCCTAGCAACTGCAGCACAAAGAACAGGCTTGAACCTTGGCAAGTGTCTCTGTTCCCAAAGGCCCTGTTCCCAAAGGTCCTGGAGTCCAGATGCAGAGCGAGTCCATGGTGAAGGAAATGAGTTGTAGCCCTGGGACCTGGCTCTGGGCACAGTCCCCACGCACAGCACCAGGACCCTCAGGCTGGGCAGTGCCGGGCAGGGGTTGGGTGTCAGACCCAGCACGGGCTGCACAGCACCTCCAGCTCCTCCCCCCAGACACACCCGTGCTTCACCAGGGTGGTGGCCACCATAACATCCCCACTGCCACTGTGGCATGGCTCAGGCCACGGATGCAACCATGGGAACACAGAATCCCAGAACGGTTTGGGTTGGAAGGGACCTTAACGCCCATTTCCTTTCCCCCCCTGCCATGGGCAGGGACACCTTCCGCTGTCCCAGGCTGTGCCAAGCCCCGTCCAGCCTGACCTTGGACACTTCCAGGGATCCAGGGGCAGCCACAGCTTCTCTGGGCACCCTGTGCCAGGGCCTCCCCACCCTCACAGGGAAGAATTTCTTCCTAACATATAATCTAAATTAATTTCCCCTCTTTCAGTTTGATCCCATTGCCCCTTGTCCTGTCACTACAGCTCCCGAGGAAGAGTCGCTCTCCAGCTTCCCTGCAGCCCCTTCACACAGTGAGAAGGTGCTGGGAGGTCTCCACACAACCTTCTCTTCTCCAGGTTGAACAGCCCTGACTTTCTCAGCCTGTCTCCACGGCGGAGGTGCTCCAGTGCCCTCAGCAACTCTGTGGCCTCCTCTGGACTTGCTCCAACAGTTTCACATCCTCCTCATGTCGCAGGCACCAGAGCTGTACCCAGTACTCCCACTGGGCTCCTTGCTGCATGGTACAAGGGTTGGGATGTGAACCTCCTCAGCAGGACCAGCTGTGCTTCACCTGCCCTCCGCCCACCACTGCCCCTGGGGGTGGAAAGGCTCTGCCCACCAAGCAAACATGACATGAGGCATCTTTGCCATCTTTCTGCGGACTGAAGAGCCCAAAAAAGAGCCCGCGTCACACAGGGATGACGCACAGTCAGTTTGCTTCCATTCCATGTGCTCCACCCTGCAGCGGGAGGTCTGTGAGTCCAAGCCCCAAAAACTCAGCATCCCCTTGGCAGCTCATCACAGAGTGCAGGCAAAGTGCTTCCTCCAAAACACAAAGAGTGCAAAATGATCAGTTTGAATGATGATTTTTGAAGAGGAAGTGAGGAATAACAATTCCTCTGGATGAAATACTGCGCTGGCCAGAAGGGTAATTTAGAGTCAGAGTTGAGATCAGATGTTTTATCACTGTCTCCTCAACTGTTCTTGACTTTCAACTGCAATTTGATAAATCAGCATAATACCTGACACAGTAATTGCTGGAGATTTCATTCCTAGTGGGGTTACTTTATTACACTGCAAGCACATTAGAGAGCTTTCTGTTGCTCTGCCGTTATTATCGTGGAGAGAGAGGTCAAATAAAGCAGGACTTAGTGGGTGGTTTTTTGCAGATGATACTGGGGAGCTCGTTTCAGGTGTTTGTGCAGCTGAGTGCCTTCAGCAGTGCTCAGCCTGTCCCTTTCTGCACCTCCATGGCTCCCTGATTTGCTCTCCTCCCTGTGTTTATGCTCCCATTGCGGCTCCAAGGTACCAAAATCTGGGACCACACTGGAAGCCTCACTCAGTGACAGCAGAAAGGACTGGGAGATGCTGCAGTGCTATCCCTCCTCATGGCTTTTAAGGTCAGCCAGGTGAGGCACCTGCAGCTGCCTGAAGTCACTGCTCAGTCACGGAGGCAAAATGCAATTCCTCAGCCTGTGATCCCATTAAAATCTTATGATGAATGAAGCTTCTTGCTCTGCAAGTCTGTGGGAGAGAGTAACACTTTTACTGATCTTCAATATGTAATTAACACACATTTCATTGCTTCCCAGATGAATTTTTGGTCACGGGAGGTAGCTGTGACTATAAAATGGCACTTACTTTAGATGGGATACAGACCAAAGGTCAGTGTCTTGTGCAAAGCCGAGAGAGCTGTGCGTGCCCAGGGCCGTCCATCTCCCACGGAGCTGCTGCTTCTGAAGGGAAGGCAGATGGAAAACGTGGATCCATCTGTCCTAGAGGGTCTTCTGGAGTTTGATGTGACTTCATCCTCCTCTTACATCCCCCTGTCCCATGGTTGAGCATCCCTGTCCACGGTGCCATTGGGACACCCTTCAGCCGAGCAGCTGTTCCAAAACCAGGTTCCTTCAGCTCCTCAGCCCTTCCTGTGGCTCCTGCCAAAGGGGGAAGTTAAAAATGCCACCTATTAGCAATAAACAAGCTGAAAATCCTGTTGGTCCCTGAGAAATTCCCAGCCAAAACCAGCAATTCCCCTCTGGATTCCCTCCTGATCACCCACAGGCTGTAGGCACGTCTGGGGGATGTGGGTCCCTCCATCCCTGATTTAATCCTGCACTTCAGCCCCATGGGGAACAGCAGGACCACTGGATGCACCCTACATCTGATGGGAGCAAAAGGGAGCAAGGAAGACTGGCTGGAGAGAGCCACCTAGGCTTTCAGACCCACCTCGACAGCAGCCAGCTTCATCCAGCATCCCTCTGGGCTCCACGCAGCGGGAATCTGGGAGCTGGATGGCAAAAGTCAGACTGCCTCTCTCCATCCCCTTGGGCACACGGAACATGTAATCATTTCTGTTTCCTGAATAGGAGCTTGTAACTCCCACAGTCAAAAGGAGGCCTGGAAGAAGTCCCAGGGATTTGGGATTTCTCCAGGAGACAGACCGGCTTGGGGGAAGTTAGCAGGGAAACAGGATAAAGGCATTTCAGAACATATTGAACCTTTTTTTTTTCTCTTTCTGGAGTGCACAGACTGTCAGAACAGGAGATACCACCTCCAGAAGCGCTGCGCTGCAAGGAGATTTATTGGCTTGGAGCACAGTTTATACTAAATTTTTTCTCAAGCAATTTACACAAAATATTTCTGTAGTTATGCAGGGGAGTTTTTATAATTAGAGCTTTATTTGAGTGCTTTAATTGTGGCTGGTCTTTTGAGTAGTCCTACCCTTCAGGAAGCTCATCCTGTCTCCCACTCACCTCAGTGAATGTGGGATACAGAGGGAAAAAGGCCACAGGCACTCCCCCAGTTTTCCTACCAACACTCTGGAAATGGCCCATGGGGAGGCTCTTTCAGCTTCTGAAATTATCCGAGGAAAAAGGTGGGACAGGATGGATCCGAAGGCCTTTTCCACCCTCAGATCTCATCTCCTGGGAGTTCCTCGTATCATCTCCCTCACTGAGCCTTGTGAAGAACCACGGCTTGGCTGCCGTCTCTGGGGAGAGCCAGCCTGCGAAGCAAGGATGGATTAATTAAGCAAGTCATGCTAATTGCCCTGACAATGGGCAAAATGAGTTTCAACCCACGGATTGGCCCCCTCACTGCTGTCACCCAGGTGGGCAAGTCCCAGTGATGCCATGACGATTTTTTGCTTTTTCATATACCCCTCTCATACACCCTTCCACATACCCTTTTACACAGCTTTTATGTATCCTTAGTGCTTTTTAGCCCACATACTTGTAATTCCCCAAGTCTGATAACTAGCTTAGACCCAAAGTTCCCTTAAACCAGGAAACTAAACATCTTGGAAACCTCGAAGTTGGGTCAGAAAGCCCCAGACACCAAGGTCCTCTCCAGAACACATTCTGTAAACCAAGATAGGCCCATCCAGGGGGAAGGTTCCTCAGGACGGGGGCTTCTCTTGAGCCTCTCACTGGGGAATCTTTGATAGATATGCTGTATACGCGAATTATCGTGTGTGTGCATCTTGGGGTGGGCATCCTGGTGTGCATCTTTCGGGTGTGCACTTTCGGTGTGCATTCAGGGGTGCTTTCTGCCTGGATGTGGTGCACCAGAGGATCCTTAAATAAATACCGAGGTAAAACACTTTTTCCCCTCTAACCGTGTTTGACTTTTAATTCTAAGCCCAGGGAAAGGCATCGCCAGCTTCCCTCCTGGAGCTACAGCAGTGCCCGCAGGGACTGTCCCCTTCCCTGGAAATCAGAGGGAAATACAAGCCAGCCACAAAAAAAACATACATTTTTGAGGGCGTTTCTGCCAAAACACCGCGGGCACTCGGGGCCTTTCCCAGTACTCAGTAATTCCACTGCAAACACTCCCAAAGTCTACACCAGGTTTGGGCTCCAAATATCCAGAGGAAAAAAGCAGCTAAATACCGTATTTGGAATAATTGAAAAGCAATCTAAAGTCGTGTTGCGAAACAAATGCACGGTTCCCATATTACAGATTAGAAAAATTTGATTTCTTGACACCCCCCCCCTCAGCAACTCAAACTCTCAATCAAAAGTTTCATGTTTTTTATGGTGGTTTTTTTCTCCTTTGACCCCTTCATAACACTGAATGCATTAAAGCAAGAAATGCCCAAGAATTGATTTCTTTTCTTTCCTCTGCATTGAAATGTCTCAACACTTCATTTTTTCCCTTTCAAGTTGCCATTTTTACACAGTTTCAGGCATTATTTAGAGCTATAGAGCTGAAAAGACTCAAAAACCTGGAGAGAGTATGTCTCCTCTTCCCTATAAACATTTGCCATCCATCCCTTTGTATTCTTATTTTTGGCACCGAGGAAGAGAGCAACGAGAGAGAGCGAAGGCAGGAACTGGAGACATGAATAATTTCTTCTTTCTCCGAACCCAAAATGAAAGGAATACAAAATGAGACATAAACTCTAAATTTTCTCCTTTCATCTAGGAATTTCCCATGAAAAGATAATAATGCACCTCCACTGCACCCTTCTTTTCAACTCCAACACTCAAATCCCTGGCAGGAAGGCAGGGGAATATTGAGCCTCTCAGGGGAGTGACCAGAACCTTTTGGGGAGTCTCTTGATCTGGATTTGCACAGACATCAGCACCCTGGAGATCTGGGCTCTGCAGGATGCTCCAGGTAGGGCAGCCACTCAAATAATCAGTCCAGACTCTTGAGGGTGCAGTGAGCACAAAATGGGTCATTTCTTCCATGCTTGGATGTTCTCCTTGGGGACACTTTGCTACATCAGAGTGAACTGTGCAGTATTTCCTTCTGGAGGTGGAAATAGCGAGGTTCTGCTGGATGCCAGAGCAGAAAGATGTGTTCCTGAAGGGTTTAGGACAGTCATGGAACGGTTTGGGTTGGAAAGGACCCTAAAGCTCATCTCATTCCAGCCTCTGTCAAGGGCAGGGACACCTTCCACTGTCCCAGGCTGCTCCAAGCCCCGTCCTACCTGGCCTTGAACACTTCCAGGCACGGGACAGCCATCCTGTGCCAGTGAACACCATCTGAGTAAAGAATTTCCTCCTAACTCCTAACCCGAATGTCCTCTCCTTTAGTTTAAAACTCTTCTCCCTCCTCCTGTCACTGTCTGCTGATGTAAAGCTGCTCTCCCTCTTTTCCATAAGCCCTCTTCAAGGCTGCAAGAAGGTCTCCCCAGAGTCTGCTCTACTCCTTGCTGAGCAACTCCAGCTCTCTCAGCCTGTCTTTGTAGGACCATCAATAAAAGCAAGTGAGGGTTTTATCGAAGTGTCCCCAGAAGGAACAGCTGATCCTTAGTGCTTTTGGAGGGCTTAGATCAAGCCAGCTTTATGTTGTAGCATGATAACGTGGTTTTTAACTCCGTTTTTTAAATCACCAGGCAGGTTTATTCACCTGCTCATGGAATAAGTCAGCCCATGATCAACCCACGCTCAACCCACCACAGCATGCTGGTGTTTGGGGGTGTCTGGACTTGGTTTCATGGCAGTTCTGGGTCCTGGAACTGAGCACTGCTCAGCATCAGCTCATCCCAGCCCACAAGGCAGGGCCTGGCATCGGATGCTGTTTGGGCTCGATGCTGGTGGGGCACCCACAGCTGAGCTGTGCAGCTCCCCTCTGCATTTCTGCACAACGCTTGAGGAAAACCAGTTAGTTTGGGGAACAGAAGGAGTTTGTCCTGGCAACCTGGCAGCAGGGCTGACAGCTCCCCTCAATTCTGTGTCCCCAGGAGAGGGCAGGTGTGGTGATGGTGCCACATGAGGGTTAAATAGGGCTTAAAGACATCCCTGGACAGCGGCCCCATAACCCAGGCTGAGAGGAAGGGAGGCGTTCCCACATCCATGCTCAGCACTGCTGGTGGGGTGCACGGGGAGCGGACTGCAGGATACAGCGGGGCCCAGAGCCAGGCTCTCCCAAAACAGCATCACCCAGCACTGCTCCTGGAGACACAGCCCATGGCCCTGACCCCACAGAGCTGCAGAGAACTCCAGTGGCACTCCAAGCTCCTTGGGAGCCCTGCCATTTCTTATCAGAACCTAAGTATTTGCCCTAAGATAACCTCCAAGAACCAAATCCCATTAAGTGCTGCTTGTCTGGGAACTGGCTTGACCTTGCCAGGTGCAAGAGAAGAGTTTGGCTGTGAAAAACCAACGTGAGTGAAGGTTTTCCTCGAAGCTGGGTGATACAGAGCTCAGCTGGCAGTTCCTGGAGAGCCACGGGAGCCTTCTGTTCCTGCAGCTTTCCACCATTCCTCCTACTTATGATGTTTTAGGCACGAAATCTGCTCTGGGGTTTGAAGCAGCAGTGAGTATCATCTACTGCCAGCACGACACTGAATGCACAGCGGGCTCAGCAGGGCAGGGCTGGGGGACCTGTGGGGCAGGGCTGTCACAGGAGCTTTGGGGCACACAGCCCACATGGTCACCAGATGTTTTATGCCCACGTTTCTTCCTTGCTCATGGTGGAGCAGAGGTACATTTCACAGCCCCAGCAGCGCCTGTGGAGAGACCTCAGAGCACCTGGTGTGACCACAGCAGGGTTTGTTGTGTATTTATAGAACCGTATCACAGAATCACAGAAGGGTTTGGGTTGGAAGGGACCTTAAAGCTCAGCTCATTCTACCCCCTGCCATGGGCAGGGACACCTTCCACCAGCCCAGGGTGCTCCAAGCACAGGAGTGACCACCCCTGTCTGGTGGCTGTCCAGGACTCAGTAACTCTGGAGCTGGGAGAGCAGAGCAAGAGCAGCTGTGCTGAACCACATCTGCATAAAACACGGCTGCAACAGCCACAGGAGCAAGCCTGGGAGATGCATTTAGCCCTTTTTTGTTGGCCTTGTCTCTGTGAAAACCCTGAAGAGCTCATGAGGCTCCTGTTAATGCTCTTCCTTCTACACAGGGTGGAGAGGGACCAGAGAAACACAGAGAGAAAATGCTTTGGCAGAAGGACACGTGGGAAAACTGCAAATGTCCCATCCCTGGAAGTGTCCAAGGCCAGGTTGGACGGGGCTTGGAGCAACCTGGTCTGGTGGAAGGTGTCCCTGCCCATGGCAGGGGGAGGAATGAGATGAGCTTTAATGCTCCTTTCAACCCAAACCATTCCAGAGCTGGATCAGAGGTCGCCCAACAACAGCTGGAGGAGAGACGAGACTTTCAGAAACTTGAAAAAAAGCTCTTTGCTAAAATAAGTGCTGGTGAGAACCCAGCGAGGAGCTCTCAGAAGCAGAGGAGCCCCATGCCCCAGGTCCCGCAGCGAGGGACACGATGACCAAAAAAGGCTGGACATGGTCAGGGGCTCAGGCCAGCGCTGCCCTTTCGGGGTGAGCAGCCCGGCCCCTGTTATGCAAGCGGCAGGACGGAGGTTTCCAGTGGTATTCACAGGGGGAGGTGGGGTGCCCAAGGCGTAGGGTCCACCTCCCCCCGCAGACCTTTGCGCTCACAGCTTTGCTGCTCGGTTCATGATCTTGCGGTTTGAAACAATACAGGAAGGATGTAGGTGTTTGCAAGAAGAGAGAGAAGGAGAAGGGGGAAGGGAGGGAGGGAGGCTCCACAGCCTCGGCCCGCCGGCATCGCGTGCTGAGACCGGCTCACCCACACGCGCTATTAAAGGTGGTGACATTAATTCGGGGCAGAACTGAGCAGAAAAGGGTCACGTTCCCACCAGAGCTGAACTGGGAGGGGCAGAGATGCTCTCTGGAGTACCCTCAGCCACGCAACCCCGGTTCCTCCGCTGGTGGGGATGAGCTGGGAATGCAGCAGACAGGATGGAATTGAGGATGACTCTGTGACTCTAATTAAACAGCTGGGAGCAGGATGAGGTGCAGGCAGCCCCCAGCCCACAAGCCAAGGGCTATAGGGGGCCCAGCAGTGTGCAGAGAGCCTGGGCAAGAGGCTGACAGGAGCCCAGGTCCTGCAGGTCAGCCCCCACGGACTTGCCATGGAATATTTGATGACCAAAGGGATGGACCTGGCTCGTGCAGCCCACACAGGTCCCAGGGAACTGTGTCTGCCCCACACTGGGTGCTCTGGAAGGAGTGGAAGGAAGTGAAGAGCAGACAGAAATGAGCACTGCATCTCAGCTGGTAACAGAAGACATCACAGGAACAGCAGTAAATGGGTCTGAACCAGGAGCATTCTGGTCAAACCCTGTATTTCCCATACATGGTGGAGTTCTGACATTCCTCCTGAAGCAGAATTGCCCTGCTTTCAGCTGGGATGGAGTTAATTTTCTTCTCAGTAGCTGGTCAGTGCTGTGCTTTGGGTTCAGTATGGGAGTAATGCTGATAACACACCGATGTTTTAGTTGTTGCTAAGGAGTGCTTACCCTAAATCAAGGACTTTGCAGCGTCTCATTCTCTGCCAGCCAGCAGGAGAAATCGTGAGGGAGCATGGCCAGGACAGCTGCTCCTGAGCGGCCAGAGGGATATTCCATACCATAGACCATCATGCCCAGTACAGAAACTGGGGAGGGACTGGCCAGGAGGGGCTATCACTGCTGGGCAATGGGCTGGGCATCGGTCAGTGGGTGGTGATTGACTGTACTGGGCACCACTTGTCTTTCTTGGGGTTTATTCCTCTCCCTGTTTTTGTTATTTCCCTTTTAATTGCTGTTGTTGTTGTTATATTATTGTTTTGCTTTATTTCAATTATAAAATTCTTTTTATCTCAACCCCCGTGTGTTTTATTTTTCTGGTTCCCCTCCCCATCCCATGGGTGTGGAGGAATAAGCGAGCAGCTGTGTGGTGCTGAGTTTCCAGCTGGGGTTAAACCACAACAAGAATAAAGCCAAATATTTGGGGTTGTAGATTTCATGTACAACATTTCCCTTTAACAAGAAACCACACCAGACGGGAGTTATTTTGAAAACTTCACTTTGGAAAAGTACTGAATTGCTTTGTGGAAAGATGCCCTCATTTTAAAAGTATTTTATGGCGCTGGCATTATGTTACTGTCGTGTGCCTAAAGTTGGGCCTGTAGCAAGACAGCAACAAAGGAGCAAATGAGTAATTTTTTTTCCAAGGAAACCCTTCTGGGCTTCACAGGCCACTGTGACTGATCTCCAAAGTGCCAGGCACCCCATGCAGGCAACCCTGGTGCCCCCCTGCCTGGCAAAGCTGAACCCAATACGGTTTTCTGACGGGGGTTTTGTCCCAGTCCTACAGCAGGATCACGGCACCAGCCGTGGGACACCTGCAGTGCCTGGGGCCCGCACACAGCCCTTGAAACCAGGGGGCAGCTCAGCTCTGCCTCAGCACCCCGGGATACTGCTGAGGGCCCCTGACACTGGGAAGAGAGCTGGCAGCAATCCAGAGTGGGATCTGAAAGGTGTACGGCTGCCTCGGTGACAGGAAAGCTGTTCTCTCAAGCGGCGTTATCTCATCTATTTTGCAAATACAAATGTGATAGAAATCTGCAAAATAAGGAATATGCATTAACTTCTGAAAAGTTTTGACTACATATCATTATCTGTAATTTCACTGCCTTGATTTGCATATTCATAAAAGAAACATGCAGCTCGAATGTGTCAAAGGCTTTCAGATGAGCACGAACAAAACCAGCAGACTTGCAGGCTCAGTGCTGAAGTAATCACCAAGACACCTTCGCTTTCCCTGGTGTCAGGGTGATTTTGTGTCCCTGGGCTGGCAAAGCCCTTCCTTGGTCCTGCCTGGGTGAGCTCAGCCTGAGGATGTGATGAAGAGCTTTGGCTGGGCCTGGTGCTGGTACCCACAGCAAAGGGAATTCTGTTGGAGAACACACGGGCCACAGGCACCAGCAAAATGGCTCAGAGGGTTTCCAGCCTGGATGCTGTTTGCCCAGAGCAGCTGTGGCTGCCCCTGGATCCCTAGAAGTGTCCAAGGCCAGGCTGGAAGGTGCTTGGAGCAGCCTGGGATAGAGGAAGGTGTCCCTGCCCATGGCAGGGGGTTGGAACGAGATGAGCTTTAAGGTCCCTTCCAACCCAAGCCATTCCATGATTCTGTGCTGTGAGGTGATGGGAGATGCCAGGTGGGTGCACTGAACCCAACAAGATTTGGGTGCCCGGGTTGGCCATGCCTCTGCCCACCTCTATCCGCGGGCACTTCCAGGCGAGTTGTGTGTCCCTGATTTTTCAGCCGTGTGACAAAACCAAACCCGGAGCTGCTGTCCCTGCAGGCAGCGGGGAGGTGGCAGCACCTGTAGCACAGCTGATAACGAGGTGATAAAAAGTGCGGGTGATTCGGCTTTTAACTTCTTTCCATGCTCTTAAGCTGCTGAGTAGGTGAAGCCACTGCAACTGCCGCTCTTCTCGGTATCACAGTGACGAGATTCCAGTGCTTTTGGGGCACTTGTGGTTCTTATCTGAGTCTTTCAATCTTTATAACACCTCTACCACACTCTTCCCTTCCTTTCCCTTATCCCCTCCACTTACAGAAGGAAGAACTCACAGAGGTGGGGTCCCTGGGGAGATGCAGCACCCAGGAGCACCCAGGATCCCACCCAACCACCTGTACGCAGCTCCAGCAGCACCCACTGGCTCAGAGATTGTCAAGACGCTGGAGCAATGCCAGGTGCTGGCGAAGGACAGCAGGTGTGGCAGCGGGAAAAGGGGAAAATGTTATTTTTCAATTTCCCTCTGACATTTTTTCAGGCGGGGAGCAGTGGGGTTTTTTAACAACGGAGAGCAAAGCAGAGCTGACAGGCTCAAATAAACCCTGGCCTTCAATGTTGGTTCGGGTGGAGAGTGTGAATTTTGCTTGCAAAAATAAAACATTCTGGTTTTGAAAGCTTAACCCTTCCCCCCTCCCAGCCACCAGAGAGTGAACCCTCAGCTTGGGGCCGAAATGTTCTGGCACCAAAGCATGTCCTGTCCTAAAGGCATCCAGATCTGGAGGGAAGCCCAGACTCTGGCATCACTTCAGAGAACTCCTCCTGTCACCCCCATCACACTGCAGCCTCCCTGGCATGGGGACAGGACCCTGTCACAGCTGGGGAAGCCAGTCAGCAGCCCCAGGAGGAGCTGGTATCCCAAAATCAGCACCTGGGGGCAAAAAGGTTCCCAGAGGCTGCAGAGCTGAGCCCTGCAAGGGGAAAAGGCTGAGCTGGACGTGCCCCGCTGCAGCTGTGAAGGCTGAACCCATCCCTGAGCACGGGCTGCTGGTCCCTCTGCCTTACAGGGCTCGGCACTTTCTTTTTCCACGCAGCTGCCAAGTCCCTCCTCTGGCCAGTGGCCACTCACTTATGTGAGGCAAAAAAATAAGCCTTTGGTTTTAAAGAGTAGGCTGAAAATGGAAACGCTGCACGCTCAGAAAGCAAAACCAAGCCGCCAGAATTCAAGATGTGTGACTCTAAATACAGGCTTTTCTAGTTATTCACACAATGAGTGTCACAAATGAGGATTTCTGAACATTCATCAACTCCAGGGTACCAAGCTCTGCCTAAAACTGCTGGTTCCAGGGCCTGGACGGTCATCAAGCAGTGAGAAACTGAGCCTAGGGATGTGCCCAGTGCAGTGGGGCTGACCTGGATACAGCTGGGCTTCCCTTGGATACAAGAGTGAAATTGAGGGGCTGGAGCATGTCCAGGGGAGGGAACAGAGCTGGGAAGGGTCTGGAGCACCAGGAGCAGCTGAGGGAGCTGGGAAAGGGGCTCAGCCTGGAGAAAAGGAGGCTCAGGGGGGACCCTGTGGCTCTGCACAACTCCCTGACAGGAGGCGGCAGCCGGAGGGGTCGGGCTCCGCTCGCAGGGAACAGGGACAGGAGGAGAGGAAGCCTCAAGCTGTGCCAGGAGAGGTTTAGATTGGATGTTCAGAGAATTTCTTCATTGAAAGGGTGATCAGGCACTGGAACAGCTGCCCAGGACAGCGGTGGAGTCCCCATCCCTGCAGGTGCTCAGAGGATGTGTGGATGGGGCCCCTGGGGACGTGGGTTGGTGGTGAGCACGGCCCTACTGGGTTAATGGTTGGACTGGATGATCTTGGAGGGCCTTTCCCACCTGGGTGACTCCATGCCTGGAGGATGCAGTGGGGCTGCACTGGGCAGGATGGGCTACAGGCTGCACACCTGCAGCTAAAGTCTGCCCTCCCTGTCCCATTGTCCTGTTGGACTTCTGTCCTACTCAGCAGCACAGGATCACCTTCCTCAGCACCAGCTGCTGTTGTCCCCCTTTTCCTGTGTTCTATCTTGACCTTTGGCCCTTCCTCTAAACACCCCACAAGTCCTGGACAACCCCCAGGTTCTCTTATTCAGTCCCAAATTTCCATGAGAAGAACCCTTCGCCCACTCCTTCCTCTTCATGTGTCCCTGGTGAGCAGCTCCTCCATGGGATCCCGCGGTGACAGGGACAGTGGCTTCCTTGCCACCCCTGGTAGTCCAAGAGCACAAATCTGGCCAGGTGCCACATCCAGGCCCTACAAGTCTGATCTCTGCATCTATTTTGGCCACTAACCCGTTTCCCTCACAAATAATCACACGTGACATTTTGCAAGAAATTGCAAAGAAAAGGATTCAAAACCTTTTGTTAAAATGAACCATTTCTTTCAAATGAAAGAGTGGTGTTTTCACTGAACTTTTCAGCAGCAGAGGGAGGAAAAAAAAGCACATTCAAGAGCTTTTGAAACTAAGAAAGTTCATATTAAAGCAGCAAACAGACCAGGGACTGGAAGGTGGCATCAGCTGAACGCCAGCCTCCCCTCCATGGGCCCATCCCAAGGACTCCGAAGGCAAAGGTAAGGATTTGATGTGTAGCTACATCCACCCCTGCAAGCCAAGGGCTTGCACAGCCAGTGCTCCTCATTCCTGCCTGAAACCAGCATTCCTGGGTGCACTTTTCAACTATTTTTGCTGATCTTTGTGTTCTCTGAAGCTGCTTGAGCCTCCAGTACTTCCATCCAGGGCCGCAGTTCACACAGCAGAAGGAACTGGTCCAGCTGGCAGTGGGAACAATGCAAATTGTAATTTTAAAAATAATTTCCAATTTATTCCCTTCCCCGTGCAGCTCAGATGGGAGCTAAATTGATTTTTTTACACTGCCTTCATTTAATGTACACAGCTCTCTCGCTCGCTCTGCATCACTGGAAGGAACCTACGAAAATCAGTTAAATAAACACATCTGTGCTCAGAGCCCTGGAAACACGGAGTGGGCAACTCCCTGGGGAAACCAGAGGGGTTTGCAGAGTCCAGGAACAGAGCTCCCAGCTGTGGAGGGGCTTGAGCATATCACACCCAGAGGAAGTGATAATCCTAACCCTAATCACCCCCAGGGATGGGATTCACTCTGGTGAGACCCCACCTGCAGGGCTGCCTCCAGCTCCGGGGTCCCCAGCATGAGAAGGACATGGAACTGTTGGAGCAAGCCCAGAGGAGGCCATGAAGTTGGTGAGAGGGATTGCTACGAAGAAAGGCTGAGACAACTGGGGTTGTTCAGCCTGGAAAAGAGAAGGTTTTGGAATAACCTAGTTGTGGCCTTCCAGTTCCTGAAGGGAGCCCACAAGAAAGAGGGAGAGAGACCCTTGAGAAGGGCCTGCAGTGACAGGACAAGAAGGAATGGCTTCCCACTGACAGAGACCAGGTTTAGATTGGATGTTAGGAAGATATTTTTTACTCAGAGGGTGGGGAGGCCCTGGCACAGGGTGCCTAGAGAAGCTGTGGCTGCCCCAGGATCCCTGAAAGTGTCCGAGGCCAGGTTGGATGGGGCTTATGAATGTCCTCAGAGCTCTGACAGTCCTCTTGAAGAGGATAATGCCTGGAACTGCTCCCATTGCCCTGGGGAATCAGAGCTTTCAACCAAAGGTTTCAACCAAAGGCTTATGGACTTTTCTGCTTGGAGAAACACAAGGACACTGTCCCCGTGGGTGCCAACCTCATGCCACAGTGCAAGGTACCGTAAGAGCTCTGTGCCCAAGGATCAGGCTCCTCCTGGGTTAATGGTTGGACTGGATGATCTTGGAGGGCCTTTCCCACCTGGGTGACTCCATGCCTGGAGGATGCAGTGGGGCTGCACTGGGCAGGATGGGCTACAGGCTGCACACCTGCAGCTAAAGTCTGCCCTCCCTGTCCCATTGTCCTGTTGGACTTCTGTCCTACTCAGCAGCACAGGATCACCTTCCTCAGCACCAGCTGCTGTTGTCCCCCTTTTCCCGTGTTCTATCTTGACCTTTGGCCCTTCCTCTAAACACCCCACAAGTCCTGGACAACCCCCAGGTTCTCTTATTCAGTCCCAAATTTCCATGAGAAGAACCCTTCGCCCACTCCTTCCTCTCCATGTGTCCCTGGTGAGCAGCTCCTCCATGGGATCCCGCGGTGACAGGGACAAGCATCTCCTGAGGGTGAAGGGAAGGAAGGAAGGAAGGGAGGAGGATGATCTGGGTGGTTATGGTGACAGCATGGCTTGAAAGAAGTTACATCAGCTCCAGGGATGGGGCTGTCCAGAGACCGTGCGGCCTCCAGGGGAGCTGGAACAGCAGGAACACCACTCTGAAGTGAAAATCACCCCTGGATTTGCCCCCGTGGATCTGCAGGATTTATACAGGCAACGATGGATGTTTAAAGGCAGTTGGGAAGAACACAAAACTTCCTTTTTGGGGCCTGTTTTCTGTACCGACTCTAAGTGTTTATCGGATGAAGACCACGCTCCCGGAGGTATGGACCTAATGGATGTCAAGGAGCCACCATCTCTTTGCTGATGGCTCATAAAGCTCAGCTATTCAACCATCAGGAAAACATGAACAGAGGCTTCATAAAGGCATATTTCCAATATACAAAAAAATTAATGAATTTGTCCGGTAACCTGCCTGCAAGATACATTAATTTTGATAGACAGCACTCAAGGCTTTAAGAGCCAGTGCTGCAGAGGGTGGACAGAATGAAAGCAAAGGAGAGTAAACAGAGGAGAGATTTCTAAGTGCCCATGACATTTGTTCAAATACTTTATTTCAATCAGCTTAAAAGGGAAACATAAAGCTGAGCTTGCTCCTAGGAAAGGGAATGAAATTGAAAACCAAGTAATGCACTGAGAGCAATTCAAAGGGAGCTGAGAGGCACCATCTGCTGCAGAGAGGGCACAAGCAGCCCCGACAAGGGCTGGGTTTTGCTCTTCTCATGATATTTTTGTCTCCAAACACCATCTCGCATTGTCTTGTCTGGAGAAGAGAAGCCACTCCAAAAATCCAGCGTCTGAACAACACTTGGGAGATTTTCACCTGCACAGACTAAGTGATTTCACATTTATATTGCCAGATCCTCGGGGTGAGGGTCCAGGCCAGACCCTGCCTTTCAGGAGAGCATTCAGGGTTCAAAGCTTATGTTCAATTCAGTCTAGAAATGCCAAGAACCATTAGCAGGAAAAAGGAAAAAAAAAAAAGCAAGAACCGAAATATCATCTCAGAAAAGGTGTGAAATTCCACTTCAGCGCTAAAAACTCCTCTTTCCAATTCTCCAGCCTCTTCCATGAGCACACTGAGAGGAGGAGCAGTGTGTGATGTCTGATCTGGCTGTACTTTCCTGGGAAAAACCGTCTGGTTCCACTGGGAAGCAAGAGTTGGTGAAAGCTGCTCTGATTCCGGTCACAATCCCACCACATCCCATCTCCAGTTCCCATCACAGCTCCACCGTGTCAAGGCAGGCACTGGGCTCTGCCTTCAGGGCATCAAACAGCAGCTCCAAGGGGGATAATGAGGTGGAAAAGTGGATTTTGGGGCAAAGTGATACTAATGGCCTGGTTTCCAAGGAAAGTTGTGATTTTTTTTTGTTTGAAGAATAGAAACCCATCAAGCTGATGAAGAGGGAAGGCTGTTTGTGACCACCTTGTACAGCAGCCTGTGGAGTAAAAAGTGTATTTGTTCAGCAATGTAATTTACTTTTAGTAACAGAAGAAAAAGGTGAGGCTATTGATTTATCATTATTTTCTATTTGTTTGCTCCTTTTTTACATCCATTCAGCTCACTGGGTTTCTTTTATCTGAAAGCTGTCTCTGACAGGACCCAATACATCCAGCATTTCTATAAATATGTAAATATAGGATCTGTATGTGTAAACACACCCGCATAAATCAAATGGTAATGATGTGTGTATCTATATTTGTGTACATATAAAAGCTAAATTATCTCCAATTTATCCAATGCCCTTTCTATCTCCTGTGCTTTAAGTTCCTATGTACATACGGTCTTTATATTCATATGAAAACAGCACCTATGAGGAATACAGATAAAAGACTAAAGAGTGTTCCTGGTGGATAAGTCACTCCTAATTCCTTAATTTCTTTCTGCTTGTTCCCCAGAGCAGGCAGTGGAAGATACATAAATAAGTCTGCACATATTTATTTAACCTCCTTATTTAGCCAGTTTTCATGGGGTTTGTATCCAAGACACCTGCACTGATGCCAAGAGGAGTCTGTGGTTCTCCCAGGAGCTGCTGCTTTGGTCCTGATCCACAGCAAAGACTGGAAGTAGGAGCAGGAAAATAAGGATGCACCAGGCCAGGTGAAGACTGAGAGGAATTAAAACATAGAGCAAACCTCGGAACTACGAGCAGGAAAATAAGGTTACCTCAGACAAGGTAAAGGCTAAGAGGAATTCAAACATCCCAGGGAGAATCTCGAGCTGACTTTTCCTCGAGCTGGGTTTTCCCTGAGCTGAATTTTCCTTGGGCACGGGAGGGTGGGAGGCTCACACCTCTCAGCTGGGGGTACGGAGATATGCCACTGACTCCCAGCCCACTGCAGCACCCTGGACTCTTCCCCTCTCCCCCTGCACGCAGTTAATGCGGAACCTTCTGTGGCCGCAAGGAAAGTAAAGCCGAGGGGAAAATTCTCTCTCCTTGTTAAAAATCCCGGGATTACCCAGCGGCACCCTGAGATCCAGACTGCTCCCGAGGAGAGCTGTGGAGCCACCACGGCCTCTGCTGCCCCCTCCATCCTCTGGCCATCTCCCAGGAAGTTTTCACCGGAGCAAGGAGGAAAGCTGCTCCCATAAAGGGCAGCCCGAGGTCTGGGGTGTTTTGTGAGTGTCAGCAAACACTCCAAGGGCCGAATGCTCCTTCTGGGAATGGGCCCAAGAACCCCGAAAACCAGAGAGATCAGTTCAGATGATGGCTGAGCATCCTGAGCCCAAATCCTGCAGCTCATTCTGGCTCATTTCAGGATTTAGCAGTGCTCCAGCCAGCTAAAACTCTGGAGTTATCACAGAATCATCCCAGAACGGTTTGGGTTGGAAGAGACCTTAAAGATCACCTCATTCCAACCTCTGCCATGGGCAGGGACACCTTCCACTATCCCAGGCTGCTCCAAGCCCCATCCTACCTGGCCTTGGACACTGCCAGGGATCCAGGGGCAGCCACGGCTTCTCCGGGCACCCTGTGCCAGGGCCTCCCCACTCTCACAGTGAACAATTCCTCCCCAGTATCCCATCCAACCCTGCCCTCTGGCAGTGGGAAGCCATTCCCCCTTGCCCTGTCATTCCACACCTTTCTGCAAAGTCCCTCTCCAGCTCTCCTGGAGCCCCTTTAGGCAGTGGAAGAGACTCCAAGGTCTCCCTGGAGCCTTTTTTCTCCAGGCTTTCCCAGCCACCAGCTGCTGTTGACCTCCCGGACCGTCTGTCCCGGGCAGCAGCGGGACCATTCGCAGCGAGACGCCAGCACCCCCAGTTTCTCCTCGGTTAGTTGCAAGACACGAAACTTGGGCTCAGTTGAAACAATTTCCTGCGAGCCGGAGGCCGAACCCCGGCGGGATGCGGAGGGATGGAGCTGCCGCACGGCACGAGCTCCCCCTGCAGCGCCCTGGGCAGAACGATGAACTCAAACCAAAATCGCCGGTTTGGAGCCAAAAAAATCCCCCCCGCCACCGACATGGTGCCAAGCCGGAGCACGGGTGACCCCCGGAGTGGACGGGGATGCTCGGAGGGTCTCCAATCCCTCCTCTCCCTCTTTATCCCATTTCCCGTGCCCGTTTTGCAGCTACACCTGTCGGCTCTGCTGGGGGGTCCCTTCAGAGAGGGTGACAGGGGGACAGACCAAGCCCCCGCAGCCCCCTGCTGCCACCAGCCTCCAGCAGCCAGCTCCCACCCTTCTGCTCTGGCCAAGTTTCAGGAATATTTTTCTAAACGGCACCTATTTTGCACTCTGTGTCAATAGATCTAATGGAAGGAAAAAAAAACCCCACTGATATTTTGGGATGCCTAAAACAGACATTTCCTAAATTTCCAGAGCCCTGGGATCAATTTGGCTACAGAGCCACACTCTGGCCCGTTGCTGGTGGCTTTGGATGCAATTTTGGATTTGCTCTCTTATGGAGAAGGGAGGTATTTATATATTTATAGCTCTGCTGGGCCGTGCTGAGCATTAACATCATTCTGGAGCCGAGAATCTCCAGGCCTTTTAGGCTAAAATAACGTGGATATCAGTGCCACCCCAGGAGGGAAAAGGGGAGGCTGAGGAGGTTGGAGATCACATCCAGTGGGACTCAGAGCAAATCCCCCCTTGGCTGCAGGATGTGGAGGTGGGGGCTCAAGCCCAGGTTATAGGGCTGCAATTCCTGAGCTCCCTGGTCCTGGAGTTTTGATGGGAATATGCTCAAAGCATTAGCACAGGGGGTGCTGGGCATGCCACTGGCTGTAGCGGCATTGCCAGGGGGCTCTGCAGGCAGCTTGTGCTGCTCTTCCTTCCCTCTAAACACGAAGGTTGTGGGAATTCCCATCCGCTCCACTCTCACTCCCCTGAGCTGAGAGAGCATCCCTGGCATGGGGATGTGCTGCGGGGAGTGGAGCCAAGCTGCAGGGCCCAAGTCCTGTGTTATCTCTGGCTCCCAAGAGATCCAGGCTATTTCCTCCAAGATATACGTGGGATGACTTCTCCCTGCTGAAAGGATGCCCACAGAGGGTTTTCTCTGGGCAGCAGATTATTTCAGCACCGGGTCTGTGCTCGCCCCTGGAGAGGGAGCCCTGCAGGGGCACAGAGTGCCAGTAGCATCCAGGGATGCCATCTCCCTTCCCTCAGCACTCAGGAGGATCCAAAAATATTTCCAGGTGTTTTGCCGCAAGAGGTTTCCTGGGACAGTGCTGCCAGTGTGTCCTGGGTGGGTGTGAGCGTGGAAGGGCCACCACAGGCAGCGTGCAGCAGCAGGAGGGAGAAATAGTTCATAGAACCTGAGGTGGAAGGGACCCACAAGGACTATGGAAGTCCAACTCCTGGCCCTGCACAAAACAACTCCAAGAATCCCACCCTGTGACCCACTAAGGCATCCCAGCAGCAGAGAGGTCGCACCAGGGAGGATGCAGCCTCTATTTTTGGGTCAATTTTTTCCCTTTCTCTGTCCATTCCTAGGTCATGTTCCTTGCTCCACACTGCAGAGAGCACCCACAAGAAGGGCTCAGACTGGGGTGCCCCATGGGGGTGTTTTTACTCCACACCTCGGTGCTGTCAGCAGGCAGGACCCTGAGATGCCCCAGACTGAAGCCCAAAACCCAGAGAGAGCCATGAAACAGCCCCAAAGAGCCGAGCAGCCCCAGCACTCACACGCTCCTGTGGCTGCCAGGACATCCCTCCCTCCCTCCCTCCCTCCCCTGTGCTTCACATCTGCTCCTCCACAGACAGTCCTGCAGCCACCAGGACACAAGATGTCCCTTGTCTGGAGGTGCCAGTGCATGGGGACACGGGGGTGCAGCCGGGTACTCCACACCCGGAGCAGGGTGGTTTTCCCAGGGTATCTCAGCCCTGCCTCCCACCCCAGGCAGGTTCAGCCACCTGGGCTTCTCCACTGAGGTCACCCCTAGCCTCTTGCTGGGTACAAAACCCTGGGTATCCTATAGGGAAAAATGCAGCTTTTTTCCTCTCTCCCTTTTCCCAAAGTTTTCTGCAAACACATCCCTTTTTCACTACTGGGGAAACGCTGGCTCACCAGCACTGCTTTTCAGCCCGTTTACAAAATTCAAACCCAGGAAAAGTTCAGCCAATATGCTTGTTCTCCATGATTTTCGCTTTGCCAGAAGCTCAAAGCCTTCCCCAAAAGCTGCTGCAGCTCCTAGGACCGCACGTGTCCCTGCAGTCCGGGGGAATGCGATGCCATGAAGATTCCCCTACTGACACTGGAGCTTTGGCTGCTGCCACCAGACCCCAGCGGGGCTCCCAGGGCTCCCCTGCAGCCCACCCTGCCCTGCACCAGCACAGCCCCTCCATCTGCAGCCTCTGCCAGTGGATCCGCATCGCTCCAGGGGCACACCAGGGTTCAGCTCATCCACAGTGCTCTCCCAGTCACAGCACAGGAACGTGGAGGAGGTGGAGGCAGCCGAGTCCTGCATGAGAATATCCTGAGCTGGAAGGACCCACAAGGGTCAGCAAAGACCAACTCCTGGCAGTGGCCATGGGATGCCTCCCCATCCTGCTGCCGGGGCTGCATCCCCATCCCTACCTGCGGAAGGTGGCAGAACTGCTGGGATCACTTTCTGGGCTCCTCTGGCTTGTTCCTCACTTTGCTGCACAATATTTCATCATCCACCTCAGTGAAATGTATATTTCCCTTTTAAGAGCTCTCCTAGAATAATATATTTTTTTATTATCGTGACAGTGAGGGCTCTCGTTGCCATGGCTACGTGCCCTTTGCTGGAGCAGGAGCTTTCTGGGTATTGGAAATTCCGCAATTTTTCCTGATCTACATGGTTTGATTTTATTTTATTTTAATTTGGTATTTATTCCCATTATCATCTGCTGAAACAACAGGTCATTTATATTGCATATGGATGTGTCACCAGTACAGCAAAGCCTTCAGAAACGACCTTCTGCTTTCAGAAGGAATTTTTTTGGAGAGGAAAAAATCTCCCGTGCAGCATTGATAATACATAATATAACAAAAACACGGGAACTCTGAATAGGTCTCATCTGTACCTCACCACATCATACATTAAATCCCATTTCTGGACTTCTGAATGAGTGTTATAAAACCAAGTCCAATTTTCTGTGCTTTTCATCCCATTGCTGTAAAACAAACCTTTATCTTCTGGTTGCCAATTGAGCCCCACTTCGGTCCTGAGCCTCTTGAAACCTCATTTATTTGGGAACACACGGAGGGAAATTAAATAGATGTATTAAACTGAGACACAGATGGATAGACAGGCAGACAGATAGATAGATAGATAAAACAATTCAGTTTTTTACCTCCAGCATTTCCTTACAGACAAGTGCTATAACATTTACAGTTGGAAAGGGATCACACATGGACAAGGACGTTACAGGAACTTTCCCAAAGATTTTAATTCCTTGGGAAATTTCATGGTGCAGGATTGTGCTCTTCTTCTGCTGTCAGCGCACACTGGGAGGGAGCAGGGATGTGCCCATTATACAGACAGGGAAACTGAGGCACAAAGCCAGCCCATCCCTGCTCCTGAAGCAGATGAGCTGCAGAGTTGGGGTGAAAACATCTGAATTTCTGTTGCCAGGGGATGTGCCATGGGATGCACTGAGGAATGTGCCACAGGATGCACCAAGTGCTCGTTTTCCAGGCAAGGAATCAGCCGAGGCTGAACGAGAGAAAACATCCTCATTACAGCCTTGGGTCCCGAACATTTAACGCGGTTAAATGCAGGGCTCCCTCCTGGGGAAGATCTCTCCTGTTTACATCCACCAAATGCCAAACCCAGTTTCCTCGTGCCCTGACGGGGCGATGTCGGTGGGATCACACCAACTGCAGGTGAATACTGACGTTCCAGTGACACTGTTCTAGCCCGAGCACCCCCCACTGCACCGGGCAGCTGAAGGGGGCCGGCACGCCGGAGGTCCAGCAGAGGAATTATTTGATTCCCCTGCCCTGCAGCATGCTGTCTGCCAGGAAATTTTCATTTGGTCTCTCCAACTCGAGAACCAATTGTAAATGTCAGCACTAAACGCTCAGATTTAAGTGTTGGGTTGTCTTGTTTGATTACGGTGCTGAAAGGTCAGAGCTGACTAATGGAAAGTACAAGCGGTGTCAGGAAGGGAACTGTGTTCTGCCAGGGGTGAGCAAACACCTGGGGACAACCTAATCACTCTTCCCGCTGCATCTCTCTCTTCCCTCTCCAGCTCCTTCAGTCAGGGCTGTTTTTCAGGTCTCACAACCTGGAAAAGCCACTCCTGGGGGAAATTCCTGCTCGTGACGTTGCTGCCAGGGATGCCAACAGTGCTGGGTTTCCCTGTGGAGGAAGCAGAGCTCACCTTGCCACGGCCTGGCTGGATTTGCTCCCAAAGGGGAAGGGATTGCACCAGAACTGGGCTGCTGTCACCCCACTGCCATCACCCACCTCTCTCCATGCATGGCTCGGGCTTTGATGCCAAAGTCTCTGTGCCTCCACTTCCACTCCCCATTTTGGCCCTACTCTGGCAACCAGCATCCCAAGAGCTCCACACAGAGAGCAGAACAGGGATATTTTCCCTCCTCCTTTCCCACTCCCCACCACTCACACACCTTTAAATTCCCCTTGCCCTGAACTGTTCCAGTCATGGTGGCCGAATAAAACTCCAGCTGCCTCAAAGTGACCGAGCTGAGGACATCTGCTTTTAACCCGAGCCCATTCCCATCATCCCAGCTCTGTAAGCTGAGTTCATTATGTTTATTTTAAGCTGCTTTTAAAAATATTAGTCCTTCTGCCTGGCAGAATAAAACCCTTAGGAGCTTCTACTCCTCTCCAGGGAATAGTGTGGTGGTCCCAAGCAGGAATGTTCATCACTCCATACAGATGCCATCCTGCACTGGGATCCAGCCCCTGCTGCCAACCCCAAAATCTTCCCTGGGCAGAGAAATTCAGTGATTCCAGATGTCGGAATGTTTCTGGACATTTACACCAATAAGCATTGGAAATTTTAGGAAAACTAGGAGTTTTAGGGAATAATTGCAATGTTTTTTCCCCCAGACTCTGGGGTCAGTGATGAGCACTGGCCTTGCTTCTATGGTACTAGCCTGGAACACACAAGGTCCCCAGGGTGCTCACAGCACCCCTCCAGACATCTTCCCAGGATTCCAAGATACTGCTGGGCTTAGGGAGAGATCTCTAGCTACCTGAACCTCCTTTTTCTCCAGGCTGAGCCCCCTCAGCTCCCTCAGCCCCTTCTGGTGCTCCAGACCCTCACTATAAGAGGTAATTGTCTTACTCACAGGTCCCTTTGCAGGAGCATCCCTAGGGAAAGGATCCTGTTAAGGGATGGATGGTGCCAGAAGGGTGAAGAGGCTGAGAAACCACCATGAAATGTAGAAGGGGAAAAAAATCCTCATACCGTCACCAAATGCAAAGAAATCCAAGAAAATAAATACCCAACTCCAAACTGAGCTATTTCCTTCCCAGCTCAGGCATGGAGCAGGACGGAGCCTGAGCAGCACTGGGAAAGTCAAAGCAGTTTGTGGTCCATAAGATTAATAGGAGATCTGCTCTGGATTGGGAGCGATTCCCTCTTTTATTGCAATGAAGCCCAAAGAGTAATGGCTGCAGGGCAAGAAGAGGAAGGTAAATTGCAGTAATAATGTGTTTCCTTGTGCTGACATGCTTTTGATCATAGAAAAACACACCATCTGTTTCTAAATTACTTGTATTGATTTAACAGTTAGGAACGGGGCCGGGCGGGGGATCTCTTTCTTTTCTTTTGCAAATCCATTTTGTGAGGTCTCCTGGAAATCTGACAGTTATGTGCAATAAAAAGTAAGGGCTTGTTCATCATAAAAGATTCCTGCTGCCAACCATGGGGCTGTGCTGGGAGGAACGGGACATCCCTTTCCTGTCCATCACCCTGTCCTGCCAGGAGCTGTGCAGCTGAGTGCTGAAGCGCTCCATAGGAACTATTTCTTACACCAAATAAACTCTTCCTGTGCTGCTTCTTCCCTGCAAGGGTGGTGAGGCCTTGGCACAGGGTGCCCAGAGAAGCTGTGGCTACCCCTGGATCCCTGGAAGTGTCCAAGGCCAGGCTGGACGGGGCTTGGAGCAAGCTGGGATAGTGGAAGGTGTCCCTCCCATGGACCTTTAGACCTTTAAGATCTCTTCCAACCCAAACCTGTGGTTCTATGGTTCCTCCCTGCCCAGACCACACACATCTCACGGCCCTTGTTGCTCTCAATTTCTACGGATTTCCTTCGGTTTTTTCCAACTTCTCCCCCTGCACCCCAAAGGCTGCCACAGCAGCAGAGTCCCTGCCCTGGGGTGCAGTTCAGCACATGGCAAAACCACACGTGTCACCCCAACACCTCTCTCCATACTCCCCCCTGCACAGGGCAGCAGGATGCCTGACATCATTAAAAACCACAGAATCAGAGAAGGTCTGGGCTGGAGGGACCTTAAAGCCCAGCTCATTCCACCCCCTGCCATGGGCAGGGACACTTTCCCCTATCCCACGTTGCTCCAAGCCCTGTCCAACCTGGCCTCGGACACTTCTAAGGAGCGGGCAGCCACAGCTTCTCTGATGTTATTTTGCCGCTAATCAGTTGCTGTTCCTCTGCCTGCAGCCTGAGTGTTTTATTCCCTGGCTAAGGGCTTTCCTGGGAGACTCCAGGTTTCCCCATGGGCAGGGCCAGTCCAAAAGGAGAAGGTTAACCCAGAATTTGGCACTGCAGTGATGTAAACAGAGTCCTTTCCCGTTGTCCCAACAACCTTCCAAGCCTCTGCTGCTGCTCAGCCAGGCAGCTGCTTTTACAGGAAAAACACAAAAAGCAAAACACAACTTTTTTCAGTTTGGAAACAATGCCCACCTTCCACTGAGCATCCTGAAGTGTGGGGAATCCAAACCTATCTGTTATCACCAAAGCTGCTGCTGGCATCAGCATGGCCTTCTCTGCCACTCCCAGCACAGTGCTGGGCACCTTAAAAGACTTTCTGTCCTCACCTGCACACCCCTGCAGTGTCCCCAGCACCACCAGCTCATAGCAGCTTGCAGGCAAATCCCTTCCTTCCCCTGGTGGAAAACACCTCAAGGCTCAGCCCAGGCACCACCCACAAACTGATTTTCTACTTCTCCAAGTGAAACCAGGAGACAGATCTTGGCTCCTGCTGGTTGTGATCTGCAAAGTTTATTTACCCCCCAAAAAAGGTATTTTCGTGCAGAATCTTTTGGTTCATAAAAGGAGTCATTCCGCAGCAGCCACCTGACCATCCTCCCCCCCAAACTGAGAAATAAAGTGACCCCAGAGTGCACAAAAACAAATGAACCGTCCAACTCCAACAGAGAAAAGTGGTTCCTACCATTCCATACAATATGGAAAAATTTGGCAAATACAGCTGATCTTGCAGTTCCTGTCCCTTTAGCACTTTAGAGCTGGCCTTGGCCTCCAGCCCTTGGGTTGCCTGTCTGGAAAACAGACAGAGGTCCTTGTGCTGCAAGACCTGGGGACTCTCCGAGGGGTCCAAGCCAGGGGGTGAAGAGCTGCCGCATCAGCGTTCTGAAGTGGGCAATATAAATATAAAACATGGATACAAATGGGTTCTTTGTACAGAAAATATCATCTCTCAAGGCACTGGGGTGATGGCCACGTGTCCGCTCGTGGGCTCCCACTGGGCTTCTCCAGGCACCGAGGAAGGAGGGGAAGAAGACACCGGAGATGTCCCGGTGCTGCCATCCAAGAGGGGTTTCACCCCACCGCTGCCCCCAAATGCCCCAGGAGGGGTTTTTGCCAGCTGGATGGTGCTTTTCCTTGGTGGGGCTGGCGTGATCCCGTGGGGGCTACAGTCTCCTTGGGATGGCTCGGGGCTGGGTTCGGCCAGGAGGGAGGTGCATAGACGGGCCGGGGGGCTTGGGCTGCTCCGCCCGGTGCTGCGCTCCCTCGTCACGCCAGCAGCCCCAGCCGGGTCACCTTGGCCGACAGGAAGGAGTGGATGATGAAGACAATGGTCTTGGGGCAGGAGTGAAGGTCCAATTGCTGCAAAAAAGGAAAGGAGGGATGTTTGCAATGGGAAAGGATGTTCCTGCAGCAGCCAGCTTTCAGCCAGGGACCACACAGAGCTCCCCAAACCCACCACAGCTTTACCAGGGCCCTGGCAAGGGCTGTGCACCCTGGCTGGCGCAGGCAGACGGGGCCATGTGTCACCCCCATGCCGGGCAGGATGGGTGCTGCGGGCAGGGTGGGTGCTCTGCTCCCCCTCTTCCCCTGGAACTGGTGGGTGGGGCCTCTGCTCCCCCTCTTCCCCTGGAACTGGTGGGTGGGGCGGCAGAAGGCAGAGCCAACTCACGATCTCTCCCTCCGGGCCACCAAAGTCCAGGCAGAGCATCTTGGTGCCGTCATCCGAGGACATCTGCAGCTTCTCGAAGGGCTGCTGGAGCAGGATGGTCCTGCTGAGCCCGGGCTCGCTCGTGGAGATGGTGAAGCCTTTGTCGATGTGGACGGTTAGGGTGCAGTCCTGCCCCTTCCACGTGCAGGCTGGCGACGGGGACATGACAGGGGTAAGCCGGGGGTCCCGCCGCACGCCCCGGGCCCCCCGGGCCCCCGCTGACCTGCCGAAACCTCCTGGGCCAGCTCGGCGGCGCCGTGGGTGCCATCCACCAGCAGTCGCGTCCACAGGGCGAGCTCTCGGGGGCTCTCCAGGCTGAAGAGATGGGTCTGCACGCCCAGGCGGCCGCCGGCGCGCAGCGCGAAGGAGCGCTCGGCCTCGTAGAGCGCCGAGCNCCTCTCTGCACCCCACGCCGTCCCAGCACAACCCCAGCATCGCACCCCCCTCTGCCCCGGCACCGCCACAGCACTGTCCCAGCACCGCACAGCCCCTGCACCGCACCCTGCATCTCACCCCGCACCACCCCAGTGCTGGACCGCCCGTGCGCTGCATCCCTGCACCGCAATATCCCAGCACCAACACAGCACCGCCCCGCACCCCTGCACCGCCCCAGCACCACACACCGCAACATCCCACCACCTCGCACGGCTCCTCAGCACCGCACCTCAGCAGAGCTCCTCGCACAGCCCAAGCCCCGCTCCGCCTCCCGCACAGCCCCAGCACAGCCCCAGCGCTGCCC
>VZTD01006113.1:658259-668718 GCA_013397725.1 Rhagologus leucostigma | reverse complement strand
CCCCAAAACCCCGCCCCAACCCTGCCTCAAAACCCCGCCCCGAGTCCCTCCCTGAAAACCCGCCCCGACACCCGCCCCATCCCCGGACTCAGCACCACTGTCCCCACTGCCCTGACATCACCCCTGGACACTGTCACCACCCCCGCGCCCTAAACCCCGGCACTGTGCCCGGGACTCTACCACCAACCCTTGGACACTGTCACCATCCCCCGTGCTCTGACACCACCCCTGGGCTCTACCATAACCTCAAACGCCTCTGCCACCACCGCCACCCCCTGCCACCACCCTGCAGCTCTGTCCTGACCCCCAGCCCTTGACACCATCCCTGGTCGCTGCCACCACCTCGGGGGGTTGCCATCATCCCTAGGGCTATGCCCTGACCCCCATCTCCTGCCACCATCCCTAGTCACTGCCACCACTTTGGGGGTCTGACACCACCCCTGGGTCCTGCCCTGACTCCCACTGCCCCCAGGGAGCGCCACCATCCTATTCTCAAGCGGGGCAGGAGGGCACTGAGCTGGTGGCCCCTACCTGGTGGCAATGAGGGGGTAGCTGTGTGTGGGCTTGCCCAGGGCATCCCGGCTCTGTGGCAGGCTCCCATACAACAGCAGCTCCTTCTCCGTGAGCACGGCCAGAAGGTTCCTGGTGCCGGCGCTGGGGAGCTGCAAAGGAACTGCGTCAGGGGCACCAGCAGCATGGTGGCACGGGGTGGCGGGGGGCCTGGGGGTACCTGCTCAGTCAGCCAGCCCACGTGCTTGACATCCCGTCCAGCCACTGTGCCAGCCCCCGCCAGCTGTGCCCGCAACTCCTCCTTCACCCGTGGCAGCAGCGCAGCCGCGTTGGCCTGGATGGCGCCGAGCCACGACTGCGCCGTGGCCTCGTCCTTCGCCCGCAGGAAGAGGGCAACACGTCCATCCGCCGAGCACACCTCTAGGTACCTGCAGGGACATGGCCCCAATGGGTCCCTGCCCACCCTCGCCTCCCCTGGGCACCGCGGTGGCATCGCCAGCCCCAGTGCCACGCACTGACCTGTGCTCCGGGTCGGTGGGGAGGCACTTGCGGGACACGTAGCACATCTTCAGAGGGACACTCCGGCTCTCCCGGAGTTCCCGAGGGGGCAGCAGGGGGGATGATCGCTTCTGCTGGGCGGCGGGAGAAGGGTCCCAGCTGACCGTCGCCCCCGCCGAGGAGTTCTTGAAGTAGGGCGAGATCTCCTTCATGTACTTCACTGAAAGAGAGGTGCCTGCTGAGGACATGGCACAGGCCAGGGAGGCCTCATCCTACCCTGCTGAAAGCCCCTGCACTCTCCCTGCATCAGAGCTGGTGACCCTCCATTAGCTCCCCAGAGCTGCCAGCCATGAGTGCTGTGGGTCCCCTGCCCCTGTGGGTGCAGGGATGGCACTGGTGGGCGAGGTCACACAGAGAGTGACACACAATCACAGAATGGTTTGAGTTGGAAGGGACCTTTAAGATCATCCCGTTCCAACCCCCTCATTCCATAGGCAGGGACACCTTCCACTAGCCCAGGCTGCTCCAAGCCCCGTCCAGCCTGGCCTTGGACACTTCCACAGATCCAGGGGCAGCCACAGCTTCCTGTGCCAGGGCCTCCCCACCCACACATGACACCTTGGACCCTCCCAGCACCTCAGCCCTACCATCCCAGCCTGGGGAGCTCCCTAAGAGGGATAAAAACGGCCTTTCCCCCCTTTTTCCTTCCCTTTAACCCAGATCAGTTCACAGATCCAGGCCTGAGCAGTTCCCTGGGGCAGCACACACAGCCAGGGGTGGGGAATGGGAAAGAGTCCCAGGCCAAAATTACACAGTCCAAACTGTGCTGGTACAGCCAGTCCCGCTGCCAGCTGGGGAACAGCTCTCAAATACCCTGGCTTGGCCCCAGGAAAAGCCTTGGAGAGCTTGCTCTCCCCTCGCACAGCCCTGTCCCGTGAGCCTCAAACCAGGGACAAGAAATCAGTCCCCAGCGAGCCTGGCTCCAGAGCCAGAGCTCTCAGAGCCACGCTGGGATGGCAGCCGGCTCCACAGGTTTGGGGGAAGGGGGATATGAAAGGCACCACAAATTGATGGGGCCCCACAGCCACATCCTGAAAATGAGTTTGGCAATGCTGGCTAAAAACCTCCGGCTGAGCAGGCGGGTGCCAGTCCTGGTCCTGCCCTGGGGCAGCATGGGACCAGCTCCTGACTCCAGGGAAGGGTTTCCCTTTGGAGGCCCTTAAGAAAACACCACAGGACAGACACGTGCCTGCAGCCACGTCCCCAGCCATCCTGGCTGGTTCCACTCCAGGTCCAAGCCAGCAGAGTGGGTGGCAGGATGGGGGACACGAGCTTGGCTTTGCAGCCAACACTCGTAGGTGGCTGGATGGGCCCAACTCCATCGCTGCAGCCAAGCCACAGCAGCCTGATGTGCTGCCAGAAAGGAGCCCTTTTCCCACCAGGAAAGAGTCTGCACGCAGAGCCACCCACTCCCAAACTTCAACTGGCCACCACTACCCATCTCCCACCCATCTTCCCCAGTAGTCACGGCCCCAGCACTGCCAGAGCTCCAAGAGTGTTTGGACAACACCCCCAGGCACGGGGGAGGATTGTTGGGGTGTCCTGTGCAGGGCCAGGAGTTGGACTGGATGATCCTGATGGGTCCCTTCCAACTCAGCCTATTCTGTGCTCTTCCCCTTCATTCCTATCCCAGTGAGCTCCCTAAAACCTCTAAGCCCTCACGACCTGGCAGGAGCTGCGGGAAGCCAGAGCCCGGTGGGCACCCCGCAGGACTCGGCTATAAATGGCCACGGTGCTGTGCCACGTGGGCCGGGTCACCCCGCGGTGGCCCCGGGGCCAAGGCGGCGGCGGGGGGCCACCAGCCTCGTGCCCTGTGCCTCCCGTTACAAAAATAGCCACGTTCCCGCAGGCATCCGAGCCGTGCTGGATCTGACCAGAGCCATTAATCTTGGCAGCGAGGACCTGCCATTATCCCGGTGCCTGGGAACTAATTGGAGTTCAGAAAGATGCCACTGAGCTGCTGAAACCCGAGCGGCGTCCCTGCACCAGCCCCTGGCTCCCCGGGCATGCGGGGGACGTCACTGGCTTTAGCTGGGCGGTGGTGGGGTCACGTCCCGAGGGAGCCGTGGAGGACAGGAGCAGTGCCCAGGCTGGGACAGCGCACGGCGAGTTAGGCAACATGCAGTGTGTGTGTCTTGGGTACGTGGCTTTAAGGAGGATTTCAGGCTGGTCATGAAGCACGGCGGGTCCTGAGCCAGCACAGGGAGCTGGGAGGTGCCGGAGGCTGCGATGCTCCCCGGCCAAGGCTAGGCCACCATCCCATGGGAGCTGCTGTCCCCTCCAGTGATCCCAGCACTGGCTTCACAGTGAGCTGACTTACACTTCTGCCAGTCCCTTCACTGCAGTTGGTACTGAATGGATTAATTAATTACCTCCATCTCATTAAAGCAAACAACTCAGACCATATCATGCACCACCTGTGCTAGTGGTTAACTCTAACTCTTGAATTGTTTTCTCTAACTAGCACCTTGAAGTGCTGGGGCTCCCGCCTGCTCCCTGGCAGCCTGCACCCTCCAAAAACCACTGGGCAGCAACACTGCCTGGCTGCTGTTGACTTAAAGACACCTACAGCAGGCACACAACCCTCGGTGGCTGCTGGGCTAATCCACGTGGCCCCCAAAGCCACCTGAGCTCTCCAGGGAAAGAGCCTGTCCCACTGATGCTCTCCAGGACAGAGGACAGGGGACAAAAAGGACCTTTAACTGCTCAGGGCTTTGCACTAAGGAAAACTTTATTCTAGGGTTTTGGGGAACAGCAAAAGTCTCTGGGTATGTGGTCACCCATCCCACGCCAGAACGGTGCCTCTGCAGGGGGGTGGGTGGTGGCACAGGGGCTTCCCAATCACTGGAGCATCCCATGTACTCCTGAACCCTGGAGTGAGCTGCACAAGGGACATGTTTAACCAAAGGCCCTGGGTCTGCCTCTGTGTTGCAGCCTTTTTTTTTCCTAGCCAGCATGCCAGAAAGGGGCAGAACCATCAAAATTCCTTGGTTTTACTTCATGGGTAGAAATTCTCCCTCTCCATCAGCCCATCCCTCACCAGGATGGAGAACAAGCACAAACCAACCACTCCTGGCACCCTGGATCCTGAGTTAGCACAACCTGCCCCACACATCCTCAGGGCTCAGCACTGCTCAGAGCCAAGCCTGACCCCACAGAGCTTCACTGAGGAGCCACAATGCTTCCTCCAGGCAGGAAAACAGACACATGGACACCCAGAGCAGGTTCAAGAACCCTCCCACTGCTTGGGTCACCAGCACACTCTGTTTCAGCCAGGAGGTTACAGCATGGATTCAAAGAACAGTTCCAGACTGCGTTCTGCTCAGGAGTAGGATGGTGCTGCTGTTTCTCTGGCCAAAATCTTCCCAGCAGCATCTACACAGCTCAGCAAGGCCATCACATCAGGAAATCTTCCTGAGAGCTCCTGGAGGTCCAGTGCTGGCCCTACAGAGACGCTAATCCCACCTCCAGCTGGTCCCTCTCTGCCTCAAGATTAATGATGCAGAATTGGCACATTAAACTGGGGGGCTCAGCAAACACACATCCCAAAGAGATGCCCTGAAATGACCTGCAAGCTCCAACCCAATGCTCTGATGTGCTTCCAAAAAGCTCAACACAGTCCCCCAGCACCCCGCGCTGGGACCATGCCCTGCCCCTGACTCCAAGCACGAACACGACAGCAGCTCCTGTCCCAGCTACCTCAGCTCAAGTCCTTCTACCCCAGGGAGGAAGATACCATGGGATGCTGCAGGGTGAGGTGCCACTGCTGTCCCTCCTGTCCCAGCGCTCAGTGCCACATTCCATGCCCCAGCTCTTTGCTAAACGTTCCCCTGTGCTGCACTGCCAGCAGGGAGATCATGGGACAACCCTCCGTGTTTCCAGGGGAGGAGAAACAAACCCAGGAAACTCCCCAGGGAAAGCAAAGCTTCAGAGCAGTGCAGTGTGGAGGGGGCAGATGTGCCCCATCACCTCGTGGCATCATCCCTGGGGCAGATCCAATGCCTTCCTTCCCACGGTTATAGCAACCAGCACCCCAGAGAATCCCCAGCCCCACTCTCTCCCAGCTCTCATTTTTCTCAATTTCGAGCTTCCAAGCTATTACCTGGCCAAGCAAGTCCTAAAGAGCAGAGAACAGCCCCAGGAGCATCTCTGTGGCAAATAAGTCATGGATGTGAGATGCCCATAGCTGCCCCCACTCCTCCTCCTCACTGCTCCCAGTTCTGCCCCTGTGACAACATAGCACAGGGACCTCACCAGGGAAACCACTCCTGTCCCCAGAACCCTTCCTGGGGCAGCTGGAAGGATGTTTGTCAGCCTTCCCCCTGCCATGGAGAGTCTCTGGATTCCAAGCAATGAAAATAAAGAAAAAAAACAAGGGAAAAACAAGGCAAGGGAGAGCAACTCTCCCTGAAATAACAATGTAATATAAATACAGTCCAATTCCTCCTGCAAATACCAAGAGAGTAGTTTGGCACATCCAAAAAAAAAATCTTGGCAGGACACACGGAGCGGTATCTGCATGTCCTCACGCCTGAGCAGCAATGACACCCAGGAGCCTGAAGCCAAACTGAGCAGCCCAGGGTGAAATCTGGCATGTGGAGCCGCTGCTGATACATTAAAACACATCACCTCCCAGCTCTGCCACTTTGGGGAGCCTCAGCCCAGCTCACTGTCCTTTGAGGAGGTGCCAGCTCTCCCAGTTTTCTTACCTGCTGCAGTGCCACCTGCAAACCATCCTAAAATCTCCTAATCCCAGGAGTGACTGCAGCCAAGAAGAGCAAGGCAGCAAACAGACGCTGGCTGTGCCAAATACTCTGTTTCAGCACTTAGAGCACCATAAGGAAAGCTGGAGTCACACCTGGCACCATGCGGGGACCACAAAGTGTCTAAGTAATGCCAAGGTGCTCTTTTTTAAGTTCTGCCTTCTCCAAGCAGGAGAAGGCAGCAGGGAACCCCTTGTTTAACACCATTCACGCACTTTAAGGCCACCCCCTGCCCCGCAGCCCTGGGGCAGGGTGTTTGGCCAGCCAGCTCCTGTAGAGCCACGGGGGTGGCAGGTACGAGGCAGGGGACACCCTGTCACAGAGGCAGGGCCACCACTTCCAGAGGGCAGTGACAGCCTGACCATGGCACAGTGCCAGCCCCACCATCCCCCATGGCAGAGCTGCACTGTGCCAGCAAACCCAAAAACAGGGAGGGGACGGAGATGTACTACATTTATCAGTGACATCAGTGATCAGATGAGCAGCACAGATCCTTTCCCTGCTCTGGCTGGACATCAGAAATAAACTCATCCCAGAGCTCCAGAGTGCTGTAGTGGGAGCCAGCCCAGCCCCGCTCTCCTCCCAAGGGTATCTGCTGGGAGTTTTAATTAATTAAAGAGCCCAGCAGGTCATACCTGAGCTCAGCAAGCTACAGCAAAGGCCCTGCCTGCAGCTGTCTCCCCAGGAGGGTGATCTGGCTCCCAGGGCATGGAGGAGGAGGAGGGGTCCAGGGAGAGAAACTGTACTCTCCAGAAAGGGAAGCTCCTCTCCACCTCTGGCAGGACCTCTGGCAGAAAGGAAACCCACACCAAAGGATGAACAGAAAATAACAGAGGAAGAGCGGTCCGAGAGCAACAGCTCCAGGCAGGAATTTCGCAGACTCACAAAGAAAGAAGCTCTTGTATTTCTCTTTGGTCAGAAAAAAAACCAACAAAACCACCCCACCACCAACCCTATCTGCTCCCTGCAGCTGTGCAGAGCAGCACATTCCTCCGGCTGAACCGTGGTCCTGAGGCTCCCAGGAGAGGAGGAACCCACAGCAGAAAGGGCTGAGCGAAGCTAAAAATGAAAATCTGGAGCTGAGACAATCTGGGGAAGGCGCAGGAAAGCTGGAGCCACAGTGGTCGCTGGCAGCACAGTACACAGAACTCTGCTTTGTCCAGGGACAGCCCCAAGCACTGCCCCCAAATCAAACCTGCCTTTGGGATCTGGGAAGGGTCTCTGGTGCCAAGACCCCCTCTGTTAAGCAGGGTGACCCCAGCGGCTGGTTGGAAGTGAGGGGAGGGGAAGGGTCCTTTCCTGAGGGACAGATCTGGGATGCTCATCCCAGCCTGGCCAAGCTGGCAGAGGGTGGGCAAACAGGGACAGATGCGATGTGAAGGGTAATCAGAGAAGAATGGGGTCTCTCCCTCAGGGCTCTCATGGTCCCAACCTATCAACCCTCACCCACTCCTCAAGTAGGGCCTGGGGGGCCCCTGCAGTGTGCCAGCCCCCTCAGGGCTGGGAGACACCAGGGACCATCTGCCTGGTACTGAGAGGGAGCCTGTTCCCAGGGAACAGTCTGCTCCAGGGTGAAGGCTGCATCCCTGGGATGTTTGTAGCATCAGCTTCCAGGGATCCCCTGAGTGGGCAGCTCCTTCAGCTGCACCCCTGGGTGGCCACCATCCCCTGGGTGGATAGTTCCTGAGCAGGCCCTGCATCACCCTCCACCTGCCCAAAACCCACCCAGCAAACCCAAGGTGCTGAGCAGGAACCCCCTCCCCACTGGCATAAACCTACACCAACCAAGGATGTGGGTTTAAATTAAAACCACGGGAAAAGCAGAAAATGTTCTCTCTTGCCCCAGGAACTGCAGACGTGGCGGTGATGCTGTGCAATGAAAGAATCCCAAATCCCAGAAACGTGTCCCACACCTCCCACTGCTGCCTGCCCGCGGTCCCACAGCGGGGAGACGGAGCCTCTAGGCATGGAACACCGGCACACACATCCTTCCCTCTCGGGAGGGAGACAGGGAAATCCCAGCAGTTACCTCCAGCTCTCCGGATAAGCAGACAAATTACTCTGCATATGTTGTTTTCCATTTGAAAGGGTATGCAAATGCAGCTGCAGATGATATGCCACCCCTTGTCATCCCAGTACAGGAGGACCCTTCTCCCCCCATCACATCCTTGTCTCCTACCTTCCAAGATCACCTCTTTGCCCGTCTTCTTCAAGGCCTGCACAGCCTCATCGTGAGTGGCCTCGGACAGGTCAGTGCCATTGACGGCAAGGATGGCATCCCCCACGTACAGCGCCTCGGTCTGATCTGCTGCCAGCCCCTTAAAGATCTTGGAGATCAAGATGGGCATTTTATTCTCTCGTCCACCTTGAAACAGAAGAGACAGGGAGCAGTTGTGGCTGTTGGAGCGCTTGGAGGAGTGGGTGGGGAGGGGGATGCTCCAGTTCCAGATGGTCCCAGCAAGGCTGAGCCTTTCTGCTGGCACTCAGTGCACTGTGCCAGGTCAGCGCGCTCCCCCAGATACGCACAGGACACCTGTACCAACCACACTAGCCAAAGTACCATGAGGCTTTACAGCTGATGAAGTGATTGCTCCAAAACCACTCAGACTGGTCACAGATTATTCACAGAGTGAACACATAACCTGGCCATCTCCCCATCAGTTTTGGCAGGAAAGTGTGTCTTTATTTGCATTATTAATCATGTGTGCTGAGCAACTATCCTGGCTCCAAGGACTTCATGATCTCAACAGATAAGACAGCTGAGTATTTTGGAGAGACCAAAGAGCCAGGGAGAGGTGAACCAACCTGGCTGTGTGTTCCTCTCCACACAGCAGCCCTATTTACCGGCTGCTCCCCGCTGTCCCCACTGAAAGAGTGCTATTCAGACTCCCAGCGGATTCAGGAGATCAATTTGCACATTGACTTTGGAACCCGCAGGGAGATCCGAGCTGCCTCCATGCCAGGGCGCAGGGATGCAGCGGCCACTGCCCATGGCAGCCGGGGATCAGCAGTGCCCGACGTGCCCTGCACCCCGGGACAGCCTGTCCAAGGAGTCTCCAAGAGATGATCCTCATCCCAGAGGGAGATGCTGAGCCCAGCCTGTTGTCACTGCCCGCCGCGGGCTGCTCCCAGCCAGCGCCACAGGCATTTCCTCGCTCAGCCGCCTGCCAAGCCCTTCGAGGGCTCCGGTTATCAGCTGTCAGAGGCCCAGGCGGGGGCTGCTCCGCCCTTGCGGCAGCGGCTCCTCGCCCGGCTGCCAGCGCCGAGAGCCCTGCCAGGGCTGAGAACCTCCGCCAGCCCGGCTCTCGCTCGGCTCCCCGCTGTCCTGCCAGCCCCTCGCCATGTCCCGTGGCAAGACATCCACCCCCCGGGTGGCACCCAGTGTCCCTGCGTGAAACACGGCTGGCACATGAACAGCGACATGCCAGCAGCCCGGTGCGGAGAGATATCCTGCCCTACCAAGGCTGCCCCACCCTCCACAACAGCTTCCACTGCCCAGTTTTGATGGCAACTTCTTCTTTTCCACATACGTCACTGCAAAAATAAAGTTTTAACTGAACCAAGGGAAGTTTCTCCTTTCCTGGGAGAGCCACAGAGCAAGCAGTAACTTGGCGGCCGAGGGGTGGTTACGAAGGGGGGTTTGTGCTTCCCTAAAAAAGGGCTGGCAGGCTGGGGCACCCTGCAGACACGGCCAGCAGTGTCGATCCAGTTCCAGCATCCGCACATTCACATTGCAAAACCTCCCCACTTCCAGAAGGAGCCGGAGGCTGCGTCTGTGTTCTCTCCGAGCTGGGAGGAGAAGCCACGTCAGGAGTCGACAGCTGCCCTGTCACTGCCCCCGGGGCTGCCGAGCCCGCTGCCTCTCACAGCCACGTTTCGTGACAGCCCTGTCCCTGCCCCTCCGCTGCCCTTTTCATCCTGCTTTCAGTTTCCAACACGCTCAGAGCCGCGTGAAAAGCAAAGGCAGGCAGAAAGGCAGGAACGCCATCCCTGCCCCAAGAAGTTTCCAGCTTGAAGTTCAGGCGAGTCTCACCAAGGAGCGGGGAAGCTTGGAAGGGCAAACAGGCATTACAGCAGCGAGGCTTCCCGCTGCTCCGCTTCCCGGGAGCACGCGTCTCCACGCCCGAGTGCGCTGGTTCAACACCCCACCCAGCGCCTGGAGATCCCCAGGGGCTTTACATCGCTCCCTTCGTTCTGCTGATAGTTGTAAAGGGGCATTTCTCGGCTCAGGAACATCGTGGGACAAGGACACGCCGGCCCAGCCCTCCCTTTAGCTGCAAAAGGGCAACTTTCGTATAACTGGGTGCCCCCCTGCACCCCACCTGCCTCGTTAGACAGCACCCTACTCGTGGGTGCGGGGGACAGTGGGAGTACCCTCCGGCTCCCAAACGCTTTGGGTCCCTTATCCCGGCCGGGACACGGCGGGCAGGGACTGGCCGGTCACTCCGCACCCCGAATCACCGCTCTTTCCGTGGGCTGGGAATGTTTCGGGTCCCGTCACTGCCACGTGTCCCCCTCCACGTCCCGCGCTGGGGCTGGGGGGGTGTGAGGATCCCGACCCTAGCCGCGCTCCCCGCGGGGTTCGTTCCGAGCGAGCCGCAGGACGGCGGCAGCAACAGGTCCCGGTG
>VZTD01006113.1:539165-657602 GCA_013397725.1 Rhagologus leucostigma | reverse complement strand
CCCCACGCACCGCCCCGCGCACCGCTTGTCCCCGTCCCACACGGCCCCGCACCGCCCTCGCTGTGCCGCGCACCGCCTCTCCACACCCGGCACAGCTTCTCCGCGCACCGCCCCGCACCGCTCCGCACCGCCTCTCAGCGCCCCGCACCGCTCCGCGCACCACTCCGCCCCGCCACTCACCGCCCCATGCACCGCCCCACCGCACCGGGACGGAGCACTGGGAGAGACCGGGACCCCGGCCGCACCCCATTCCCTCCCGGGACGGGGCACCGGGATGCTCCCCAGAACTCCCCAGCGCTCCCCGCACCGACCCTGGACACGGCTCCCTGGTGCTTCCCATAACAGAATGGGGCACAGGGAAGAGCACAACTCCCTGGTGCTCCCCACTCCATCCTGGGATAGGCACCAGGAGGACACGGTGCTCCCCAGTGCTCCCTTCTCCAGCCCGGATAGGGAGACAGCAGGAGGGACACAGTGCTCTCCAGTGCTCCCCATTGCTGCCCAGGAGGGACACCACTCCCCAGGACTCCCCTCTCCATCCTGGGATGCGGCAGCAGGAGAGATCCAGTGCTCCTTGGTGCTTCCCATTCCAGGCTGGGATGGAGCACACAGGGCTCCCCACTGTATCCTAGGACAGACAGCTGAAGGGCCCAGTGTTCCTTGGCTCTCCCCATTCCAGCCCGGGATGGGGCAACCGGAGAGACACGGCTCTCCAGTGCCCTGCTTTGGCCTGGATGGGGCACGGGGAGAGACCCGGACACCAGGGCCCTACTGCTCCATCCTGGGATGGGACACTGGAAGAGCCTGGTTCTCCCCTCTCCATCCTGAGATGGGGCACCAGGAGGGACACAACTCCCCAGGGCTCCCCAGTGCTCCTTGTTCTGGCCTGACACAGGGCACCAGGAGGACCTGGTGCTTCCCAGTGCTCTCCACTCCATCCTGGGACCAGCGGGGGAGGGACACAGGGCCCCAGTACTCTGTTGCTTGTCCCAGGTCTGGCCCTGGACATTCTGGGTGTCCCTGTGCTGGGCTGTCACAGGAGGAGCAGTGGGAGCTGGGCACAGAGCCGTGGCTCATCCCAGCAGCCACAACCAAGGCAGGAACATCCCAGAAGTCCCAGTGGGTGTTAAACAGGAGCCAGGCAGAGGGAAATGGTGTCTGCAGACATTCACAAGAGTCTGCATTGCTTTTTCCTTGCTTACCCTGGATCCTGAAAGCAGGACTATCTTGACTTCCTTGGCAGACACCCATTTTTTTCTGCATTAATTAGGAGTAGAAAATACCTCCAGGAGTAGCAAATCGCTCTTGGCACATCCCCTCTGCCCCTTGCAGAGTGCTTCAAGCAGCTCCAGGAGCCTCTGGGATAGGACTACTGAGGTCTCAGCCCCTCTGGAAAGCACAAGGATTTATAAGAATTCAGTAACATTATTGGCAGGCTGGGAAGGGGATGGAGAGAGGCTCTGGGCACCCGGGGCAGGGGGGCTGCAGCATGAGCTGCTCAGCACAGCCCTTCCCGGCCAGGGGCTGCAGCCAGCCCTGAGCATCAGCCTCATGCTGAGGAGAAAAATGCTCCCTCCCACGCAGCAGCAGCTGTGCAATTTCTTGAGGTTGCAGCAGAGGAAACCCTGAAGGTTATTTCTTTACAAAACAGACAGTTTACATATTCCTGATTTTCTCTTAGCTAAAATGTCCAGGGTTTAAATGACACTTTGCCTTTGCAGTATGGTGCTGCTCACTGTGGTAAGCACTTCTACACCACCCCAAGGATGTTCCCCTGTGATCCCATCCCCTGTCCAGCCCCACTCTGGCTGCCAGTGCCTCTTGGTTTGGGAACACCAAGGGGAATTTGGTCCTCGAGCGGAGACAGGGCTCATTCCCCCTGTGCCACCTGCCCTGGGAGCACTCACTTTATTTTCCAACCAGGCAGCTGCAATCAGCAATTTGTCCAGCTTTTTTTCATTCTCAAGAGCTGCTTTTGATAATTCCAGCCTCTAAGGGCCCATTCCCATCTGAACCAGCAGTGGGATCACTGAATGCTGCTCGCAATGCAGCAGAACGGCACCATTTGCGTTGTTCCCTTTCATTTCTCAGCTCTGTGCCCCGAGGCATGGATCCTGAGAAGCACAGCCTGGATGCATGGAAGCCATCCAGATGGTTCCAGTGCCTTTCCCTGTCCTGCTGCTGGGATGGAGAAAGGACCCTGGTCCTTGGATCCAGGTCACAGCATTCTCACTTCACCTCCTTTGGGGAAACAGCCTCACCCTGTGAGTGCAGCGAGGATGGTGCTTGGTGACCCGCAGTAGAGACCACGTCCCACAGCCACCACTTCTGCCTGGCTGTGGGACCCCCTGCTCTCCCCTTCTTCAGCAATTAATATTCCTATCACAACTTACATGCAATGGAGACCCCAGGCAAGTGTTGCAGGTGGTGTCTTCTAATGGAAACAGGGAGTCCAAAGGGCCCTTAAGACCCTGGTCCCAAACTGGGAGGCTGACCCTGAGCAGGGGGTCCATCACGAGGGGACAAATAGGGCTGACAGACTGGTGGAGTCCTGGGGCTTGGCTCCAGCACTGGGGGGCTTGGCTCCAGGTTTAATCAAAGACAGAAATCATTTGCTGGCTCCTCTGCACAGCTGGGCCTGGCAAGAGCTGTGGCCTGAGAAACTGGGACATGCCAGGACGTTCTTGGAAGTCTCAGTGCCCCCCAGGCAGAGGTCCTGCTGTTCTGGGGTTTTCCCGCAGGCTTGGCTCCCCCAGGCTTCTCCACTTCTTTTTAGCACTTTCCTGTCCCAGGGCGCACGGTGAGCACCGGGAGCCCGGCACATGGAGTGCTCCCAGCTTGATTTCACTCTCACAAGATACCACGAGCCTAATTCCCGTGCCGTGGAGCTGCAGGACAGGCGGTGGGATGGGAGGGCAGAGGGCGGAGGCTCTGGCCGGGGCTGGCACGCAGGAGTGAGCCGCAGTTTCCAGGCATGCCAGCGGCGTTCGTCAGGGCTCCTGTGAAAGCGAGCAGGTGGGGGAGGAGTTGCTGAAAAAATTGCTATTCACAGAAATAGAAACTTCCCGCAGAAACACGCGTGCGTCGGTGACAAAAGCCCAGCTGGGAATTTCTCCTGGCAGCAGGAGCAGTGGGAGGGGAAGGGGCTGGGGAGCGCAGAAGGCTGAGGTGCAGGACTGGGGGTGCTGCCAGGGCCCTGACCTCGGCCCTGGAGGAAATTGCCGCTTTTTAGCTGGAAAAAGCATCTCTTGGCTCCATCATCCTCCAAACGGTCCCCAGGAGCAGGACCTGGCAGTGTGGCAGCGATGGGCTCCGTGCCCCCCAGTCTGAGCCATCCCCTCCAGCAGAGCTTCCTCGGTGGCTGTTGGGATGCTGCAGAGGGTGGGGAGGCCCTGGCACAGGGTGCCCAGAGAAGCTGTGGCTGCCCCTGGATCCCTGGTAGTGTCCAAGGCCAGGCTGGACGGGGCTTGGAGCAGCCTGGGACAGTGGAAGGTGTCCCTGCCCATGGCAGGGGTGGGATGAGCTGAGCTTTAAGGTCCCTTCCAACCCAAACCATTCCGGGATTCTGGGATTCCACACTTCCCCAGATGATTTTCATGGCAGGTTTAAGCCATCTTGGCATTTTCTCTGCCTAATCTCTCCAGCCCCCTGAACGCCGTCGTTAAGCAGCTATTATTAGTCCCATTTCTTGGCATAGCCAGGAGCTGTGTCAGAGCCCACCAGTCTATTTATAGAGTGCTCTGAGCTGGTTTGTTACTTGTGTTAATTGAATTAATCCCTTCTGAAGAAAAGACTTGAAGAGCTCAAGTTCAGGCCCTGGGACAACATTCCCAAACTGTGGGGATCCAGATAACATCTCAGGCCACTGGATGCCCTGACAATCCCTGACAGTCCTCAGCACCAGGGAAGGGCTGCTCTGCTCCATGTCCCCAGGAATTCTTGGAAGGGGATGACACAAACCCTGCCCTGCAGGACTGAGCCTCGTGAAACCCTGCAAGGGATGGAAGGGAAATAGCTTTTATTATCTAGATAGATTTTAGTCTAGATATCAACAGATTTAGATATGAAATATGTACTTAACAGATGGATTCATCCTTCACTATGCAGGAAATGCAGCAAAAAAGTGTATCTGACATTAAAATCACTGGGATCTCCAAGTCCTTCAACTTGAGGAGTGTTTCTGTCTGCTTTGGGACATAGTTAGTCCCTACAAAGTTTCTTCCATCTCATGCAGGCTCTTCTCTTACAGATCCCTGTAAGATAACCACAGTCAGCTGGGCTGTCACGGTGAGAAAATGCTTGTGCCACTGCATGGCAGCTCATGTGTTATCAGGGCAGGATCATTTTATCAAGGAACAAGAGACTGGATGGGAAAAAGCAGCACCCAGAAGCTAAAATAATTTTGGAAAGGCAAAAGTTGTCGCACATTAAAGCCCAGTATTCACTGCCTGCTGCAGCTTTGGCTCTCCATGCTCTAAGACCAAGGGGCATCAGTGGCAGGGGTGTCAATGGACATAAATTAATAATAAAATCAGCACATGAGCTGCGGGTTGTAAAATCCACCGTCATGTTTGCAGTTCGACTGGGCCGCGTCTTGGTTAATTTGCAGCTTGCAAATGAAAATGCTGTTTCCTTCCTGCCTGGAACTGGGAATGAGCATCTCTTGGACTGCAGAGTTGGTGGGATACACTGCCCATGATTCTGGATTCTGCAGCTCTCCTGGGGTTTTTATAACTCAACAGGTAGAACTTTGATAAATGTCACTTCTCTCTGCTGCTGTCACCTCTCTCTGCTGGCCTGTCAACGTGACACCACCAAGGTTGCGGACACCTCAACCCCAGAAGTGCCCAAGGCCAGCTTGAATGGGGCTTGGAGCAGCCTGGTCTGATGAAAGGTGTCCCTGCAGGGGGGTTGGAATTAGGTGAATTTTAAGGTCCCTTCCAACCCAATCATTCTATGATTTATGATTCCAAGAAGTTCTCTGGAGCACAAGGGGACCTTGATGGATGTGATTTCGTTCCCTACCTCAGAGGACGTTGCAGGAAGAGCTTCCTGTCCCAAGCACAGCACAGAGGCACAGGAGGGATGGAAGAGTCTTGTATCCCAGGAAAAGTCTACATTTGAGCCCTGAGGGATGCATTCCCAGTTCTAGCTGGAAAGCCACCTTCAGCATCAAGGTTTTTAAGTGCATCCTTCCGTGGGGCTTCACCTTCCCTGCAAGAGCCACATCCCTGCGGGGCGCTCCTGGCAGGTGCTTGGCTGACAGCCCCGTGCTCCCAGGGACCTGCTCCTTCCCAGGAGCGGGCCGAGGGCCGTCTCGGGGCCGAGTTTCAGTGTCGCCGCCTGGGAACAGCTGCAGGATCTCTCGCTGTCAGCAGATGCCAGCAAAGAGCAGCTCTGCAGCCACCGGCGCTGCCGCGGGCTGGGGGTGGCCGGGGACCCCCACCCTGGGCGCTGGAACACCTTCAGCCCCAGCCCCCCCTCCGGCTAGGCGCTGCCTGCCGAGGGACGGAGCCTTGCGGGGATCCGGAGGGGCTTTGCCACCAGCTGAGAACCCCCACGCTCAGCTCACAAATCGGAGCATCTGCGGCTGCTGCAGAACTGGCGGCACCAACCAGAGAAGCGGGGCGGGGTGACCCTCTGGCTCGTGTCACCAGGCATGGCTTCGTGCCACACGGGGGACAGGGGACAAGCTGCCCCTGCCCGCTCAGCCTGCTGGTATGGAGAGTCACAGAGTGGTTTGCGTTGGAAGGGACCTTCAAAAGCATCTAGTCCAACCCCCCTGCCACAGGCAGGGACACCTCTGCTAAACCAGGTTGCTGGAAGCCCCATCCAACCTGGCTTGATGTCCCAGCTCTGGGACATCCACATCTTCCCTAGGAAACCCTGTCCTGTGTGGCAGTACCACCATCGTAAAAATATTCCCTCTTTATCTGGGCTAAGAGGGCACTGCGGAGGGATCCTCACCTCTTCTCACTGCTCAGTTATTCTGGGCTCTGCGCTGGCCCCTGCGCCGGTTTTTGGGGGGCGGTGTCCAAGAAGACCCTCCCACATGCCCTGACTTTCTGCTCAGCACCCTGGGCACAAACCCCACCCTCCCTCTCCTCACCCAGTTCCTCTCCTAAGGACTTGGGAGGCACGTCCTGCTCCCTCCCAGCTTGGCAGGCGTGCGTGACACCCCTGCTCCACAACAAGAGCTATTTTTACCCTTAATACATTCATTCTCCCCCCGCTCAGCCTCGTGCACTCCCCGTGCCCAGCACTGTCCCCAGTTCCTGGCTGAGTCCCTGCCGCAGCTGTGTCCCCAAGCACCCCGCAGCCGGGGGGGATGCAGGAGGAGCCCATCCACGGCCCCATAAAAAGCCCTTTTTCCAACCCAACAAGTAGCTGGAACTTGTTTTATAGGAGCGCGTATACATATACATGTGGTTCCTGCTATTTCCCCTTCCCCCCCGCTATCTCCTCCTTCCCCACAATCTTTTCAGGTCTCTCAAGTGAGCTCAGGGCTGCCCAGGGGAGCAGTGCTGGCAGCTTTGCCAGGTCATTTTGATGGTCAGAGAAGGCTGTTGGACCTGGAAAAGCCTCAGTTCCTTGGATTCAGGTGCCAGGAAGGGTCTGTGATCACTCCCCATCTCCTCCCAGGCTGCTGGACCCCATGTGCCTTGAGAGAGCCCACCACAGTCCCAAGCCCTGGGGTGCTGCTGGCCACGGGCCACACGCTGCTCATTTCAGTGCTGCTTTGAAGGGCTCCCTAAACCAGCAGAGCAGTGGCCTGAACCCACATGGCTCCAGGAAGGCTGTGCAGGGGGATCCATCCTGCTGTATTCTGGGGTGGATGCTCCAGGCACAGTTCCTGGGGGGCTTGTGCAGAGGCTGGAAGGGCTGCAGAAAGGGAATGGGGGGCACCACCCCTGCTGTGAGCTCCCCATCCAGCTCATGGCATCTCCAAAGGAGCCCCCCTGGCATGACAGGGATGGCACAGGGATGGCAGCAGTGGCCCCCCAGGGGAAGGACACCATGACCATCCCCCACTGCCCCAGGCTGGCCCCCACTCACCTCTGCTACAGCCCTTTGCTCCTCTCCAAAGGGAGGTTTTAATTTACCCTCTTGGCTGGCGAAACCCTATCCCGAGCAATTCCCCAGCCGTTCCTCCAAATCGCAGTAACTACCTCATTACTTTGATATTAATAGAATTCATATGCCTGGAGAAGATAATTGAAATTAGCCCCGCGGCGAGGGGGAGCCGAGGGGCCGGGAGGCTGAGCTGGGTGAGGGGCTGAGCTGTGCCTGGGGGTGAGCCCTGACCCCTGGCTGGATCCTGGCCTCCAGAGTGGGTCCTGGGGCCAGCAGTGCCCACAGGGATGAAGCATTGCCTGTGGTTTGCTCAATTGTGTAAAATTGGGAAGCAGCGTGGACACCCATCCCGGTGTCTGTCCGACTGGGAGGACGCCCAGCCAACCCCTGGCCAGCTCTCAAGCCACTGACCCTCTCGTTATCCCCTGTCCTGTCCCCTGCTCCAGGCCGGGACAGGCAGCAACCCCCATCAGCATCTCCTGCCATGGCGCCATTCCCATTCTTTCTGGGAGAAAAAAAGGGGGAAAAAACGGTTCATTATCTGCAAAAGCACAAAGGCAGATGGCAAATGGCTGTCACAGGCAATGCCACTGACTGGCAGGACCACGACGGAGCCATCCTGCCACCCCTCCGGCCCCGGGTCCCTCCAGCTCCCACCCCACCTGCTCCCCGTCAGATGGGAGGTGACCCCCACAAAGGCCCGGGCCGCGTCTGCCACCCTTGGGCTTTGCCCTGACACGTGTCACCTTAACCTCTTCCTTGGGACCAGCTGCTGCCAGGGGACCCTCCTTTGTGGCCCCGGCAAGCGACAGACGAGTCCCCCCATCTGGCCGGCGAGGCCTCGTCTGTTGGAGACCCCGTGCCCCGGCTCATAATGGCATTAACCTCCCCCGCCCCGCTCCCACCCCCTCAACTGTCACCAAGCACCCCAGGTCCCCAGACTGGGGACAGACTGCATCCCACAGGGACTTAGAACATCCCTCACCCACCCCTGGCGCTTCTCTGGGACCCGGGGATCCCTGCCTGCACCTCTGACCCCGCCTGAGGGCATCCCGGGCATCCCGTCCTGCACCTCCAGCCTCCTCCGTCTGCACGGATCAGGCAGGACAAGGCAGGATGAGGAATTTGCCTCCAGGGGCTTAAAAAATTCCCGCACACCTGTGACTGCAGGTGGGGTGAGTCCAGCCCTGGCTCCCGCAGTGCTGGGGCTCAGGACCGGCACAGGGGCTCCATCCCAACCCCCTGCCACTGAACCGCGTCCCTTTGCCCCTTGTTTGGTCCGGCACTGAGCTCCCATGGGAGCTGGGGGATGCTGCGGCACCCTGGGGTGCCCGGCAAGCAGGGGACCATCGGGGATGGGACGTGAGGAGCAGCAGGGTCAGGCCCTGGAGCACGCTAGGTGAAGGAACAGGAGAGTGACAGGATTAACCAGGTGAAGGAGCCGAGGCAGAGGCTGGCATTCCCTGGCTGCCTGGTCAGCGGAGTCCCCGCGCCAGGACAAGGAGAGGCGAGACTCCACCACCGCCCCTCCCTCCCCAGCCAGCCATCCCCGAGGAGGCCTTATCTGCCGCTAATGCTTCGCAGCAGCCTCCCTCCCCAAAGCTTGCGGGCTTGGCAAGAGGCTCCGAGACTGCATTTGCTCCAAATGGATTGTATCAGGGGGAGAACAAAGCACTGGAGAGTTTTCAAAGCGGAGTTGTGATCGCAGCCCGCAGCAGAGGTGGCCGGTCTCCTCTGGTGGCACCTCACAGGGGACACTCTGGGGTCCAGGCTCAGCCCCAAAACCCAGCAGGCAGTGGCCGGTGCCCCTCAGCTCTCTGTCCCAGCCCTGGCTCTGCCATTCCACAGTGGTGTCCAGGCAGGGGCCATTCAACAAGTGCTGGCCAGAAGACAACAGCTCCATTTTCACCAAAAAATGTTCTGCTGCAACATCTGGCCTCGCTCCAGCTGCAAATGAAAAAATTAGGTTGGTTGGGTTTTTTTTTCGCCTGCTGCAGTTTCTTGGAAAGCTGGTGTGGGGCAGGCACTGGAGCAAACGCTGACCTTGGCATCACGCCCTTGCCCACTTGTCTCCCCATCCCTGGTGCAGGAAGCTCCATGCAAAGCAGCTGGCAGAGCAGATTTTTTTCTCTAACACCCTCAAGAACTTGGGGAGAAAAAGGGGAATATTCTCTCCTCTGTGGATCTGAGCATAAATTGCAGTCACAGCATCAGGAGGGGTGACAATGTGGAGCTTCCCCTGCCCAGCCTGTGCTCCGAGCCCTTCAGAAAGATGGATATGGGTGATGCCAGGACTGACCCGTGGTGCACGGCCACATGGTGCACGAACCAAGGTGTGCTCCATGCTCGTGGCAAGGTGTTCCCAAGGAAGCACTGGCACACAGGGAACCGTGCCTGTCAGGAAGGGCTAGAGCAGAAGGAACCAAGGAATAAGACCAGAAAGTCATGTTGGCTTGGCTTGCCCTCGGATCCTCAGAAGAGATGGTGTCAGCAGTGAGTCAGATCCAGGAGGTATGTGAAATCATAATTGAAGAATGCTGAGAAAACAGCAAAATCCCACAGAAAAAAAAAATTATGGGGGAAAAATATCCCGAACAACCTTCAAGCAAAAGCAAGCGTGGATCCCGAAGCCTCGGTGCTGTGCCGTGAAAGAGAAGGAGTTCAGCAACTGGAGACACTTCAGGGAGCAAAGGGATAACTGCAGGATTGCATCAGGGATGGGGCAAAAGGAAAACCAACCCTGGAGCAGTGGCTCTCTGCTGCAGGACAGTCACAGGGCACCACACGGCCCTGCAGCATCTGGCCCCACAGCAGTGGGCTGCAGGGACACACAGGAGATCCCAGAGGCTCTCCCAATGCATCCCCAACCCTTGGGAAGTGTCACAGGCACGAGGACTCCTCTGGACAAGTGTCACTGAGAATCTGGGGAAACAACAGAGCTGCCCAAAGCCAGGGTCTGTGAGTGCCTGGCTCACGCACTGTCACACCATGAGGGACAGGATCAGCTGCACCACTTCAGCAGGAGGGACAGGGCAGGGGCTGAGCCAGGAGGCTCCGACATCCCCACGACCACGGCAAGAGAGATGCAGAGCAAGTGAGGAGCCTCCTGCAGAAGGCATGGGGTGGTTCACTGAGAGCCAGAGGGGAAAGACAGGGGAAAATCAAGCAAAATGTCCCAAATTCAGAAGCTCAGAGGGAAAGGAGGTCTGTGTGTCCTGGGGAGAGATGCTGAGGGGGAAGAGGAGCTCAGAGGAGACAGTGCTGGATGGTGGGATTGGGGAGAGGGGTCCTGCCTGTCGCTGCTGGGGATCACAACCCACCCCAGCCTTCCAGCCCTCCTGGAAAGGCCCAGACAGCTGGCCAGGGAGGGGAGCTGGATCGAAGGCTGGGATGTTGCACAGTCCTGGTGCAAATGCAGGGAAACGACAGAGCCAAACTCCAAGCAGCAGAGAAATGGCAGGAGAGTGAACTTTGACTGGGTGTCCATGTAAACAGGGCTGTGAAACCTTCCCCTGCACACTGGAGAGAGCCAGAGGGGAGCGAAAAGCCAGATGGAAACTCACCATAAACCCAGCCCACGTGGGTACCACAGGTACCAGCAGGGCTTCAGGCTTCTCCCCCATCACAGCAGCACCACGAGCCAGAGCAGGTGAGATCAGGTCACAACCAAGGGTGGGAATACCTCCGTGGAGACACAGCCTCCCCTGCCCTTCAGGAGAGCACCCCAAGCCTGGCAGTATCCCCATGGGAGCACAAGCACGAGCTGGGCACCAAACCATGGCTGCAGAATCCCAGGTGGGGACAGGGACTCCGTGCCGGGAGCCAAACAAGTGTGAAACAGCAACAAAAAAATGCTATTTTGTTATCATAGATAAACAATCCAGCCGATTCAGTGTACCCCTCAAAGTGTGTGCACTGGAGCAGACAAAAATGATGGTGGTAAGGAATAGCTGTGTCAGAGGAGCTCCCAGCCCGTGCCGAGGGCAAACACAGGTAGCAGCACCATAACCTGCACTTGCCGTGGGTGAGGGCACTGCAGTGCTGATCCTGCACAGTGACAGCTGTCATTGAAGGGATGCTGCTCCAGAGGGCTGACACATTCCCAGTGCTTCCCTCCGGAGGTGGACACCGGCCACAGCTCCGGGAAGGAGTAAAGCCCCTGGCAGAGCCGGGCTAAGCTTTGGCTTGGTGCTGGATCCTCTCTGGGCTCCCAAGAGCTAAAAGCAATGAGGAAATGCCCGTAGGGACTGTGGGACAGGGAGGTAGGGGACGTCCTCCTCCCGTGGCTGGAGCCCCGGTGTCACCATCTGTGCGGCTGCAGATTTCCCCCCAAACTGTCCCAGCCCCACAGAGCTCTTTGCCCTTGACAGGGAGGATGAACAAAGAGGTTTTACATAATCCCACATGATCTGCATAATGCACGGCCCCAAAACCTGCTGCTCTCACCCGCCACGGTGCAAGGAGCCACTGGATGTTCCTCTCTCTTCTCAGCCCGATTCCTCTTCCCTGGCCATGTATCGCTGCCAGCAGTGAAATCCTGTGTTGAGCAGCTCTGCCAGGCCCCCAGGTGTGGGTACCCATAGCCCAGCATGTTTGGGGTGCTGCTGGAGGCACCCACATCCCGACAGGAAGCTTTTGCTCCAGCTGTGAATACCACACAGTCAGCTGGAGAGAGAAAAAACACGAGAGGGTGTGAAGACATTTTCACAGGGACACTCTGAGGGTGCCACATCGCCCGTGGCTCATCCTGAAAGGTCTCCACCTCCGCTCCCCCCATCACCTCTATCCCACCCCCAGGGAAGGAAAATCCTGCTGGAGCTCAGGTGCTGAGCTTTAGCTGGAGCCAAGCACTTCAGAGCCACAAAATTCTGCCGCCTCGAGCTGAGGAAAGAAACCATCCCCAGGTGAGTGCTGATTTTGCTTAAAAATACAAAAGTGAAGCAAAAATTAAGGCCCAGCAGTCCCTGCAGCCAGTGGCCGTGATGCAGTGCCTGGATGTGTTTGCAGGGCTGGGAATGGCATATCCAGCACAGCCCTTTCCCTCAGCGCCATCCACAGTGACACTGTGACAGATACACCACGCAGTGGTGCCACACGGAAGTGGCCAGGCACAAAATCACCAGAAATCACCCCAAAGGAAGAGTCCGTCCAGTTGGGAATCACCTTGGGTTGCTCCCAAGCTCCTGCTCAGCACAGGATGGGCACGAGCAGAGCCGGCAGCATCTCAGCATCTCCAACCGACTCCAATGATACCACCCGTAGGCTCCAAAATGTTGGGGAAAAAATAAATATAGCTCAAAGGAGACTCAGAGATCGAAGGGAAATGGCCATTAGCAACCCTCCATCTGCAGTAAAGAGCCAGCCATGTCCGGCACTCCGGATCTAATGGGTTTTTAATATTCTCGTGGCACGCACTGGGGTATAGATGGGAAGAGACACTTGGAGGTCTTGCATGAGCACCAGTACTCAGGGGGCTGCTCACAGAGTTCAGGCTCTTCCTTTCCCTGCCAGCTGCCTTGGAGATGTAGATGTTTCAATTATTCTGTCAAGCTGCATATTCCAAATTGAGGCCAGAGAAGTGTCTCTGTCTTATATAGAAAGAAAGGAAAAAATATATCCCTAAAAGGAAAAGAAATGAACTCAGAAATTAATAAGGCTGATTGACAATGCTGCTTTGGAAACTCTGGTACCATATGGCATCCTTGAATGGCTGCAGTGCTGTTAGGATGGAGCTGACCAGCTGGAGAGTTACTGTGGGTTGTTTGTAATTGTAATAATGGATATCAGATGGCTGGTGTGGAGCAGTTTATAAATGAGAACAGACAATGAGCCGCACTGTTTGTCAGGAAATCATTGCTGATACAGGCTTTGTGCTACCCACCACTCCCGGGTGGAGCTGGCTGCTCCCAGGGCACCCTGTGCTGCCCCCGGGTCCGGCTCCGGCCGGGAACGGCACGATCCCAGGGCAGGTATGGCATTGGTGATCCGGGAGGGTGGTCCAGCCAGGAGGACTTCCGAAAAACCCCCCTTCACCCTCCTGGTGCTATGGGCAGAGCCCCAGACGCCACTGGGAGATGCCAGCAAGGCTGATGTCCTTCTGCAAAAGATGTGGGGTACAGCCAAGGGGCCTCCCTGAGGAAGCCAAAGCAAACAGGAACCCGTCCGGGATCCACTGGAGCCTCTGGAGCCAGTCAGGATCACAGGGCTGCTGGGATACTGACACTTCCAGATTGGTTTTTGTGCTGAACAGCCGGAAAAATCATGACATTTCAGAATTTGCCAGTTAATGGATTTTTTTTTTTTTTTCAAAGTCAGTAACAGTGAAATTCATTATTTCGGTTTCTGCTGATCTCCAACTCCACGGTTTAGCACATAAAGCGAAGCCTGAGTTTGGAACGAAAATGTCACACACTTGTTCACTCCTCTTTTCCAAAATGAACTTCCATCCAAATTGACACGGGACACTGCCCAGCTGGAATGTTCCCTGTGCTCCAGCTGAAGCCACCCTGTGCCACATGGCCCGGCAGCCCAGGTCAGCGAGCCCCAGCCCGGAGGACCCGGGGCAGGAGATGGCTGGGAGAGAAGGCTGCCTTCAAGGCTTAGGTATTCTTGTTAATTCCTTAGTGGACCTGGATTATTTTTTACCCTAAAACCTATTAAAAAACAAGTGATAACCCAACTGCCTTGTGCATATTCCCTCATCACCTGAAGCCCTTCGGCAGTGCCAGGTGATGTTGGAGGGCAGGACGGGCACACCCACGTGTCCTTTCACACTCAAACCCAAACACAGCCAGGCGCTCCAGCAGGTCTTATTTTGGGATCATCAGCCCCTGGGCGGGGACGGAAGGAGTCCTGGTACTGCTGGGCCTCCTCCCCGCTCGCCTTCAGGCTGAAGGCATCTCTGGTGTGGGGGCCAGGGCGCGGCGGGTGCTCCAGGAGCGGCCAGCCGGCAGCAGGCAGAGCTTTCTAGGAAAGCCATCTCCATGGGAAGGAGGCCAGGACTGGAGCTGCGGCCACGGCACGTGCCAAGTGCCGGGCAGAGCATCCACGAGCTGCCATGCCCCTCTGCAGGGCGTCTCCACAGCCTGGAAACGCTCCCACCTCTCCTTCTGGCTGCATGGAGAGACCGCGATACTGCGGGGTGGTCTGGGAACCCCCCACGCAGGACAGCAGCTGCCCTGTGCCGTCCTGTGTCCAGGGGCACAGCGAAGGGTGGGCAGAGGTGCTGGAAGCGCAAGGGAACAGCCTGAGAAAATCATATCCAATTTCTCATATATATATATATATTCTACATAGATTATATATGCATATTTAAATGTTTTATATTCTTATATATACACATTTCTTTTATACTATTCTTCTGTAGTATAAAAATATTCCTTGGAAACCCCAGGGTGTACAAATCCTCACACAAAACCCTTGGTGAACCTGGAAACGGGCAGGGCAAAGTGACTGAAGTCCATGGTCAAAATCAGCAGGCAGGAAACCTTCCTCTAATCCATCACCCCTAACCAAGCTCTATGGTTAATTCCCTGAAGAAATATGGAGTCCTGCTCCCTCCCAGTTCTGAAAACATCGCTGTTTATACTGGGGCATGCCTCTTCCTCAAAACTCCAATATTTTTTTTTTCCAGTTCAGAGAGTATTATTTGAATCTGCTTATTTGCAGCCTTGATTTTTAAGCTTTCATGTAAAATGCAACTCACCCGTTCATTTTAACAGCAGAGATTCCAGGTCTGTCTTATATATATATCAGCCACTACTTAGGGAAAACTGGCATCCCATTACCATGCACCAAACATCATAATTAAGTTTTAATTTATTTGTAAGGGGATGCCGAGGTGTGGTGCAGACACAAGAGTGTTTTGGACACCCCCTCTGGAACTGGACCTGGGAAGGAGGAGGGCTGATGGCATTCCCCAGACCCATCCATGGTGTCCCCATGTCCCCACAGACCTCCCAGCGACCCGATCCCATCATCCCAGTTTTAGCCCGAAGTTGTCACTCAGTAGGAAAATTCCCCCTCTTTCTCCAGCTCAACTTTGGCTGACCTCATCAGCAAACTGAACTAATTGTAGGAAGAGAAGTCGGGGAACGGCCCAGCGGCCCTTCCTGACAGGGTGACAGCTGTCGCAGCATGTTGGTGGCATCACCAGCCCCGGTCCCCAGCACTGAGCCGCAGTTCCCCATGTGACTTTGGCGGGGCAGATGAACTTCTTACCGCTCATATCACCTTTTAAATCACCATGACTGCAAGCTCTGACAAGCACTGTCAGCAGTTGAAATGCAAAGAGGATTAGATTTCAAAAGAAAGAGGTGTTCAGCATGCATCCGGACGCAAACGCACCCGTTCTCTGGACGCACTGAGCGCCCCAGGCTGGCTGCAGCCCTTCCCTGGCGCCCGAACATCCTACACTTCACGTGGTTTAGTGAGCTCAGCTTGCCTTGCCATTACTTTTGGGGTGCCATCTGTTCGAGCAGCCCCCATCACCCCCGTGCCTGTGGAGGGGCCCCATTGCAGCCAGGCTGGCGCCGTTGTTGGTTTTTGTTTTACAGGGGTAATAGAGCCTCCCCACATCCTCCCGCCCAGCCAGCTCCCACCCACGCACTGCCGGTGTTAATGGGTTTGCTTTGCCCTGCCTGGCAGGTAACGGCCCCCAGAAGCGGTGTCACTTTGTCACCCCAAGCCGGCGGGTGAGGGGCAGGTGGCAGCCCCGCGTCCCCTCACGCAGGGTGCAATGTTTGTGGGATCTGTGTGCTCCCGGAGGGATGGATTTGGGATTCCCAGCTCTGCTCCGAGCCCTGGTGCATCCCTGGCCCATCAGCATCCCATGTCCCCTTTCTTCCCTTCCAGGGGAGGTTGAAAAATCACCAAGAATCTGCTGGAGGGAGTTGAAAATCCAAAGCAGGAGCCAGCTGAGCACCAGGACAGGCACATGGTGGCTGTGAGCATGGACCCTGCACAGCCACAGCAGCCTGAAATCCTCTGGGAAAAGTGCACCCAGAGCCAGAGGCAGGATCGTGAGGGGATCAAACATCTCAGCCAAGAGAGAAGAGTAATCCCGAGCGGGGAGGACGAGGATGGAAGCACAGTGCCAGTGATGAAGGTTGAAATAAAATCCAGCAGGGGGTGATGATAGAAGTGGTGAGCTGCAAAACACACCAAAAATTCCTTCTGCTTCAGACATCTGCAAAAAATATCCTATTAAAACCCAAATCAGGCTCCTACCCCAGCCTCTACTCATTTGCTGTTTACTGCCAAACACGTCCATGGTGGCAGCTGACTTTTGCTTTGTGTCTGTGCCCGCACATGTCCCATTGCTGGAAAATGATAAAAAATGTTTTAAAATAACAGAGGAAACCCCAAAAAGTGCTGGGTGCTCACATGAGGGTGGGGATGGCCACAGTGTCTTCACGGAGGAGCAGCAGAAGCCGGGGTGTGTGAGCGACATCCCCAAGCCTGGCTGTGCTCTGACAGGGGCTGAGGTTGTGATTTGCAAAACGATCACTCCTTAGGGAAATGATGGATTTACCCCACAGGTGCAGGTCTGGCTGGAAGGGGAGCACAGCAGCCAGGCTGGTGGTGATGCTGCCACCCAAGGAGCCACCAAGGGGACAGCCCTTCTGCCTCCCCAGGGCCCCTCTGGACAAGGGACTGCTCCGAGCATCTCCAAATCCTTCATCCCCAGCCCATCTGCCGCTCGAATGCCGCTCCCCGGCTGTGACGTCGGGCTGGCTCCCACTCCTCATTAGAGGTCGCAGCCCCTGAGCAAAGATTAATCTGGCACTTGTGCGAATTTATCTGCTTGAAAAGAGAGGGACCGGCTCTGACCTCACAGTCTGGAGACTGGTGGGGAGTTTACTGTCCCCTGAGCTGTCAAGCCAATTCCCTGCAGTACCAAGCTGTTGTTCTTGGCATCTGCTAGGCAGAAAGACTGTGAAACACCCCAAATATCTGTTTGTTTTAAAAGGTAAATATTAATTTCAGGATGCTGTTTACATAAGCAAACTCTTGGAGCTTGAACTCACTGCTTTTTGCTGGTGTCACGTGGCACTGGTGTGTATTTAACATTTATTTAACTCTCCTTGGCCCTGCTTGTGCCAGATGGCAGGCAGCCTGCACAGGCAGGCTGGGCTCAGCTCGGGGCTGCTCCGAGCATGACAAAGGGCTGGGTTGAGGCTGCAAAGTCAAAAGTTTGAGCAGTTTTGTGGCTGCAGGTTCCAGAATGACACCAAAACATGCTGTGGCTCTGTGTCCCCGAGGCTGGGTGCTGTCCCTGCCCCCAGAAGCCAAAAGCAAGGCAGCCAGGGAATCATCCTCTGATGAGCCCAAACCAGTGCAAGGGCTAGGCTTTCCTCAGCTCTTGCTGGGCATCGGAGTCTGATCACCTTGGCCTGATCCTGCCCAGCACTGAGCTCCCTCGCTGCTCCCTAGGGAGCAGGTCTGTGGATCCCAGCAGCCATCCCAGTTTGCATGTACTGGGTGGGACACCCAGAGCTGAAACCCTGAGCTGCACAAGTTGGGGGGTGCCCAGCCAGCCAGTGACTTGGACGAGCTGATGACATTGCAGAGGAGCTGATGACATGGCACAGGAGTTGATGACATGGCACAGGAGCTGCTTGCTGGCTCCTGGGGTCCTGAACAGCAAGTTTGTTCCTCTCAGCGAGTTGCTGAGAGGTCTCATACAGTGATGCACAGCCCTGACGTCCAGCTCCAACTGCTGAGTGCTCACACGCCTCTTTTCTGCCTCTCCAGTCACTCACTCTCCCAGCACAGGGTATTTTTTGGGTAATGCAGCACTGTCAGTGTCACTGCTTTCTCAAACAATGAAGAAATGCAGCCAGATGGCCTCTGGAAAACAAATAAGATATTCAAAACAGTATCAGCTTCTTTATGGCTGCAGCAGGCACCCATCAGCTTGAATATACAAATGAGGAAGATCTCAGATGGTTTCAGGGACAGGATTACAGCTTCTAAACTGGGCTGGACACCCTCATGCTCAAACATTCGTGTTTGAAGAAAGGAACCTGCATGATAAATAATGTCCCCAGATTTTATCACAGAGTTATTGCCTGTTTGGGCTCGACAGCCGCTGTGTGCTCTGCCTCCCACCTGCTGAACCTGGGTCTCATCCCACCCATCCCCTCCTCCAGAAGTTTTTGCTCGATGGGATCCCATCCCCTCCCCCTGGACACACCTGCCTCTCCAGGCAATGCTGACCCCTCGCGCTGTGCCAGGAGAAACATTGACCGGACACCAGGACTGACCTTGGGAAACTCCACCGACCTCCAGACCTCCCTTCTGGCACCATCTGCCTCACTCTCCTTTCACTCAGTTCTCACCCTTGTTAATGATGCCTGTACTAAACTTTCCATTTTGCCTTGTTTGGAAAACTAGTTCCCTGCGAAGGAAGCAGGCAGTGTACTCTGCCATGACCTGCCCTGTGAGAGAAATCCTTTATCTCATTTCCCACTCGTTCCTATGACAGTAATGTCTTTTTTCCAGCATTTTTAGAGCTACAAATGCCTGTGAGATGAGAGTTTTCCAAACAACACTCCCTCTTGCTTTTGTGTTCGGTGTTCTCTGATCAAAGCCATTAATCCTTGCCATCAGATCTGCCTTCCCTGTAAAGGAAATGGAAGGACTGAGCTGGTGTGGGAACTGGGAGGGGGCAGCAAAGGGGTGAGGAAGAGGCAGGACAAGGCTGTAGGGAGCAAGACTGGCTACACATCTTTACCTGAGAGTGCTTGTTCCACCCAGGGTCACGGTCATCAGCTGAGACCTTCCCTCCCTCTAGCTTAGCATCCTGCAGCCACCTTCGTCATGTTGGTTTTATTCAGAAGGGGACTCAGGGCCATGAGGTCTCATAGAATCAGAGAATCAGAGAAGGTTTGGGTCGGAGGGATCTTAAAGCTCATCTCATTCCAACTTCTGCCATGGGCAGGGACACCTTCCACTATCCCAGGGTGCTCCAAGCCCCCTTCAACCTGGCCCTGGCCACTTCCAGGGATCCAGGGGCAGCCACAGCTTCTCTGGGCACCCTCTGCCAGGGCCTCCCCACCCTCACAGGGAAGAATTCCTTCCCAATATCCCAATCTAAACCTACTCTGTTTCAGTTTGAAGCCATTCCCCATTGTCCTGTCCCTCCAAGCCCTTGTAAACAGTCTCTCTTCATCTTACTTGCAGGCTTCCTTCAGGTACTGAAAGGCCACAATTAGCTCACTCTGAAGCCTCTCTTTTCCAGGCTGAACAATCCCAACTCTCCCAGCCTTTCCTCACAGCAGAGCTGCTCCATCCCTCTGATCACGTTGGTGGCCTCCTCCGAACTCCCTCCAACAGCTCCATGTCCTTCCTCTCCATCCTGTTCCCTTTGGTAGGACCTTTGCACGAGCTGAAGGAGCACCATTCCTTCAGGATGGGGACCAAACCCAGAATGGTGCTTCACATCAGTGCTCAGGTGGGGGTAAGGACAGCAAACAGAACTGAAAAAAAACCATCTTCAGAGCATAGCTCGCTCAGCACGGTATGAGCTGAGGTGTGGGATGGCAGCAAATAACCAGAGCAGAGGCCAAGTACCTGCTCATACAGCAAGCACCATTCCCTGTGCACCGGATAGAGAATCCAGCATGGAAAAAGCATCTGTGACTCGACTGCCTGATATTCGATTAAATGTTCTAAAGATGGTGGGAGCATCTCTTGACTTTTGGAGGGCATGTATGAATGTTTTGGTGGTTTACTGGCCACAGATACATACCCCATATAGCGGCTGCATATTTACAGTCCTAAAAATGCTGCTTGCAAAACTGTGGCTGCTCAGTGGGGTGTGATAGTTGTATATAAATACTTAGACAGATATATCTGCCTCTCCAGCATGTGTCCCCACATACTGCACTGGGCTGAGAAGTCTTTTTCTTGTCCCAAACACATTATGTGTTCAAGTGATAAAAAGAAAAGGATTCCAAATGAAGTCCACATGCCTTCTCTCATGTACCAGCCTATTTCAAGGACATACAGCAGCATCAGCTGAGTGAACAGGTGTTGCTCAGTTGGACGCAGCACAGAAATCCATACTCATAAAGGCTGGGTGGGTTTTTTTCTCTTGGAGCAAATAAACCCTGCTCTGTCTACCAATGTACCAGCAGAGGAAAAATTGCATCTGACACCTTCGTTTGATGGCTGTTGTTCCAGAGAGCACAAGACAAGCTCAGCTCACTGTATGGCTTAAAATTTATGGGGGTGGAGGTGGGGAAGGAGAGCTCCCTGCAGGGCAGGCTATGGCAGAGGGTATTGCCACGTGACGTGCTCCCCTTGCTCACAGAACATTGGGGTCTGGAGCTCACCCTCTCTACAAGACCATGCCCACGTCTCACCCACAACTCTGGCACCACTCGTCTCAGATCTGAGAAAGAGCACAGAGATCCCATTCCCTGCTCATACCTCTTCCTCTCTAGAAGACACTTGCTGGGGGAGCAGCAGGATGGCCACATTTCAAACATGATCCTGCTTCTGTGGGGAAGTCACATATACCTATGGAAATGTCCCCAAAACTGCTGTCCTGAGCAGCTACACCTTCCATCGGCATTGAGGCCTGCAAGACCAAGTCACGGAGCTGCCCTGTGCCCGCCACGGCGTCACCCTGGGCAACATCAAAACTGTTGAAGAGAAAGGAAGATGAAAACACATTTGCTGCTCCTTCAAAGCTTTCCCCAGCACATCCCAGTGCTCTGCTTTGCTCTCCCAGTCCTCATCACTCTCTCCGCAGTCTGAGCAGTGACACTTCACGCCAGGGCGCGTCTCTCAAGGTTGTGGTGCTCTGGAGGGATGGGACATGGAGCAGGGCAGCAACAGCCCCACACTGTCACCACAGCAGTTCCATCTCCTCTGTCCTCAGCACTCAGAGGGATCCAGCCTGGCTGAGCCTCAGGGAGATGCCAGGCTGTGACTGGCACATTCAGGTATCTTGGGAAGCTGCTCCCATCACGATGGGCTCTGATGGAGCCCAGCCTGCCACTCTCCAAGGAGCTTCACAGACTTTAAGAACCAGCTAAATAAAAACAAAGCCCTTATCAGCACCCCACACAAAGGCCCTTTCTGCTTCACCGGTGTCAAATTGGCTCCATCGAGGCTGTAGATGACACAGAAATGAGGTGGTGGCAAACACAGGCCAGAGCCAAGCTGCAGCCAGCCCAGCAGGAGATAAGAGCGGCGTGGGGGATGCAGGCTCTGGCAGACGGGGACCAGGGGAGGAGGCAAAGCTACAAAGTTAAAACCAAGACAATGGGACTGGATGGACGGTCCTGTCGTTTTAGTGCAAATTTGGATCTGCTCCATCCTGGGACATCTGGGCCCAAGAGAAGCCTGTTCCTGGCCAGCAAACTCCAGCAGAGCCCGTGTCTCCCTGAGCATTGGGACTGAAACACTGCTGAGCTGCAGGGCTGGGCTGTCCACGAGCTGCTGCCAGCAACCACCGGCCCAGAACTGGGGCAGGTCAAACCCAGTTTGCTGGGAGCATGGTCCTGCTGGGAAGCAGCAGCCCTGACCAGTGTGCCCCTTCTTCCCCAAGTAGGGCTCACAGACCTCAATGCCTTGATTATCCAGGCAGTGACTTGAGGGCATGGACAGCACCTTAGGGCAGCCAGCTTGGATCTCCTGCCCCATCCCAAGGGCTCTCTTTCACTGGAGGGAGCTCTTCCTAGACTGAACCACGGCATCCATAGCCACACTGGGCTACCAGCCGGTGTGCTACCAGTCACACCAGCGTGACTCGGTAACTGGTGAGGACATCTACCTAGGGCAGGAGACTGGGTCCTGGCCCTGCTTCCAGGACCACATACATATTTTATTGCTGGGAAGGGAAACCCCGGCTATAACCCAATTTGCAGGCACATATCTTCCTCCTACAGCTACTCCCAAGTCTTTTAAGACATTCCTGACCAAGCTGGCATATTTTCAGCTTCCCAGAGAACACCTAAAATGGCAAACCCCTGCAGGATGGGAGCAAAGCTGTGCTTCGTTTTCAGATGCCGATCGGACTTCACCATAAGGAAAAGGTTCTTTCCCAGAGGGTGCTGGGCACTGCCCAGGTTCCCCAGGGAATGGGCATGGCCCCGAGGCTGCCAGAGCTCCAGGAGCGTTTGGACAGCGCTGCCAGGGATGCCCAGGGTGGGGTTGTTGGAGTGTCTGGGCAGGGCCAGGGGCTGGGACTGGATGATCCTTGTGGATCCCTTCCAGCTCAGGGATATTCCATGATTCTACGAGGCTGCTGCCTTGACAAACCCTGAACAGGAGTCTCAGGCTGTCAGTGAAGCTCTCGTGATCCCAAACTCTGGCATTTCTAGGTTTTGAGGTACCTGTGCAGTGAAAGCTTTAGCTCGTAGGAGTGGAAACACATCTCACCTTTGCCATGGCTACTTGACTGCGGCAAGACTCCCTGGGACACTTTGTGGACGTGGTTTAGCGGTGGGTTTGGAACGTGGGAAGTGCCAGGAGGGAGCAAAACCACTTTGGTTACACCACCTGAGGCACTGGGGCTGGGCTGGGGACAAACCTATTCGTCCTCAGGTGTTGTAACACTTTGGGGGGGTACAAGTATTGTAAGAACTTTGGGGGTTGTGTACAGGTGTTGTAACATTTTGGGGGGTTGCGTACAGGTATTTAAACACATTTGGGTGTACAGGTATTGCAACACCTTAGGGGGAGGGGGAGACCTCCGTGGAGGTGGAGAACGCGGCCAGCTGGGTCTGTGAAGGTTATACCCCACAACTCGGCTATAATTCATCACTGGAATCAACACACACCCCATCTCCCGTCCCCACACATCCCCTTCCTGCCCGGCTCCCGGGGCGGGCCGGGGGAGGCCGCGCCCCCGCTCTCGTCACGGCGAGGGCCGGGCCGGGCCGGGCAGGAGGCGCCGAGGATCTGGGCCATGGTGGGGATCCCGGGAAGNCGGGGCGCGGGAGGGGGACACGCGCTTTGTATCACAGCGTGTAATGGTGCGTTCGGTTCGTGTGTGCTTCTCAGCGTGCGGGTTCATCGCCCCGAAGTGTGGGCCTCGGGGACCCCCACCCGCAAGCCCAGCCCGGCGTTCCCCGGGTTTATGTGGAATTTCCAGGCTGGATGGGCTCTGGTGGCCGGGAACGAGGGGAGGTGCAGCCCCCCCGCTCAGCCCTGGGCAGGCGGCTGGGTCCTTCGGTGCCAGAGCTCGGGTGCTGGAGCCAAAGTGGGTTTGCACCCTCCTGGCACTTCCCGCGTTCCCAGCCCACCGCTAAAACACGCCTGTAAAATGTCCCGGGGAGCCCTGCCACGGTGAAATAGCCAGGTCAGAGCTGGGCACGAGTGTTTCCACTGCTGCAGACTGCAGGCACTCGGGGGGGCAGCGAGCTGGCACCTGCGTGCGTGTGAATCCTGTGCACATAAATCCTGCTTTTTGCAGCATCCTCTCCTGCTTGGGGCTGGGAAGGTGGGTATCTTCAGCCCCGTTTGCATTCATTTCCCAAAACTCCTGGGTTTGTTGCCAGAAGTGTTGTGCCCTCTGAAAACCATGAGGTTGGCAGGGGAGCATGTGGTTAGCCTGTTTTTCAACCTCCTGAGCGTTTTTGTGGCCTGTGCTTGTTTATCCACAATTGGGAATGGAGGATGAGCCATCCCAGGATGAGGAGTGAGGTGCTGGATGAAGCCGGGATGTCTGTGTGTAGCAATGTCCATTACACATGGGCTGGATCACGGCCTCAAGGTGACTCTGCAGATAGGTTATAAGCTCAGGAAAAGGAGAAAAGCAGTTAAAAGCACATCCCAAAGCTCAGGAAATTCAGGAATTTTAAAATGAAGTGTGATTGCTCATAGGGAAGCAGTGTAAAGATCGATGCTGATGCTAACATGGAAACCACTCTGAAAGCTGCATTCCTGATATGGAGAAGGAATTACCTAGTGACAGAAGTTGCAGAGGGTGGTTTTATACTTTGTTGTGCTGCTTATTGCAAAATGTGTGGAGATGTTGAGGTGAGGCTGTTGCCCTTTAAGGCAGTTAGAAATATATGAGTCTGTCAAGGCATGTGGACTTTACCCAGCTGGTGTCCCAGGTGCCTGGAGAGCACCGTGGTGGGAGAGCCATGTCCACATCCACGTGGCTTTGGAGAGCCCTGGCACCTGTCTCCTAACTTTCATTTTGTCAGCCCTGAAGAAAAGGCCCCACAGAAGGAGCTTGGGTGGGATCATGTGCTTTAACCCCGCTGTCCAAAGTCAGCCCTCTGTTCCCCATCTCCTTACCCCAAGCTCCCTTTGAAGTCACATCGGACAAACAGGCGCTTCTGAGGGTGATTAATCTCTCCAGCCTTGGAGACCTCTCTCTGGATGAGACAAATTCCACACTGGAGGTGCCTGGGCTTTTTCATTGACTGCAAGGGAAGTCCAGGAGAGCTTGGCTTAGGTTTTGGCAGTGAGGAGTTGGATGAAACAAATCCCACCCATTGTGTCTGCTCGTGGTGCAGCTCAATGGTGTATGCAGAGATTCCCTGCTTCCCTCAGACTGAGCACTGGGAGGACAGACAGATCTTTGAAATCCTGCTAAAAATAATTGAAGCTAAGAGAGACAGGGATCTTGTGCCTCCATCATAACTTCAGGGTGGTTATGTGAAACCGGCTCCTCTCTCAGCTGTGGAACTTTCTGCAACACGGGGCAAGTTGTTTGAATATTTTATTGGATCGTGGCAGGAACGTATGGAGGTGTATGTGGCTGTTGAGTTTTGCAGTATTAAACCATGTCTGAGATTAGGAAGCAATTCTTCCCTGTGAGGGTGGGGAGGCCCTGGCACAGGGTGCCCAGAGAAGCTGTGGCTGTCCCTGGATCCCTGGAAGTGTCCAAGGCCGGGTTGGCCAGGGCTTGGAGCAGCCTGGGATAGTGGAAGGGGTCCCTGCCCATGGCAGAGAGGTGGAACAAGGTGGTCTCTAAGGTCCCTCCCAGCCCAAACCAGTCTGTTATTCTGTGATTAGGGCTTTTCATCTGGGTCCTGCTGACAGAACTGAAGAAGTAATCACTGACCCTAAGGCAGCAGGGACAGCAAGGCCATAGCCCCTGGCAGGAGAGGGTGAGGGCACCTGGAATGCTTGGGGTGGGAGCTAAGGTGTTATTTTTATGCAGCTTTAATGTGTCCGTGGCCCAGCATCCATTGGGGAATGCTAAGGATAAGCCTGGTGAGGCATGCAGCTGCTTTATAAAGATAAGCACATAGATATGTGCTATAGTTATCAGGACCTTTGTAGATGGATCAGGTAAGGATGTCCTGTTAGTGCCAGCTGTTGAACAGCCTGAACGCTGACACAAGACATCACTTAGTTCTTGGGCCCAGTGTCAGCCCAAGAACACTGTTGGAGTTTATCTTTGGTCTCAAGAAAGTAATAATCAGCTGTAGACTCATAATTGTTATAAATCTAATTATCTGCATTGCTTTGGTTATCAGCCCAATGATTTCTGCGGTGCTGTACAGGTCCTGGCAATATCAGGAGGTTGCTTGATTTGGGTGTGTGTTGCAGAGAAGTGGATCAGTGCTCAGTGTGAAACTGATGATGGGGAAAGAAAGAAGAAATGTAGGAGTGCTTTGAAACTTTGGGATGTTCCAGTTTAAGGCACATACTGGCTCTCGTGAATATGCTCTTCTTACATGGGTATTTCCAGTGGGCAGAAATTGAAATGGATCATTCAGGGACTTAGTCTTGATTTTCATATGCTGTAAAATGAAAGGCTTAAGGTGTTCCTCGTCCTTTGTGCCAGTGTTCAGGAGAGTGAAATTAACTGACACTTTAAAGCAGTCAGAGAATAGAAGAAGAGTTTTTTGATTTGCAGGCACTCTGAGGATCAAAAAGAGCTTGTTCTTGGGGTAGAGCTTGTGGAGTTGACTCTGTTGGAAGCAGGACTGGAGTGGAATAGTGAGCTGAGTGCTTTCCACCGGCCTGAGCTGCCAAGGAGTCACAGGCACCTCGAAAGGCTGCCATGAGCCACTGGAGGGGGGGGACGCTGCTCAGGTTTCCCTCTTGCTGGCAAGAATCAGAAGTGAACTCTTCCCCTTCAGAAGAAGGAGGTGGCTGTAAAACTCAAAAAAGGTGAGAAGTGAATCCATCTCTCCCTCTCTGATGTAAAAAATCCCAGGGGAAGGGTTTCCACCCAGATAGGCGATTTACCTGGAACTTTTCCAGAAAACCACCTTCCTTGTCCAGCCAGTGTCTGGGGCTTAAAACTTCTCCTGTGTCCCTGTCGCCTTCCCATCTCTTTGTGCCACATCCTGAGTGTGTGCACACCCTTGTTTGATTCAGCTACAGAGGTGTCCTGGACATCATTTTGGCTGTATTTGTGCACTCCAGGTTAATCAACCCTGACCTCAGAAGTCAATTAAAATGTCCTTTACTCCATGTCATGAGAGAGCAGCACTAACTTCTGCAACTTTTCTGGCACTTGGATTTGAGGTCAAATTCTGCACGAATGTTTTCCTCAGTGACATGCTTTGCACCCTTGGGATAATTTAAAGGATCAGACTATTCAGGCAGAGATTTTCTCCAGTGTAGATTTATGTTGGTGTTTAAGATAGTCATTGCTATTAGCCCTCAGCCTTGGGTTGCAAGAGTGTTTTCACAAGATACATGGCATACTCATGGCTTGGCTTTGGGGCCATAGGGGATACTTCAAGGCTTGCTAAAAAGTATTTGAAAAATATTACATAATTCTCTCATTACAGGTATGGTTTTGAATGGAAAAATGCAGGTTTAGCCTTTTTTTTTTTTGCCTGTGGATATAAAATACTCAGACAAATACTTAGTGAATGCTTGCAGACTTTACTGCTGCTTTTGTCCAAGTGGTCTCGATAGACACACCAGTTGGCATCAATACCAGCTTCTCCCTGCTTAGCTGTACTTTTTAATCCTCATGATCTCTTGGGAGTTGGCTTTCACTTCCTGGTAGTGCACCTGGTTGTTGTAGCAGGAAGTTCCTCCAGTTATATCACCTGACACGCTCCCACCTGGCCTTTGTGTGTGCTTGATCCCGCCTTTTGTGCCAGGAGGCAACAGGAGGAGGAGGAGAAGGAGGTATAAAGCCCTAAAGGAGATAAAGTGGGGAGGCTGTACATGTTTGGGGTGTGTGGGAGTGGGCTGGTCTGGCCGGGGACTGGCAAGGGGTGGTTGGGTTGAGCAGTTACTGGCACTGGTGGGACTGGGCTGGTGGCACACAACAGCCGGGCAGTGCTGAGGAGCCAGTCCAGGGACCCTCCCTGACCCCCACCTGGTCAGCAAAGACTTTTCAGTCGCCTTAACAGGAGTGGTGAGCACACAAATGGGCCTGACAGCTCATTACATCCCGGCTATCTTTTGTTTGTTGGCCAACAAATATTTGCTTTATACTTCTAAGTTGTGCAGCCTCCCTGCGGAGCCTCTCCGGATCTGGGTGGAGGTGTTGGATCAGACAGAGGTGCAAGAGGGGCTGTAGTGTGGGGTACAACTGTAGGGTCGCACATGGTCCTGGGCAGGCAGAACTCCTGGTTGTCTGCTTGGAGCACACGCAGCTTCCTTTTCTTAGGTGAGTATTGTGGGCTGCAATATTCTGTGGCTGTATTCCCGAGAGCGAGCGTTTCTCTGAGTCTTGGCTAAGCAGAAACTTAATTTAACACTTTTTTAAATGACGAGGACAGCTCAGCCTGTGGCGTTTCCAGGTGTGGATGAGATTAATTTGCTTATCTTAGCTGAGGGCAGGTAATGACTTGTGCAGGGGAGGTACCAGAGTCAGGATGTTAAAACACAAAGAAGTCAAATGTTCCTCTGTTCCTCCCCCCGTTGTGTGAGCTCGTTTGCATTAAAACAACCGTCTGGCAGATCTGCGGCAGGAGCCTTCCCTCCGTCTCCTCCTCCTCCTCCTCCCTGATTAGCTTTGGTGGGGGCCAAGAAGCCACCGATGAATTGTGACTGGAAAGCGCTGAACTTTGAGGGGAGATGAAAAAAATCCCTCGAAACATTTGCGGCCCTGGCAGCGCGGCCGCGGGTCTCTGATGGGGTTTATCTTCTGACATCATGAGGATCTCTGACATTTCTAGCTTAGAAACAATAACTCGCCTTATCCATCGTCATGTTTTTCTAATTAAAGACAAAGCTTGGTAAATATTTTTTAAATGATTGAATTTCCCAAGTATGGAAAACACATGTCGGGAGTCAGGCTGGCTGCGTCCGATGTGCCTTTTCCCACCGCGTCCCTCAGAGCACGCAAGCGCAAATACGGATTTAGAGCTGTGGGTGACAGGTTTATCTGGGATGATTGGCAAGGATTTATAAACCAAGAGGGGATTTACTTTGCTCTCCCTCCCTCCTCTTCCCCCTTCTCCCCCCACCTCCCCGACCCCCATCTCAGAAATAGGAAATTGGGATCACATTAAACCCTAATTGGTTTGGCTCCAGCACTAGTTCGGTGGCTGCCAAATAGTTAATTTATTGCGTGAGAGTTTGGCCATGTGTTGAGAGGCAAATTTGCTTGAAGCAAGGCATCTCTGTAAACTATACATCCATTCCTGTGCCAGGTCCTGTTTACAGCATCTCTAGAGTGGGGTGCAGGGATTGCTTTCCGTGCCCATCCCGGCAGGACAGCGCGGGGGGACCCCGCGGCAGGGCTGCCATCCCTCCTGCCTTGCTCCCCTGCCAAAACGCTTTCAGGAATTGTTGCCTAAAAGAGCTTAAAGTGGTTTTAGCCGGACTTGGCGCTCGACGTTCAGAAACTGCCAGCTAGATAAGACGTGGGAGGCTCTCAGGAGAATAAATGCATCTGTTTGGGAGATAGCAGCAGGCCTGGGCTGTCACCGTGAAGCGGGGCCAGGTGGGGAGTCCCCGGGGGTGGAAAGATGGCTTTTCCTGGATTATGTGAGCAGGGGCAAGTGGGAAGCTGGCATATCTGGCTGCCCCACTGAAGTCCTCCTTGTTCCTGCCCTTCTCCATGAGGCCACTAGGACTGGTGACTGTCAGACATCCCAGATTTGTTGTCACTTGCTCCTGGACTTGTGGCATCTAGTGGTGTTTGGCTCCTGTGAAGTTTTCTGGAAGTTGGGCTCCAGTAGAAGCGTTTGCAGGACAAGCAGTCCTTGCTGAGGCCATCGCTGCCTTCCCCGGCACTTGACAGGAAATTATTTGGATTTAAGAGGATACTGCAGCCGGAGTTAAAGACTCACTGCTAGCGCATCTCCGGTGTGGAGTGTGATTTGAAAGAGGCTGTGTAAGGAATAAATCCATGGCTATGGCATTTTATTTCGTTCCTCGCTGAGTTAAATAACAAACTTTGTGTAAGTGAGCTGCTTCTAGCTCTGAGGCAACAGAATTATCACCACCATGCTCAGCGGAGCCCTTTCTGTGTCAGCTGCTATTTCCATTGTGAACTTGATACCTGAAGGCTCAATATTGTGACCCTTTAATTTTCAGCTGCTGAAACGTCCCCTGCGAGCTGGCTAAAGGGGAAGAGCTCAGAGGGGGAACTTGCAATGCTTATGCAGTGGGAGCAGTGTGTTTCTTTGGGTATTTCTTAAGTGCTGAGTGTTTAGGAGAAATTGGTAGGTAGTAGCAAAGCACATTTAGCAATACTTTTCCTTCTGTAGCTCTCGCTTCCTGGGATGTAATAAAATCCATTAAGTTCTATTTATGATCAAAGGCCCAGTATAGTAATAGTTTTATTTGGATAATTATGGCTGTTCTCCCAATAATGAAAATACTGCGCGCTTCCAGGCGTACTGCAATGTTTGGAGGGGTACAGGGTTGGCACAGCCAAATGTTTGCCAGTTTTGCTGAGGAGTCAGAGAGATACCAGTTCAAAAAAACTTGGATCAAGCTAAGTCCCTGTAGGAAGGCATGTCCTGCCCATGGGTGCCACATTGGGCCATGCTGCTGTGGGTTTTCCAGCCATCCATGGAGGTGCAGCAAGGCTAGGCAGACCAGAAGGGGGCAAATTGGACAGGTATTGGAAGCAAATGTGATTTGTTTTAGAGAGAACCTGTTCTTCCCTGGGTCTGAAGGCAGGTTCAACATTCAGCCGGGAGCAGCCACTCCCCACTTGTGCATCTCCTGCCTCGTTTGAAATGCAGCCACTTCTGGGATGAGCTGCTGTAATTACTTTAAAGCACATCGTACTTCCACCACTTTTGGCAGGAAGGAAGGAGGAATGCTGTGCTCCATCGCCAGACAAAATAGAAATCAACAATTGGGATTTTTCTCAAAGAGCAGATCTATCTTCTCTGCCATTACATCCGAATTGGATGGGAGCCTTGTACCCATTTTGCTTTCCCGGTGCGAGTGTGTCGTTCTGCAGCTCACAGCCCGTGTTCATGGGAAGATTTAAAGCAGCAGATTCTAGCCAGGAATTCTTTCTAGCACTTTGCTTTCCTTCTGCTGTTTGCTTCCCTCTTCACACTACAGATGCTGATGGATCACCTTCCGTGGTGAGTAAGGAGACAAGCTGTACTTTGCATGGTGCTGGGAAACTGTGTCGTCCTCAGGAATGTTCTTCCAGAGAGGCATTCCCGCTCCTAAACCAGCATGGGTCGGGAATTGTGTCGTACAGGCAGTGGCTTGTTCATATGACTCCCGTATCAGGGACTGCGAATCGCCTCGCACTGGAATTGTGGGTGGATCACCTGCATCCATTTACTGGTGTTTATTTACCCCTCTGCTGCAAAACACCTGACTTCAGGTTACTGCCCTTGGCCCACCTGAGTTTCCACATTCCAGAATACGCAGGTGGTGCCCTTTTCCCCCCACCAGGGGATGTTTTTTTTTTCTGTGAGAGCTTGGTTTTCCCTCTTTATCTAGGCATGCTGAGCACCTAGAAGTTAATTTGATGGAATCTTCTGAGGGAGAGTCTTGGTTTTGCACTGCAGTATTCCAAAAACATTCCCAGGCACTTCTCTGACTGTTTTCTTCTTGAATATATTTGTCTCATTGAACAACCCTTTTTTTTTTCCTGTGTAGTATTGATTTTAGCAAGAGGGAAAATAGGAAAATAAAACCTCATTGTGCATGTGAATGGGTAAATAACTATCAGAGCACACAAACTGTTGAGCAGGTGATTTTTAGATGTTTCTTGATTTGTCCTCCAGCAGTTCTATTCAAGTTTTCAGTCACTGCAGTTACTGTGTTCATCAGGTTTTATTTCCCATTTAATAATTACAGCAGTTTCCCTTGAGCCCTGTACCTCTGATTAAGAAAGCTAAGTTTGAGATAAAATTAATGTAATGAAATTTGTTATATTTTTATGGTGAAACATGCTCAGAAAAAACACTTTTGGACTCAGTCACTGCTCCTGAACATTGTCTACCTCATCTTGATCCTCCATCAGTGCTGAGGACTATCCTGATGGTGTAAGGACGGGTGAGCACCAAACACCAGGATCTCATCCATGCAGGAATTCTTGCCTTCAGTCTCACAGGTATCAAACAAGACAGGTTGGTTGGCATAGAATCTCCTGTTTTCCATTCGCACGTGTAAGGATTGCCTCAGTTTCCACCAGCACTGCACTTTTACTGTCCTGCTGGTGCTCTTGCTGGTCTAAGGTGGCCCAGGAAGCCCTGGAGAACCTGGCAGCACCACACAGAGCCAGTCCAGGACTCTGGGCAGGTGTGACCCAGTCACCACCCAGGCTCTGAGAGCCCGTTTTGGCAAAGGACAAGCCAATGGACAGATCCCCCTGTGTACATGCAGCACATCAGGAATTTAAATCTGTCCAAAAGGCCATGCTGCTCCGAGCAGCAGCTCCGTGAATGGAGATGCACCTCTTCGCACCTGTTTTATAACACAGGAGCAAAATATTCAGGGCATCTAAATAGTTTATAGCCCGACAAACAAATTCTGGCAGTGGGAACGTGAGTTTCCATCTCATTAAGCTGTTGGCAAAGCCCTGGTAATTCCAGTCACTGATACAGCACAGGAATTACCCCTCAACACGACTGGTTGTGTCAGGTCAGAGCATCACTGCTTTTTCTCAGCAGTTGTGTGTTTGTACTTGAGGGGAAAAGAAAGTGTTGAAATGTCAATTCATTGGGTTCTTCTCTGGTGCTGGAGCAAGGTCTTGTGAGGTCAGAAGAAAGTGTCTGTGGATTTCTACACCTAAGTCGTAATGAGGAATTGTTTTCAAGTCTTTTTTTTTTTTTTTTGGTCATACAAAGCCTGACACAGATTCTCAGTTTGGCAGAGGCTCGAAAGTTTATCTTGGAGCTCAGCAGCTGTGCTGCAGCCCAGGTTGGCTCTGACGCGGTTGCTGCCATCTCCCAGCTCTTTGTTGGGCTGTAGGAAATCACTGGACCCTTGGAGCCACGGACTTGGGGCAGATCGGCTGTATCATGGCCATTCCCATTTTGGGAAGTGTGCCGTGAGTTGGAGAAAAGGAGTCAGAGATGATGGTGCCCTCTGGCTCCTGTGGCAGGCAGAGGATGAGGCATTTTGTCAGTGGAGTGGCACACATGTCCAGAGGCATGGGAAATTTGCCTCCAGCGTTGTTACAGATTTTATGGTGTCTTGCAAACAAGAGGGAGCAGTTTGCTCTCCCTGTAGCGTGTTACCTTATGCAGCTTGAGAGAGCCACATGCAAAATTCATTTTAGAGGTCGGTCATCCAGTCCCAGAGACTAAGGAATGTTGTAGCAGGGCTTTTATAAGATTTATATGCTTTATCAAAGGTCCTATAGTTTTCTCATTAAAGCAGGATTATCCTGCTGGGATTAGCTGTTCTGCATGGGTGAGGAAGACAGGCACTCTCCATTTTCATAGTGAACTGCTCCTGCCTGCAGAGATGCACTGAAAAACAGGAGAGCCGGGGGAACCAGGAGATGCAGGGATGCAGGTGTTTGGGAACGGGACCCAAGAGGGGCTTTTACAAATGTCGGCTTGATTTGACTTGACTCCTGAACACGTGGGGGACTTGCAGCAGGCTGCACCTCCAGCACTCCTTACCATCCAAACATCCCAGTCCCGAGACTTGTCCTGGCATTTAACAGCCTCCTCAGTGCAAACCTTAGGGAATGAATTTGCAGCTTTTCCATATGCCGAAACAAACAGGCAGGGAAACCTTTTAATTTGCACAAGGATCTTCTGTAGTCAATACAAGTTGACCCTGCAGGCTTTCTGGAACTGAGTCCTGTCAGTTTGGCCTTGCAAGATTTAATTTAACCCTTAAATTATCTCCTTTTTCCCCAAAATCTTATTACGCAGACTCCCAGAATGGTTTGGATTGGAAGGGAACTTAAAGATCGTCCTGTTCCAAACCCCTGCTATGGGCAGGGACACCTTCCCCTACCCCAGGTTGCTGGGAGCCCATTCCAACCTGGCCTTGAGCATTTCTCATAGACTGTTTTTCCTGTGTGATTGCAACACTGAATTCAGCTCAAGTCACTTGGAAATTACTGCTAAGTAACAAACAGCTTCTTTTGCTGATGTTGTGGTCTCCAGACATCTGGAGCCTGTTGGGAAGGGGGTTTGGGGGTTTTTTTAGTGCGCTGTCTGCCTCTCCAGTTTGTAGTCTTATAGTTATATACTCTTGTATCCTTAGTATAAATATTGCCATCGCTGACCAAGAACTTGCAGGAAAATGGTGCAAAGAAATGCTGAAGCAGCACTGTTAACCAGGCAGATGTGTGACACTGCTGCTTAGTTGTAAGGAGTCTCCAAGAAAAATGAACTGTTGGACTAAAAGCCTGCTCAGACTGCAGTATTGACTTGAAGAGAGGTGTTACTTGACATGACTATTGTAAAAATCCCTCAGAAAACAGTCTTAGTACTTCTCGTGCTCTGCTCATCATGACATTCCCTAGAGGATGAGTATTTGTCAAATGTTTTTCTAGAGAAGTGAATTTCCAAGTGCTCACGCCGGAGCTTGGAGCTCCAGGTCAGACATCAGCAGTGAACAGCACCAGGCTCTTCCTTCCTCTATCCCAAGGGAGGCTGGCTATGCCAGCCTGGAGCCCATCAGGGGGCTGGGCACATCTGCAGCTCTTGAGCTGGTTGGGTTGGTGCAGCCCAAAGCTGGTGTGTGAGAAATGCAGCTATTGTAAAGGTACGATCATTGGAGCATCCAGTAGTGGTCTCCTCTGAGGACAACCTCTGCTGGATTTAGCACTCCTTTCCACATCTTCACGAGGTTTTTGGTGGCTGGTCAGAGCAAAGCTGCCCAGCTGAGCTTTTCAGGTTCCCTGGGCTCAAAGGAGGCAAATTATTAACGACAAACACAGCACCTACAACCTTGATACAGCCTTAAATAAGGCAGGAGCTGATGTACCTCTGATCTCCCCCTGCAGCGTAGGGCAGGGCTGTGGCTCACCAGGTGTTTGCCTTCAACTGCAGCTGCTGCATCTGCAGAACCAGGTGGAGATGTTTGGGACATCAGGAAAACACAGCTGGAACAAGTTAAGAGCAGCCCCGGGAGGTGCTGGCTCACCTGAGTAGAGCACACCTCAAAGCAGGGTCGGGGGCAATAAACTCAGCTTCACCTCGGCCACAGCCCTGGGTAGGATTAATGAGATGAAGAGGAAGTAAATGTATGTTTGAGCTGCTTCAGTTTTGTTGGGTTTTTTCCTCAGTAGTAACAGCCAAATCAAATCAGCTCTTTCCAGAATGCTGCTATTTAATGGCCTCTGCCCTCCGCTCCAAACCTCCTTTTGGAGGAGCTTTGCTGATGACTCTCTCTTTTCTGTCTCCTACTCCAGGTTTTTATTCTGGCTTTTTAAGTTAAGATGCCTCTTTATTATTTGTCCCCCTGAGATTTTTTTTTAATGTAACTCATGGTGTAGAAAATGAAGATTTTTATGACTTTTGAAGTTTCATGTTTAGTAAATCTGAGGTTTGGATTGAAGGTAATTTTTGTTCTTTTGCTTTTTCCTCTCTGTGCATGTAAATTAACTTCACCATACACATGTTTGGGTTCTTCTGGCTCTTGAAGCTCTCTGAACACGTATGTCCAGTGTGTGGGGTAGAAGACACCTGACTGCTTTAATGTGATGCTCTCAGCAAATGCTCCTTTCAGCCTCTTGCAAAATCTTCCCTTTGAACTTTCATTCTCTTGCACAGGGATGGTGACACCTGTATGCAAAATGCTTGGATCCAGGGCAGGCAGCTCCTCAGTAATGGTTTCCTGATAAGGACTTAGGATGGAAAAATAAGCTTTGGGACCTTTGCATGGCTCTCTCCTCCCCACCTCTCTGACTCTACTGGGAATTTTGTTGTTAGTGCTGCTGGAAAGAGCTCGAATACCCAGGGAATGAGTGGAGATGTGCAGCTCTGGGTGAGAGGGGTCACCCTAAATCTGTGCTGGGGACAGCTGTGGCTGAAAGGGTCGGGGACAGCCATGGTGGTGTTTGAAGGACCTGATGCCTGCACCAGTTCTGAGTTTCCTCTTCAGCTTGGTTGTTTCAAGCTTCTGCATGTTAAATCCTGGAAGTTTGTAAGGCTGGGTGGGTTGAGTGGTCTGTCAGCTTGGTTTTCTCCAGCCCTTTCTCTAGGGAGAAGGAAGATGTGGCTTTTTGAGACTTGGTTTTCTGTACCTGTTGTGTTTTGTTGAATGAGTTTGCTTCAGAAGGATCTTGTGATTGGATCATTCTTCTGTTGGAAAATGTCCATCTGTCAAGACAGAGACTTTCCTGGGGAGCAGCATGTTCTCAGGAGATTAGATACCACCCTAGGCACTCCATATCTGTCTTTACTAAACTGTACAGCATGGCCTAAATAAATATTTACTGATTTGAGTCTTTGGCATCCTGGTAGAGCTCTGGCTGCTTGACCTTTGGCTGTCCTCATGTCCTCTTCTTTTGTGTAATTTTGGAACAAATATTGGGGTTTTTTTTTGTTTGGTTTCAGGTTTGTTTTTTTTTTTTAATAACCATGTGAAAGGGGATGATTTTAAATCCAGGCTTCACAAGATAGTGCTCTTTAGACCCAGGGCTCCAGTTTGCGAAGGCAATAAACGATGTCCTCAGCTCCATCTGGGGTTGAGCTTGGGGATGGATGGATCCTGGCAGATCCTGGTGGATCCAGCAGCACCACCAGACACTACTGTGGTCCCATTCATGCCTTTATTAGGAGAGGAGGGCTCACCCCAGTGTGACCAGCTGAGCTTGGCTGTGACTCTTGAAGGAACAATGTAATGGGAATGACAAGAGAGTTGGGCCAGAGAAGAAAAATTCATGTTAGCCTGAATATAGCTTTTCATCCTCTTAAAATTCTTCTGCTTCTTTGAAGTGTGAATCCCAGATGCTACAGAAGTATTTTTCCAGACACGGCTGTGCTGTCTTGCTGTGCATTTTCCACCAAATTGCTGAATTACTGTTCTCCTTCTGGCCTTCAAATTTTTTTTCATAGCTTTATCTATTTGTCTGGATGTTTTACATGGCTGAAACTCATTCCTGTCTCCCATACCCATCTGAGCACTCTGCCACGACGCAGCATTCCCACCAGGCTATGGTGGAGGACAGGAATGCTGGCTTTTTTTCCAGGAAACTTGTAAACACCAACTTCCTGTTGACACGAGCTGTAAATCTGCAAATAGGCTCTGCTTCCGGCAGGAGGGGAAGGTAATAAAATTTCGGGTCCTTGTTCACTGTGCCTGGTCCTCCTTGAGCTGCATCCAAGCACTCCAGAGGCAGTGGAAGCACAGAGAACCTGCTGATTGCTCTGTACCTCTGGAAATGAGTCTTTCCTTTTATTTTTTTCCCTTCAGGCACCCAAATACAGATGCAATGCTAATAGAAGCCAGTTGGAGAATGTCAAAACCCTGATGACTCCTAAACGATGCTTCATTGCTTGTTTTCCCCTTTCCTTTCTCCCTGCCTCTCCCACCACTGAGCTGATCTTCAGTTTTGGGGAGTTAACTCTGTCCTACATCCACACGAGTCGTTTTGCGATAATGAGCTGGCCAAAGTCTGGCAGCTGTTGGCAGACCATGCCATTAAGTTTCCCATGCTACACGTTTTTGGGAGGCTGATGCATGCTTTAATTCTGGGTGGGTAACGGGCAGGTAGCAGACACCTGGGCAGGTGGCTGAGCTTGCTCAGCAGATTCCGTGGGCTTCCAGTGGATGGGATGATAGTGATGATTTTCAGGATCAGCTGTTGGGGCTGCTGGGGATTCTCTGTGCTGTCAGGGAGGGGATGGAGGCAGGCGATGGTGGAAGCAGAGTGGAGAAGGGAAGCAAAAATAAGGTGAAAAAGCAGATTGAAAAAGAGATTAAAAGCACGGTAGTGGAAATGGGAAAAGGATACAAAAAGGAAGAAAGTGGTTACAGGACGTGGAAACAAGGAGCAATGGGCAGGATAAAAGGAGAGTCTGGATGGAGGCTGAACTCTCTTAATAAGCATCCCATTAATTAATGGCTTCTCCTGCGGCAGCACAGACGGGGCTGTGGACGATATCCAGCCCTCTCCCCTGACCTCCGCGCTCTCCTCGCCCGCCGCCCGGGCTGCCTTTCCCTTGGCTTCCTGCCCCGAGCCCGACCACAGCCTTCCCGAGCGCTCCGGGCGGGATGGGAGGCACATGGCAGCGGTGAAAGGGGAGCCTCTCGCCGTCGCCTGTGCCTGGGTGGGCGTGCTGGGCCTTTCGTAAACTAATAGCTCCCAGCAGTGCTCCTAAATCAGACTTTGTGGAGCCAGGAGCGCAGCGCTGGAATGCCGGGCCAGGCGCAAAGGGCTGCGCTGGGCTCTTTCTTCTTTTTTTTCTCTCCCCAAAGCCAGCATTTGTTAGGTCCAAAGGGTCAGCAGAAAGCAGGAGAAGGGAGCTGGCAAAGAAAAATGAGTAAAAAATAAATGTAGGAAAAACTAGCGAAAACGGCATTTGAAGTGTGTTTTTTGTGACTGGTTGGGGCTGGAAGGAAGGGAACCCTGCTCCGTGCTAAACCTGCAAAGCCAACAAACTGGGATGCTACCGGTTTTAAGGAAGGCTATACTAAGCACAGGGTGCCCAGAGCAGCTGTGGCTGCCCCTGGATCCCTGGAAGTGTCCAAGGCCAGGCTGGACAGGGCTTGGAGCAACCTGGGACAGGGGAAGGTGTCCCTGCCCATGGCAGGGGGGTGGGATGGGATGAGCTTTAAGGTCCCTTCCAACCCAAACCTTAAGGAAGGCTGTACTAAGCCTTCCTTAAAATCCTGAGCTGGTGGTTTTGCTGGGTGTAATGAACAAAACAACTCAGGATTTATTTTTTTTTTAAAGGGAGACTGGAATTGGGATATTTTTAATCGAGGTTACCAGGTTAGTGACAACTAATTAATGAGAAAAGAACCCTCCTTGGGTGGCTGTGTGGTGGGGAGGTACCACTTTCCTCCTCCGAAGCACTGGGAAAGGAGCAGAGCCCCAGAAGCCCTCACAGATGTGCAGTCCCAGGGACTGGAGCAGAGGGAAGCTCAGGATGAAATTGGGAAAAAGGCTTCTCTTAAAAACCCCAAGATAAAGAAGGAAAAGCCATTCTCAGGGGAAGAGCCAGAGCTTGTGGCAGGGAAGACACCAGTGGAGGGAGGTGCTGGAAGCAAACTGAGATGTGGTGACCCTGCTGTAGGGAAGGGGCTTGGGATCCATCACATGTGTTTTATTGCTCACACTGGTCTCTGTGATGAGGCAAAAAAACCAAGTTCTGCTGCTTTGATAGGCTTTAACCTGTGCTTTCTTAGTTGTAAATGGTCTTCCACATCTGGTGGTGAGGAGCACTGGGAGCCTGGAGCAGGGTCCCTGATCCGGGACACAGCTCTCAAAGCCACCATCTCACCTGCAAAAGGGAGGATTTTGGCTTCCAAAGCCTGTCTGTACCATAAACAGGTACTAAAGAGGATGGTCCAGCAAGGAGTGGGGCAGAAGTGTCAGATGTAGACAGGTAACTGGGTTTCCTGAAGTAGCAGAGAGGTGGCTGAGAGCTGCAGCAGAGCTCCATCCGTACAGCTTCCAAAGCCAGGAATGCTCCTGGTCGGGGTGTTGGGCAGCTAAAATTGAGCATCGCCAAAATGACAACTGGAGGGGAGTAGATGTATGTATTTGAACAAATCTCTGTAATCAAATGGCACTGCTATTGATCTAGAAAATACTGTCAAGCTGCAGAGCTGTTGGACTAGAATTAATCCTCTGCAGGCTGGATTTTACTCTCTCCAAATAGGATTACTCATTTTTTCCATATTTCTGTGTTTGGTTTAAATACCCGTGACAGCTACAGAAGCTTGGATTTCTAATCAGAGCAAGGGTGTTAGATTTAGGAATTGGCTTGTTGTTTTGGAGGGGATATTTTTGGACAGGACATCAATTCCTGCATGTTTTTCTTTACATATGTGGCCACAGGAATAAGGTATCATCTGCTTGGGTGATGTGTGTCCCCTCCCTTAATGGGTGGCCAGAAGTAGTTTCAGTAACTTCCTCAGGTTGTGTTTAATTCCTTGTTGCATCTTTGCTCCCCCTGTTTGTTTGGGGGATTTTTTGGCAATGTCTGATTGTGGATGTTCTGAGTGTAAAATTTTTCCAGCTCAGTTAAGGCCAACTTTTAATGTGGTTTTTCCCCTCTCTGGGCAGGATTGAAATGGCACAAAAGCCAAACACTGCTCATTTTCACTCCTGAAGGAGGCAATGTGACTGGATTTGGATCTCATTGAGGGCTGGAGCTCTTCTGCCCTGGGGAGAGGCTGGGAATGCTGGGGATGTCCAGCCTGGAGAAGAGAAAGTTCCAGGGAGACCTTAGAGCCCCTTCCAGTGTCTATTGGGGCTCCAAGAGAGCTGGAGAGAGACTTTGGACAAGGATCTGGAATGATAAGAAGGTGTGGCTTCCTACTGCCTTTTCAGGGCTAGGTGGGATATTGGGAGGGAATTATTCCCTGTGAGGATGGGGAGGCACAGGGTGCCCAGAGAAGCTGTGGCTGCCCCTGGATCCCTGGGAGTGTCCAAGGCCAGGTTGGACGGGGCTTGGAGCAACCTGGGATAGGGGAAGGTGTCCCTGCCCATGGCAGGGGGGTGGGATGGGATGAGATGAGCTTTAAGGTCCCTTCCAACCCAAACCTTTCTCCATGATTCTGTGACAAATTAAGATTGTTAACATAATCTGCCATGTGCTAATTCAAATAATGGATGTATGGAAAAGAGGATGTTTGTTAAATGTGATAAATTTGCCAGGAACGGAGAGGTCTGATCTCTGTTTTGGGGGGTTGAACTCAAGTCACTGAGTCTCCCTTGCAGCCCCACGAGCATCGCTTCAAAGGGAGCAGTCCCTTCTTGGCTCCACTGTCTTGTAAGGCATGAAGAAGGCAATAAAATGTTTGACTTTCCTGCCAGACCTGAGCCTGGAGGAGGAGGAGGATCCCAATTGGTTTCCATCAGATTCCAGTTAGCATGAATTTACAGTTTCTGCTTAGCCTGATAAATGGCTTTGGCTGCCTCAGTGCATTTGGATTTATTTTTCTGTGCGATGGAAAGTGGTCAGCTTAAAAAGGCAAAGGCTTTCCAGGGTTGCCTTGAATTCAAGTGAAGCTTCTTTCTGAGGTAAGAACACAGCAGGCGAAAAATAAAGCCGGGGCACGTCACAAAATATCTGTGGAATAGCAGAGAAATCAGAAGCAGTTCGGGTCTCTTGTGCTTGCTGTGGCAATGGGCTGTGATAGGCATAAAAATTCCACTGGAAACTGGAAAAATTCTTTAGATTTCCTCACTTTCCTCAGAAACCACACTGAGCAGCAGGTATCAATAGCTCCCAGTGTTAAACTTTGCTTGCATCGTTCTTTCCATGGAACATTCCCAGGAGAAGAAAGCAGAAGCAGATTAGCATGGTGAGCCAGGGAAAAGAGTTCTCCCCGTGCTGCCTGCAGTTCTGCTTCCTTCCGCTGTGCCGGTGATGTCTGGGCTAGAAAATCTGCTTTAATGCATATTTAGGAGCAGACAAGCCTCTTGGGAGCTGTGGGGGGGGGTCAGTAGATGACGTGTGAATGGACTCCCCATCCCAGGTTGGATGGGGGTTGGAGCAACCTGTGGAGAGGTGTCCCTGCCCAATGCAGGGGGTGGAATGAGGTGAGCTTTAAGGTCCCTTCCAACCCAAACCAGTGTGGGATTCTGTGATTTTATACCTCACGGACCTGTCTCTGCCAGTGGTGAGCTTAGGGATAGGTCATGGTTTGGGTGAGCTGAGGCACGTGGATCATGTGTAAGACACAATCCATGAGCCTTTCAAAGGAGGTTTGGCAATGACTTCTACTCAGGGTACCCAGGTGATCCCACCTGTAGTTTTTATGCCTGGAGAATCCAAAACTCACTCTGATGCTGAGCATATTTCTGCCTCTCTAGCCAGAAGTGGTGATTTCTTCCTTGAGGATAGTGGGATTTTGGTAGACATTGGGCTGTGGACACCGTGACAAAGAGTTGTGTGCCTTTTCATAAAGGTTTATAAAGTCATTGTAACTATACTTAAAATACTTGCACTGACCCGAGTTCTTGACATTTCAAAGTGCTTTAGGTTGTAAAAACACTGAAGGGATTTATTTGGCCATGGGTTGACAAAGGGTAGTTAGAAGCCAGTTGTCATAGTTGTGGACAGCTTTTATTTGTGTGAAGTGAAACGTTACAAACCGTTCAGGTCCTTAAGCTGAAATGTGATTAAAAAGCAGGCAAGGGAACACCTCGTGCTGGTTACCTATTTTCCATAAAGCCCCCCAGCCCCAGGATGTCCCTGTGCCTTCTGAGGGTACTTCTCTGATGGCTTTGACGCAAAGACCTGACAGATCCCAGGCTGCATCTCTTGAGCATCTGCTGTTCATCATACAGCATCCCCCTCTCTGTTGCACTCAGACCAAAGTCAGCTTTTGAGTTCGCTGCCCAGTTTCAGGCTGGTTTGGGGATGCTGGGACAGGGCTGGACAGGGAGCAGCGGTGTCTGATGCTGGATACTTAATGCTGGGAGCACAGGGCTGCATCCATCTGCCTGGTACCATCTCCACTGGGGACAGAGCTGCAACATGAGCTTGCTTCTTGTAAGACATCAGAGAATCCACATGAGAGCCACCGCTGTTGCCACAACCCGGCCGGGGACGGCTCCTGTTGGGGACCTCACAGCGTGAGGTGCCGGGGAGCCAACCATGAGATGCAAGTCCATAGGAAAATTATTAGTTCTGGTGCTGGTGGAGCTGCTTGGGTTGTGTCTCCCTTCATTGTCTGTGTAATTTAGAGATGGTTTTTCCATCTCAGCTTATGAAATATTGAGAGCTTCGGTATTTTGCGCAACCTCCATCAGAAGTGTCAGAAGCCCCAGCGAGCTGAACTTTCTGAACTTAAATGTTTTATTGATGTGCCTTGCCAGCAGCCCCTCCAGTGGGGACTGGGGTGCTGGAAGAGGGTAGTGCTGGGAGGCACTGTTGGATCTGCCTGTTCCCAACCTGCTCTGCTGCCTGAGCATCACCTCACGGAGTGCTCCAGGTATTCGTGTGCTGGTACTTGAATGTGATTCACTTTTTTTTTCCCTAACTGAAGCATGTGGAATTGCTGCTCTTGGGTGAGGTTTGGAGGAGGGAGAGCTGCTGCAAACCTGTGCCCCCTCTGCCTGCAGCCAGGCTGCTCTTCTCAGTGATGTGTTTGCCCAGCCAGGGAAGCAGCAGCTTCATGTGCTCCTACAGCAGCCCAAAGTCTCCTGCCCAAATTCTGCCCCCGTAGCAGCATCCTGCCTGTACTGGGAGGCCTGTCCTCTGCAGGAGGACATCGTGGCCCCTATATTCATGAACTCATGCCATGCCTGCTTGCAGAATGTTTTTTAATGCTTCCTATAAAGCAGTTTTCTCCCTTTACAGCCTTTTTCCCTCCCAAAGGGAAGCAGCAGTACCTTAAACTAATTAGGAATAAGCAGCAGAGAAGCCAGGATGAAGGGTTAGATGAGATGCTGGGGGGCAGTACCTCCAGAAGGTTTATGGACATGGCTTGGCTGTTAGCAGTAGCCTACCAGAGCACTGGGAATTTCATAAAAAGGAGTATTTTCCTGCCTGTGAACAAGTAACTATCCCATCACGCCTACACCAACTGTGGAGAATCTGGAATGTATGATTTTGGGACTTGTGAAAAACCAGCATCCCCCAGCTTGGGTAGTGGCGGGCTCTTAGTTTGCTGAACGGGGAAAGTATTGAGGTCCCTGGTTCTCAAAAAAAATAGCTGGAGGGAAAGGTGGTGTTGACTGCAAAGATTTGGAAAGGATATCAAGACCTGAACGTGCTCAGCTGTATGGTCTGGAGCAGTGAATCCCTCCTGAGATCTTAAAATGTGCCTGTGCGTGGTCTGCAGGCAAAACGCAAACATTGCTTCTCCTCCTGGGGTGGTTTTACAGGAGCCGGGAGTGGGATGGTGTGGAGCAGGGTAGTTTGGCCGGTCTGGAGGGGTGGTTGCTCCTGCTCGGGGCAGTACCCCGGCAGCCAAGGATGCCCGCCTGCGTGGCCAGGAACGCTGCTGTGTAAATCCGTGTTTGCCCAGCGCCTGGCTGGCGGTGAATGGTGCCGGGGTGATGGGATTAGTCAGGGGCCTCCAGTTAATATCTGTTGTTCACGCCGCACCTCGGGGAGCAGCTTGTCGGGATTACCGGAGGTTTGTAGGTGGCAGAGCCGCCACGTCTGTGCATTAATGGGGAGTGGGGGGAAATGGTCAAACGTGGTCGTGCCCAGTGGGTTCCTGCTCCGAGCCTCCCCTCACTGCTCTGAGATCTCTGGTGGAGTTTACTCCCGGTATAAAACATTTCGGATTTACATTTTCCTTTTACACTTCCTCTTCGAGCCGGGTAGTATGTTACACATTTAATTGCTCTTCCTTTGAATTTTCCAGTCCGCAAGGGTTTGGTACCCTTGCAACATCAGTGTCTTGTTATCTTGTTGTTTCTTCTAATTGCTAACACATGCCAGCTTTCCAGCGCCGCAAACTCCGGCGCTGGGCTTGGGGGGGGAGTTTGCAGCGAAGATTTACGTGCGTGGGGAAACCTTCGGAAAATTAATCCTCCGGTTTACCCAACAGCTCATCCCGATTTCAAAAGCCGGGGCTGAGACGGAGGCTGCTGTGCCGCCGGTGCTGCACAAGGCAGGGCTGGTTTGGGGAGGGTGGTTTGGGGCGGTGAAGCTTCTTTTGCTCCTGCCGCTGTCTCGCTGTTCCTGCCGGCCATAAACAAATTCCGTGTATTTAACAAGTTAATGTCAGGCGGGCGGCGAGGCGCTGGTAGGTGTGTGCCTGGTGACATCAGCTGGCGAGCAGCCTGGCAGCAGCGCGGCGCAGGCAGGGAGCCGAGGGTGTGTGCCTCTAAGCTGGGTATTCTGGCAAGGTGGAGAGCTGGTCTGTTTGGCAGGACCTTCCCATCTGGGATCCATCTGTGTTTCCCTGGAATCGGACAGGCGGCTCCAGGCAGTGAGAAATCGCAGATGTGCGGGACCTGACACATGTCCAGCTAATGAAAGGAGAAGGCAGGCTGGGCTCCGGCTGCGCTCGAAGATCACGGGCGGAGGAGGAGGAGGAAGAGCGCTTTTCTTTCTATTTCAAAGAAACGAGGTGTATTCCACAGCAGCTGGATCCTTGCAACCTCGCTGGGTAGGGTAGGCAAGGCATGGGATTATTTTTAAACAGCGCTCGGCGTATCCGGGGCCGCGGGGGATGCTCGGGGGGATGCTCAGCCCTGGTGCCGCCGGGAAGGTTTGAGGAGCGCCGTGGCTTTTGCCGGCGGGCTGGGGAGAGCCTCCACCTCGGGAGCAGGTAAAGGGAGAGGGTGGGAGCGGCGGCGGCCGCAGCGCTTTGCCAGCCTTGCCTCGGTCCTCTGCAGTGCTGGGGAAAACTTCAATAGCCCAGCCGGCTGCATGAGCGGCTTCTGCAGCTGAAAAAACACTAAACTCTCTCTGAGGAGAGCTGTGGTACAGCTCGTTCCGTGTTGCTATGGAATGTTTTTTTTTTTTTTTCCTTCCCCCCCGCTCCCCCCTCCATGAGCAGAGGGTTGGGATTTGGCGTTTTCTGGGGAAGTGGCAAAGCAGGAAGGGTTTTGTGTGTTTTAGCAGAACGTGTTTTTCTGCTGTGCCTAGGCTTACTCTGGTTTCTGCATGCTGGTATTGAAGCTGGGAGTGGGGGGGTAAACTGCAGAGGTGGATTTCTTCTATTGGCTCCCAAATTTCCTTAATTTTCCCCGTGTTTTCAGGGCTTCTCTGCATTGTGGCAGAGACTGCTCCCTTTTTGTCTTTGCGCTCCTTGAGCAGCAACTGATGCTCCCAGCATGTAAATCTCCCAGATCAATCTTGTGATACCAGAACACACCTCCCCTATATATTTTTACTGTCAGGCTGTAGACAGGCTGTATTTTCTCTTTTTCTGTTGCAACCCCTGGATCTTGCATATTTAGTTTAAACCTGCCCTTTTCCCCCCTCCCTGTCTTTTGGGAAGGTTCAGCAGTTGAAACTGCTCCGCTGACCCTCTGGTGTAGCTTGTTGTAAAGATCCCTCTGTTGCATGTTTAAGCTGATGCCCCAAATATTAGCAGCTTTTTCTGCCCCCTGCACCACTCAGCTCCTGTGCAATGATACTCAGTCCATTTTATGTGCTGGAGAAATCCTGCCCAGCCACAGGAGATGCACGAAAATCAGCACTCAAAGTTTGGGGAGCTTAAATGTGGCTAAGCATTGCTCGCTGTCAGGCTGGAAAAAGAGAGAGGAATATTTGCTGGGCTGTCTGGTGCAGGATGATTCCCTTTGGTGTTACTTAGTCCGGATTAGCTTTAAACGTGCCAAATGACAGGATTTCCTGGGGGAGAGCCTGGCTGGGCTCCCTGGCAGGGTGCTTGAGCTGCAGCTCTGTGCTCAGCCAGTTTGGCCACTCCATGGGCCACCTTAAGGTCTTGCTTCTTTTGCAGCATGCAAGCATTTGGGTAGAGGCTTTTAAAAATATTATATATTATAAATCTGCTTCTGGAGATGCACCAAACACCTCCTGTGTGTCCCTGGAGAGGAGGCAGGAGTGTGTGCACTTCAGTGTCTCAAAGTGCAGCAGCACAGAGGAGTTTGAAATCCCAGAAATGTCCAGCAAAGCCATACAGGGTGTGATGATATCCAGGAGCAAAGAGCCGTGCTCCTCTGCTGTGGCTCTCCTGGAGACTTCCTGAGTTTGTGACGGCAGTGCAGGGTGTTGGAGCAGCTGCTCCTGCGGTCTCCTTGCAGGTCGAGCCCTGATTAAGCAAACGGAAGTTCTGCCGGCATCAGGGCAGCACGATTTGGCCATTAAACAACTAATTTGGTAGAGTCTTGCTCAAGCCCTGCAGGAAACTTAGGAAACTTTCTTTTTTTTTTTTTTTCCTCAGGCTCCTTTATTTCTAAAAAGGATTTAGGATGCCTGATGAGCCGAGTGCTTAGATGAGAGAGGTGGTTGCAATTTGGGGAAGAGGGTGGCTTGAAACTGTCACCAGCCCTAATTTATAGAAATGGTGTAGGACACCTAAGTGAGGACACTTCCCCCCCCCCACACCCATTGTCTGCTGGATGACGTGATTTTCCCTATTAATATGAAAAAGATGTTTAGTCTGATTTTTGGAACTACTTAGGCTTCACCCAAATTACTGTGTGCCCTTCACAGCCAGGTAGCCCTACCCCAGCATGTCCAGCAGTTAGAGAAACACACACATAATGCAAAACTAAGAGACTTCAGCGTGGGAAACAAGGGAAAAGCAAAGGCAGTTCAAGCAAATACTGCCAACAGGAAAGTGCAGCTGAGCCAAGGGAAGGATTTGAAGGGTTTGAGGAAGGAGCAGAATTGCTAAAGGCAAGGAGAATAAATCGTTAATCTGAGAACTCTATTACACAGGGAATGCCCCGAGGAAAAGAGCAGAAACTCCATTTAATAGTGAAAAGGCCAAACCAGTGCTGCCAAGCCAGGCTCTGCTCTGCCCAGGGACTGGAGCCACAGCCCCTGCTTACTTCCAAGATGCTGCTATTTTTGCAACTTGCATCTGCTGGTGTTGCAGAGGCTTGTTTAAACCCGCCAAAGCAAAAGGAGCTTTGCTCACGTGAACTCTGGGTCAGGCTCTTGGGTTTGGTTTTTTTTCTGGCTTCTTCTCAGTCGTACAGGACCAGTGTTCCCAAGAGAGCGGGGTTTCACTTCATGCTGCCTCGCCTGTCGGATCGAGTGTGAGTTCCAAATGATTTTACTGCTGCTTTACAGAGCTTTGTCCTGCATCGCCCACAGTGGATTTTGGCTTGTAGAGGTTATCACTGGTTTGACAGGTTTGTGTGGTTTGAATGCAGGAGCTGAGTTTTCAAGTCAATCAGCCCTCCAGTCCCCGAATTGACCCATAAATGCCCATAAAAGTAACCACCAGCAGCATTTAGCAGGAGGCAGTGCTCTCCCACGGTTATGGGATGGGACGGGGGAGCCAGGTGGCCTCTTGTTTTTTCCAGATCTGTTTTTTTTTTAGGTTTGGACAAAAAATAAGATTTGTTTGACATATATGTGCCATGTTTATAGTATAGCTGGAGAGCTGAACACAGTCACTTGAGCACTTGGGCACATGCAGCAGATTTAAAGCAGGAGATGGTCGTAATCTGTTGCCTGTTGGGTTTTTTCCCATTATAAGAGCTAGCTTATACATACTTGTTCTGGGCTGGATTGTAAGCTTGCCTTTATCTAGTGACTATTTCCATATCTGATTGCTTGTTAGGAGCTAGGTATGAAATGTGTTTCGACAGACACTCCAGAGCAGTCCCTGGGGGCAGCGTCACTGCAGGTCTCTGGGAGTCTGTTCAACTTTTATTTTTATGATGGAGACTGCCTTAATTCATGCAGCATTCAGGGAACGGCTGGAAAAACCTTTGTTTAGAGCGGGAGCAGCAGCCAGGAAGAAATGGTGAGCGATGATCCCACAGTTAAAGTGAAGCACGGAGAGGCTTGGGTTCAGTTCCTGGGTCTGCAAGCAATTTTCTGAGGCAGGACCTTGACCTTAGCACCGCTTTGTGTGTCAGCAGCTTATGTCCGACAGGACAATAGCGATTTCAGAGGTTTCAAAGCATTTTAAAGTGTAACTATCATGCCTTTTATTGGGCTGGGCAGTGGCATTTTTATAAGCCAAGCTTAAGGTTTTAGAATAATGCGTATTGAATTTCCTCGGCGCGCTCCTGGCCATGGGATTCTGCTGGCTGCAGCAGGACTTGGGGTATTGAAGGAGGACAGTCACAGGTGGCCAGAAGACCATTCAGAAGAACCGACACTTGCAGACCTTCAAAGCCAAGAGTCAGTTTTCCTTCCTTGCCTTCCCGTGGCAACGGGATGCCGCAACCTGCCAGCGGGATGCCGCGTAACCATCCCTTTGACCAAACAATGCCGAGAAACCCCAAAAGCATTGACACCCATCCCTGAGCTGTGGGGAGGAGGGACAGCTCGGACCTGTTGCAGGCCGGCAGGCTGTGAGTGCCGAGGGCCGGCGCTAGCGGGGGGAGCGGGCATTGTGCGGAACAGATGTGCCGCGTGCCGGCTCCGTGCGCTGCTCCCAGCGCCAGGTGCAGCCATTGTTCCCCATGGTCCCCATTCAGCCGCCCTCGGCTGCTGCTCCGCGCCCTCTCCCGCATTGTTCCTCCAGGAAATTAGCATTAAAAACCCATCCGAAACCCCCACGTCCCTCAACTGCAGGTGACTGTTATTGGCCCCAGCTGCCACCCTTGTGCTTGATTACTTCCATATGGGGCTGTGGCAAGATGTAGGATCCACATATTGATTTTTTTTTTTAATATTTTTTCTTCCCTTTTTTTATTCCCCCTCCCCCCCCAGCCCTTCAGCTTCAACAAAACCCTGAAATTTATTAAGCCCCCGATAGGCTCCAGTTGCTGTTACAACTGGGATGAACATTTTACAAGCAAAGCTAATTACACCCTCTCTGCTTTCTTCCTTTCTTCAGCCCCCACCCCATAAATGTAAAATAACCAGAGGGCAATTGGTAGTAAATTAAATCTTTGCAGTGTCCTGGGAGGAGGTTTCCTTGCTAGCAGGAAGAAGTCTGCTGGGCTTTAGATGTTTTGTTATTTGGGTTTGGCCTTGTTTTTGGGTTTTTTTTTTTACTAGAAAATGGGAAACTCTGGCATACTGCTGTGACACACCTATTAAAGGGACACACAGATCCCAGCCTGGGTCTGGATAGAAAAGTAAAACATAATTGAACAAGTGGGATGTTAATTTGTGAATGTAGTCAGCTGTTGAGAGGAGCCAAGGAGAAACTCCATGCCAACTGAGGTTACAAATTTCTAGGAATGATGTGGTTTTCTCCTGGTACGATTTATCTGCAGGGCAGCAGGTTCCATGAAAGCCCAAACCTCCCAAAATCTCTCCTGGGGTAGTGCTGGCAGAGTGGCACAGAGCATCCTGGGTTTTCCTCAAGACAAGATGGGCTGCGGCTGGTTAGAGGAGAGAGGGAGGGAGGGAGCATCCCATGCTGCCCTACCCAGGCCTTGGGAATGCACCTGCTCTGCAGAGGCGCGGAGCATCTCGGGTGGGGAGCACAGGTGGGTCGTGTCCTGTGACACGGGATCAGCCCACGCAGCCCTGACCTACTTTGTGCCAGGCAGGAGTGGAGGAGGGTGGCAGCTCGTGCCCGTGCCAGAGGCATCAGGCAGAGCTTCCCTCCGTGGCCCTGCCCGAGCAGCCTGGGTGCCAAAGCCCTGTCCCAGGCCCAAGGTCGGTCGGTCTGTTGCACCTCTCTGCAGAAACACTGGGTTTCCCTTACCCAGCTGGGACTCCCTAATGGTTGTGCTGACGAGATCTGTGCTGAAGGCTCGTGACAGAGCAGCTCGTGAGGGGATGATGGTCCTTGGAGCACCGTGGCCAAGGTGTTCCTGCTGCTGCCTGGGCCTCATGGGGCTGCTGAAGACGAGAGCCTACCAGAGCCTCGTAAGCCTCAGCTATTACAGCTTGGGAGGCCATTCCTCAGGGAATCATCACCTTTTGTGTCTTTGCATTCTTGGTGGTACCCCAGCAGCCCCTTCCGTGGGATCTCTCTTGTTCCTGCTGGTGATGCACTGAGCAGTTCGTGCTGAGACCTGGCAGGGCAGCGTGACAGTGGTGCTGCGGTGTCCCATCACGGTACAGATACGGGAAAGCAAACCTCCAGCTGGAAATGATCCTAGAAATGCCCCTCTCTCCTCACAGAGAGACATGGAGGATATATTCATAACGGAGAATGACGTTTTATTCAGCAAACAGAGTCTCCTGACTAGTCTGGAATTAGACGCTGCAGTGAGACTTTGCTCAGATACAGAAGTCTTTGGGGACGGCTGGAGCTTGGTTGGTTGATCTCAAGATAACAAATGCAAACTTACTTATGGATGGGGAGGTGCCTTGCCCTGAGGCTTTGTGTCTCAGCATTGGTGCTCCACCATTTGTCAGGCTGACTTTCACTGTGAGCTCCATCCTCTCTTTGACGGGTGGGACCTGCCAATGTAGATTGTGAGGATTTAAAATAAAAATCCTGGTTGCCATCTGAGAAGATGTGTTCAGCTGAAGTACATGCTTTATTTACTGCACGTACCTCCTTCCTGATCCAGACCTCTCCTGGCTTGGCTGCCTGGCATGGACCACCCAGATCTTCCTGGGAAGCATCCGTGCAGGTGCAGTGGTGGTGAAGGTAGTGGACTTCTAAAAAAATTCCAGCTCTTAGGGATGCTGTGCAGCCTGGGGAGAGCCACCAAGTCCAGCAGGTCAGAAGGTGGATGAAGGAGGCAAGGCAACCTAATGGAATATCTCAAGCAATTTTCCTCAGACTTGCTTTAAACCCTTCAAAGTCAAATCTCAAACTTAGGGGGTTTCTTCTCCCTAATTAAATTAACAGGCCATATGGTGTTTACTGTGAGCGCCTGCAATATGGAAGGAGCTACCTCCTGGATCACTTTCTTTTTTCAAAAGCTGCTGCTTTACCTGATGTCACTGTTCTGAAATGTTCTTTTCAGCAGCGGGCGCAAGGGGTTATTTCTGCCACCTCGGTGCTGTTGGTGTCACCTTCTGATCCCAGGGTTGAGCTGCATCATAACCTGTTTCTGCAGCTTTCTTTGTTTCTTCTTGGTTTTTGTTAAGCCTTTTTGCTGCTTAGTGGAGAGTGTGTATAAGTCGGGTTTTTTCATGCTTTTTCTCATGTAGGTGATGATTCTTGCTCTTGGAGCTGAGGAGAATAGAAAACAACTCAGGGTGGGTTTTTTGAGAAGTGCTGGTGTTTTCTTTTAACAACTGCTACTATTTTTTTCATTGAGGGTAACATGACCGTCTCGGGAATACGTGAAACTGCAAGTTTTGTAAAGTTTTGTTCTTTATTAATGGGCTGGTTTTAAAGAACTTACTTTGCATGTGCTGCTTTTATCTTTGCATGAAATCTGGAGGAGGAAGTGAAGACCTTGAGGAAGAAAATCGTTGGGTTTTTATAAGATCCTTGCACTTAGCTGAACAGGAAATAGGGTAAGAATCTCTAAACCTGTAGGATAAGTCAAGGAATGGAAAGTCTCGGATTTTGCTGTCTGTTTTGAGCTTGCCTCGCTCATTTAGTAGGGTTTTTTTGGTGCTCATCATTCTCATGTGTGAGTGCCCTTGCTGTGAGCTCATCCTGCATCTCTCCAGTAGTGTAACTTAACCTTTCTCTGAGATTTTCCACTTGTTGGCGCATCTTTTCCATAGGGGCTGGGTGACCCTTCATCTCCAGGCAGGCTCAGCTTGTTGTGGGGTGTCTGAGCTCCCAGGAACAGATCCATTTGTGGCCGCTGAAAACACCCTGCCACATTAGCATATTCCTGCAACGTATGCTCCAAGGGTGTTTCTTTGCAGAGAAGCCTCTCTAAAGATAGCATCGTGAAGTTCTGTGTTGTCAACCAGGGACACTTGATCTAAAAAACAACATTTGATACACAGACAAGGTTTGCAAGTGCCATCTGGATTCTGGGAGATGAGCTAGGTTGTCTCTGTTTTGCATACACTCACCAGGAAAAAAAAAAGTGTGTGCAGGCGGATGAATTCTTCAGAATCACCTGAGCAGAACTGTTTAGTCCACATGAATGTCCTCAGTGACATGGGACACCAGTGTAATGCCACACCACTGGGTATCATGTCCCTGTGGACCTTCTTAGGGTGCTGGAAATAGTTCTGTGGTTTAGTGATGTATTATTGAAACCCAGGTGGAATCAATTGAAATTCTCTCACACCAGTAATATTTTAATCTCCTTTTCAGCATACTGCAAGGCAGAACCTGCAAATGATGCAAAGCCCTGCAGAAATGGGCATCTTTTTAGGGAGGTGGGAATGCAGGGAACGCAGATGTCTTTGTCTGGCTTCAGTTCTGCCTGGTGGAGAGGCTGTCCTCAAACCCGTGCCAGCACTGAGAGAAACCTGAACACCATGAAAACCTAAAGTAGCCCTGGGTTGAACAGCAAACTCCCTGTCCACATCTTCCCAGGGATATGTAGCTTATAGAATGTATTTTCCTTCAGGGCCTATTTCTTGACTTTCTAGTTATCCTCTCATATGCAAATCTAATTTGGCTAATGGGCTGGTGAGTGTAATTGAAAGGCAGCCTGCACTTACACGATAGTGAAAAGTCTCACCTGTGCCCAGGCACAGATGGGGCTCTGCCACACTGCTGCATCATTAAAGGAAATTCATAGGCACTGTGTCACAGGCTTTGCTGTGACCAGGGGAGGAAAATGGCAGTTTAGAACAAACTTGGGGGTTTGCTGGGTTGTTTTGTGCCCTGGTGTCGCAATTTTGGCAATTGAGCTTTTTGGGTTTCTGTCTTTCCCCCGTGCTCCAGTTGAGGGGGAGCAGGTTAATGCAGGTTACTGGTAACTACTTGGGGACAGCCCTAAGAATGATGTTGGAAAGCCTTGTCTGTGCTGTGTTGCAGTGTGATGGGTTGAAAGCAAGTGCAGCAGCAGCTGAGCCAACCTTCACTCTCCAGTCCCTGTGCATCACTGAATCTCCAGAGGTTATCCATGGAAACTCTCCACCTCTGCTGCCCACGAGAGGGAGGGGAAGGAGGCACAGCAGAAACAGTCACTGCTGTGCATCCATCTCTGCTGGGATCATTCCCTGAACAGACCACGAAGTTGTGGATCCCTCGTCCCAGGCAGTGTTCATGTCCCAGTTGGACAGGGCTTGAAGTAACATGGTCTGGTGGGAGGTGTTCAGGGGGGTGGAACAGGGTGATCTTTAAGGTCCCTTCCAACCCAAACCATTCCATGGTTCTAAATCGTGAACTTTGATGGTTCTCCTGTCCATCCTGATCTCTCTGTGCCTGGACTCTGCAGGAGATGCTGGCTCGTGGTGCTCCAGTTGTGTAGGAGCCCTTCTACATCATCAGGCCCCTACACCCCTCCAAAACACACCCCTGAATGCATTCCTCCTGTGCTTCCAGCTCCGTGGGATGGTGGAAAGTTCCCACATGCTGGTCAGGCTTGGGGCACAGAGGAAGAGCAATTTGTGTAGTGGTGTGAGGAGTGTTTTTAAGAGGCAGAATTGTCATCTTGGCAGGGCTCCTGCGTGTGCCAGTGATGGCAGGGACTATTAGCTGGGCACACGGAATGCACTTAGCGCCCAAGTGAATGAAATGAGCTCTCCACAGAGCCAGGAGCTGAGGAGTCATTAGTGAGGCTTGGCTACCTCAGGAATATCAGCAGGGCAGTGAGAAGGGTGTTGGTGTGGGCAGCACTGCCAGCACTGTGCCAGGGCTGCCGGGAAAAGCCACCCTGGCTGTGGGGCAAGGGAACTCCTGGTCACAGAATCTCAGGGTGGGTCAGGTTGGAAGGGACCACAGCGGGGCTTCTCGTCCCACATCCCTGCTCCAAAGCACATGGCACAGGGTTGTGTCCAGACAGTTCTGGAATACCTCCAGTGAGGGAGATATTTGCCCTCTCTGGGCAATCCCACTCAGTAAAGAAGTTCTTCTTCATGTTCAGGTGGAACTTCCTGGGTATCAGTTCCTGCCCGTTCCTCTTGTTCCCACAGAGCAGAATCTGGTCCCTGCTCTGACCCTTCCCTGCAGACACTGACAGAGGGATGGAGTCCCCTCTGGCACTTGTAGGAGGTTGTAAATAAAGAGGATGAAAGAGACTTCCCTAATCTTTCCCAAGTTCCTCCTTTATTTCTTGAACAACTTGCCCAGTTTTGGATAAAGTCTGGTGGAACTTCAGCCCTGGAGCTGGCTGGCAGCGGTGAGCTCCTGTTCTTCAGCCTCCATCCAGAAAAGGGATGCTCCATGTTAAGACTCCGCTTTATATTTGGGAATAGTATGACTTCAGGGACCCAAGGAGGATGTTTTTCTGTATCCTTCCTTGATTGCTTCATTTTGGGTTTGTGGTAGAACTTGGTTAGTGGTTTGTTTTGCACTGGATTTGGTTTCTGTTTTGTTTTTGCTAAAATGATCATTGTTTCCATCTAAACTGGCCTCTCTGACTATGAGCTTGGGGACTGCTTCCTTCTCCAGATGGTCAGGATTTGTACCTGGTCTGTGCTTAACAAACAGGTTTGTTGTTAGGTTTTTTTTCCCTAGTTTAATATAGGCTTTTGTAATAGCTTTGGGTGTCCTTGGTATTATTTGTGCCTTTCTGCGGTCACATTGGTTGTTATGGATTAAATGTGGTGTTCTGCCTTGAGATCTCACTTCTTTCAGAAGTGACCTTGCTTTTTTTAATTGCTGTTATTTACAGTTATTGGTAGTGGTGCTTTAGCTGCTGGCACTGGTGCTTTGGGTCTGCCTGGTACGCAGAGACTTTTTATCCCAGTTTGTGTTTTACTCATTCTGAGTACTCTGTACTCACTGGATACCCCTACCCTTAAACCCCAGACCTGCTGTTCCTGTTCTCATTAGCCCAGATCCCTGTGTGCTCAGTGATATTTGTGATGCTCTAAGAAATCCAGGTTTGCTCAGTACTGGTTGTTTTCTGAGGTCAGTGCTGGTTTTAATGTTGTTTTATAGTGTTGAGGACCAAACAATCAAGCAGCAGATTTGGAAGATGGAGGACAGCGAGAGGGATGTCTTCTAAAATGGTTTTAAAGCTTGACTTAAAACTCCTCCTGTATGTCTTTAAGTACTCAGGTTTAAAGCTCCTAAATCTTCAGTTACTGGGTGATTTTAAGGTGGGTTCAAATTCGTCCTTTTATTTTAAACGATTTAATGATTTTCAGGCTGTTCCGCTTTTTCCCTGTGTTCCAAAAACCTCCGAGGTGCTCTGGGCTGTCTCTGCCCTGCTGTACGGATCCCTGGGGTGTGCCAGGTGGAGCAGTGTGGCAGTGGGGACCTGTCCAAGTCATGGACAGTGCCTGTGTTTGCTGTACCCAGTGAGGCAGGATCCCTGTGGAGGTGCAATCCGAGCTCAGGGATGCCCAGGGAAAAGGACACGTTTGCACAGACAAGGCTGTCTCTCCTTGAGAGCTGCTGTGTCTGAAGATTTCTGGGTTCTCTGATGACAAAAAGCTTGAGTAACCTTGCTACCCTCATAACAATCTGTGGGAGCTTTTGTGCAGACCATTCACTTCCCTGTAGGAACTTGTCCTGCATGTGGCCACACTTATTCCCAGCAGCTAACTGGGAGCAGAGGCACAAGGGCGGGCAGGATCTGAAGCTCCAGGAGCTGTGGGATTGGGATCTGAGCTCACCTGGCACTGCGATAAGGGGTGTCACACCATTCCTCAGCTGCTTGGGGTTAAAAATGCACCAGGAAGTGCAGTGGCCTCTGCTTGATGGGATGCTTTTCTCAGAGGAAACTCGCGAAATGATGGTCCTTGAGAGGCAGGGTTTCATCCCGCAGTGAGCAGAGCAGGACCGCTGGTGGGAAGCCTTCAGCAAAGGGGCTCACTGTGGTGACCCAGAAACAGCATCCTTCTCAGCACCTCCTAAATTTCTTATGGAATTGGCTAGAAAATGCCCTCCTTTTCCACAGCTTTTCCTACTGAAACCGAGAGCTGGGATATAAAACACCAGGCAGTGAAAAAGGAGGGTTGCCGACCTGGTGACCATCACTTTTGGGATGAGCCAGACTCACAGTGCGGAAGCTTCAGGATTCCCCTGGGAAGGGGGTTCTCCTGGGGAAGCCATGGGAATGCCAGAGCTGCAGTGCTCGCCTGGATTTCCTGGAGCAGCTCAGCAGGGAGAAGGGCAGTGCTGCAAGCGGGAGCCGTGGCCTTGCTGCACCGGCGACTGTCGGCTCCTGCTGGGATCTGCTCTGTGCGCATTGCCCTTTCCTCAGCTCTTCTGTTAAAGGGTAAAGTCGGACACTGAGGAGGCTCAGGGTCCTAAATGGAGTTTGTGGAGTGGTGGTGAGATGAGTTTGTGGCTTAAATCTCTTCTGATGGATTTTTAGGCCACAAGCGCTACTCGGACACCTCTGATTGCAGCATCCGTGTGAGAGGCTCTTGTGCAGGAGAAGCTGCAGAGCAGCCAGAACCCTCTGGGAATGCTGCCCTTGGGTGAGACAACCCTGTAGCCTCCCTGAGGCTCCTCCAGAGCCCAGCAAGGGCTGCAGTGGTGGTGGCCCCATGCTGGATCCTCCATGGGGAGCTGTGGATTCCCTGGGCAGTTCCTTGGGTCATTCCTAGGAGCCTGCTCCCGCAGCTCTGCTTTTCCCAAGCCTGTTTAATCAGTGGATGCGTTCCTGTTGACTGCTCGGAGCTGCAGAGAGCCCCTCGGAGCTAATTAGTAATTAGAGGATGCCAATTAACCATGGCTCCCCAGGCTCTGCTGCTTTGCTGGTACTGCTGGGTCAGAGGAGGGAACAAAATGGAACCCAGTGCGAATGTGTTTCATCTGGAGAGCAGAAGGGTGGAGCTGCTTGTTAAATGGCCAGCAGTCCAAGTTCTAAAAGGATTTATGAGGGCTAGATAAAATCATGTCCTAAAGGCTGTCTTGAAGCCTCTGTTAAGGTGGAAAATGCTTTCTAAACTTAGAGCTTGTTTCGCCATGTTTCCCCTCTTTTGGACCTCCCAGAATTTTACAGGTACAAAAGTTCCAGCTTTATTTACTCCATGGTGTTTAGCCTAAGCAGAATGAAAAACAGATTTGCACTCCCAAAATCACAGTGCTCAGTTGTTCTTCTGTATAACCTGTGGATTATATGCCTGCCCACCTTTGGAAATGTGGTCCCTAAACTGTGGCAGAGTTTAAGGAATGCTCTGAAGGGAAACAGGTTTTTGCTGCTGCTGCCAGGGGAGACTTGGTCATTCAACCATGAGTTTCCTGCTTGTTGGATCACTTCTTACTCTCTGGTGTAAACTCGGTGTTCACTGGACCCCAGAGGGGCAAATCCATGGCCTTGATGCTTTGGGCAGGGAGCAATTTCAGACCTTTTGGGGGTGTAACCCCTTAAAGCCAACTCTTAAAATTACTTTTTTTATCTAAAAAGTAGCCGAGATGGTAAAAGTGCTGCTTTTATTTTATTTTTTTAATGTAAGCATGATTAACTCAAGTCTTCCTTTCACTCTACACGGCATTTACAGTAAATAAAACTCAAGCTCTCTTTTGCCCTGACGTGTCATTTCTCCACATGTAGAAGTCCCGCAAAATAATTATTAAATAATAAAAAAAAATCTTTGATAGCAGGCTGTTGCTCCAAGCCTTTCTCCGTGGTATCCCTTCTGTACGTGTTGTGTCTGGGTTCTGCCAGCCTCGGGAGCCGTTAATCTTCCTGGTGTTTTCTTCCCTGCGGCAAATGAGACACAGATGTTCCCATCTGGAAGCTTTGCTCCCACCACCGTCGTTTCGCTCGGAGTCGGAGGCTTTGGAGAGCACTGCAGCAGGCTGAGACTTTTAAGAACTAATTTTTTGCCATGATTGTGATAATTGCCTGTTTGATATCTGTAACTGCTTTCATTTTTCATTCTGAGTGCTGTAGCCCAAGGAGTAAATAGTGCGGAGGAGGAAATATTTCTTAATATTGTTACAGGAGTGGGTGATTTAAAAAAAAAAAATAGCCTTGATTCTGTAATGTTAAATGGAACAATGAATTAGTGAAAAATTACCAAAACATTTAGCAGTAACTAAGCAAATGAATTAGTGAGCAACTCTGGCTTTGCTGAACAAGTGCCCTGTCCCAGGTTATAACCCAGCCAATAGGGTGGTTTGGGGAGGCTGGATCACTCCCCTCAACCCCCAAAGTGCTTCCTGTCCTACAACTGCAATGCAGGCCTTGGTTTCCAGGAATATATTCTCCTGGGCTATATTCCAGGAGTATATCCCTCCCTCCAGGGTGGCTGTCTCTGATGGGGGCAGAGCAATCAGCTGCTGAGGATGAGGAGGGTTCTGTGCCCTGGGGCACCATGGGCTCCCTGGCAGAGCTCACAGCATCCCTTTGAGACAGTGACGAGCAAAAGCTGCTGCCAGGGACATCAAGGGAGGAAGTTGGGTCCCCAAAACTTACTTGTGGGGATGCTAGTGGTGTGGGAAGGGAATGGCTGCGGTGTGGTGGTTAAAGCAGCAACAGCTCCTGGGTGGAAATGGCTGTCAGGGCAGCTTTCATGCTCCGAGTAACTATTCCCTGCCTCCTTCATGGAAAAGAGAGCAGGAGAGTGGGGATTACCACAACAGAGTGGTTTGTGTTCCTGTAGAAGCAAGATGACCAGAATTTGGGGGCTTGATATGCGACAGCTGTGGGGCATGTTGGATGTGGTAGTTTGTGGGGTGAATCCTGCATCCATGGGTTTGGTCCTGGCCTGAGTCCGTGGCCCCAGAGGAAAGCGGAGCTCAGGAGGCAGGAATGCCGTGCAGGCAGGTTTGTGCTGACGGGTCTGACGTGGTCATGGCACAGGCAGAGCTGGAGCTGCAGCCGCCTTGTCTGGGTAGGAACTGCTCCGAAATCCAACCTGTGCTACCGCTGCGTTTGTAGAGCCAGGCACATTAACAGGATTTTATAAAAATCACTGAAGGGCAAGATGGATAAAGATCTGCAGTCTGCCTTCAGGAATAAATTATTAATCTTATTTCCCTTATTAACTGCTTTCTGGACTGCTTGTGAACGATAACATACTTTGCTCTTTCAAGTTCTTCTATCTGAGTTTCACATTGAATTGAGATTTAAAGTGAAACAGCTGTGTGTGGGAGAGGACTAGATGGCAATGGAGATACACGCATTTATTTTTGATTTATAAAATGCCTATCCCAGGCTCAGCAGCTCCCTCCTGTGTGATGCAAGGCTCTCCTGCGAGGGGCCAAGCCCTCTCCACTCCCACAGCATCTTACAGCTCAGGAGCTGGCATGTGCCATAAACCTGAGCTAAACGGGGTAAAAATAGGCTGATCACATGGAGTGGAGGAAGTATCTGTGCAATGACATGAGTTACCCACTGCCACAGATGCTGTAGTATCATCTTGGCCAGCTCCATGGCATGGAGGGAGGAGGATGGAGAAGGACCTCATGTGACCAGCCCTTGCTGGTGACCTGGTTATGCCACACACTCGTGTACCCCAGTTCTGGTTGTAAATCACCTTTTGTTGACTCAAGCAAAGAAAGACCTCTAGAAACCACCTCACATGCAAAAAATGTCAGTATTTGTATAGACAAGTCATCTTGACTACAAACCTCCTAATGTTTCACTCTCCTCCAAATTGGGACAGACCCAACCATCCTTTTTTCCTGAAAGCTGCTGTATTGGCTGCCTTGTTCCTGATGCTTATCTTCAGTCTTCCCCCTCCATCGCTTTTTGATGCAGCAATGCTGCAAAAAGATAAAATATTACTTTTCCCTTGACGATGTGATTTGAGTTTGAGCTTGGGGGAAGCTGTCTGGAAGCAGGTGAGGGAGGGAATTGCAGTGGAGAAGCAGTAAATGGCATGTTCTGGAAGCCTGAGTAATGATGCTCTTGCTTTGCATGTTGATCACCTCTCATCTGCATGCCTTGGAGAACTGCAGAGGTGCTCTACAGATGGCTTAGAGCCATCAAGGGGAGGGAGAGGCAACCTTGGAGCAGAGGAAAGATGTTAATAAAATTTAAATGTAATTCTTCCCATTTCTCAGTTCCTAAATGTGAAAAATATTAGCTTGGTGGAGACTGAAAACAGATGGTGAGCAGTTGGAGCAGATAAGCATGTTATTCAAAATAAACATTCGCCAAAGCTGGGGAGGTGGCGAACCATATTTCATTTCACCCTATTTACATTATCAGGTCAGGTTACACTGATGCTGCCTCTCGTCTGCATTCAGACGCTCAACAGGGACCCTGTGACGAGCCAACTGCGGCGCGTCCTCCTTGCTGGGGACGTGGGGGCTGGCATGGGCGGGCTTGGGCATTTCCCTGGCCTGTCCTCCAGGATGGTACATTGAGCTACGTGTAGAATTACAGAATAGTTTGGGTCAGAAGGGGCTGTTAAAGGTCTGTCCCTCCTTCGTTTCCCTCTTTCCAGTGGCCTCTCTATCCACTTAGCCAAGTTTGGCATTGCTTTATCTTAAACCAGGAGCTCTGATCCGTGTAAACGGTGGGGAAAGAAGTTCCAAGGACTGTTTGTAGGAAGGGGTCATTTTGCTGAGTTGTAGGCGGTGTATAGTTCATGCCTCTAGTCTGAGTGCTCACCTGAGGTGTCAGGGCCAGTGGAAAGAGAGGTGTGGCTGGAGTGTGGCTGCTCTGCCTTGCTTTGGGGGATGTTTTGGGATAACTGGATCGCCTTTGGGGTGTCTGTCTGTCCACTGGCTCCGGAACAAGCTCAGACCTGGCTCGTTGGTGACCAAAGAATTTTTCCTGCTGGACCTAACCTTGGCTGCTGTTCCTGGGACAGTTCTCCAGTCCCTTGCTCTCAAGAGGCAGGTGTGAATTTGGGGCTTTTAACTTTTTGAGGTGAGGAGAGGCTTTTTAGGTTGTTAATATGTTCTGCCTCTTCTGGATGAAAGTTGAAAACACCTGCTTTGATTAAGCCTCTTCTTTTTGTCTGAAATCATTACATGCTTTCCCTCCTGAGACTGAACCACTGGGCAAACAGCCTTTTGCTCAAAAAATATCCTTGTTAATTTACAGGTTTGCAATGTAACCGCTTAGTGGTCAAAGCTTTGCTGTCAAGGTCTGATTTCAAGCCTGTTCTCTGTCCTGCAAGCTGCCAAAGGGAAAAGTAAACCCTTACCTGGGCATACCTGCTGGTGTTGCAGGGCTGTCTCATGTTTCATGTGGTTTTCTCTTATTTCTTCCAAGATATTTCATGGTTTGACTTCTACAGAAAGCTGGGGAGCTTGAGTCTGGCACATGGGTTGGTGAGACACAGTTCTGACTCTTTACAGCTTATTTACAAGTGAGAGCTCCGAAGTCACTCCCAGGGCAGGCAGGTTCATCCTTCCTCCTTAGCTCTCGTGCCAGGGAATCAAGGGGAATCATACCCGTGCATCAGGAATGGCTTGAAGATGTCCACGTTCCTGCTGTAGGAGCCCTCCGAACACCCAGCCACAGGCTTTAAATCTGTGTCCCGTGAGGGAGGAGGAAAGGCTTTGCTGTCTCGAGCTGATAGCAGGGTTTAAACCTGCACATAGTCCATGTGCTCGCTCAGGGAGGTGACTGGATTAAATTGTGCCCGTGCAGACACTACAGTGTAAATTCACATAAAGCATCCACATTTTCTGCACTGTAGCTATTGGCTCTTCCTCTCTTCCCTTGGTCTCAGCAAATCCATGGCTCTGCCGTGGAATCTGGATCAAGGCTCTCCTGAGCAGAGTGGAGCACCTCCTGATACTGCCTTGAGCTATATTTTGGACTTTGGGAAGAGGACGAGGAGGAGACCATTTGTGTCTGTCTGCCTCACTGTCACTCTACTCGAGTTCCTTATCATGCTTTTTTGGGGAAGGTAACATCCTATTCTCCTCATGCACTGTTTTTACTTCTTTTTCATCGCTTAGTTTATTCTCTAACTGCCAAAGGAATTTAAGGATTAATTTAAATTCCAATGTACTTGAGATACTCCCTAACTTGTTCCTGTTTTTTCTCTTGTGCCTTTTCCCTTTTCGCAAGCCCACAGGCATGAAGAGATTAATAAAGCAGCTTCTTTATACAGTTTATAGTGCAAGTAAATGCTGGCCATTCGTCAGAGGTTACCTGTCACAGCAACACTCTCTTTGTACTAAACACCATAGGTGGAAGACTTCTTTAAAGAAAATAAATAGGATGAAATCTGTCTCGAATTGGTGTTGAAACTGCCCCCTCTGAATTGTGCTGTGGTGCTGGAGAGCTGGGAATGCAGGAGTGGGACTTCTCTAAGGATCTGTCGAGACCCCAGATTTTTCTCTTGCCATCTTGTCCCGTTGTCTCACTTTGCTTTTTCTCCTCTCCAGAAAGGAGAATCATCAGCTGCACTTAATCCTGACATATGTTCCTTTTTAATTTGTTACGCCAGGATGGGAACTGGAGCAGCGAAGGAAATCTGGTGCACACCAGCAGCCAGAGCGGAGGCAGATGAACCCGGGGCCTGCAGCGTGTTGGGGAGGGAAGGAGGGAGGGCTCCAGGTGTAGTCACAGCTCTGGGGCTTTCTAGTCTCTTGCACACCTGGGCTCCTTAAATGGGACACATGAATATATAGGGCAAGAGCACAGCCTGGTCTGTGCCTGCAGCTGCCTGTGCCCAGCCGGCGGCTCGAGCATCTGAGTTCTGCAACTCAGCGCTGCGAAAGTTGTGCTGCAGAGCCCGCCACTGTTGGGAGGAGGTGGAATTCTTGCATGGAGCCAAGACTAAAACAGCATCTCGTTGGGTTTTGTTCCCATGTGAAATTCCAGCGTGTCTGAGGCAAGGAAGGCAGCTGTCCCACCCAGGTGTCCACGTCGCTGCCGCCTCTTTCCCTGGTTACCCTGGGCAGGTCGTGATGCAAAGCTGAGCACATGTCATTGCAAAGTTTGGACATTTGGCAGCTTGGCAACCGAAGTGTTGTGCCATAAACATGTCTGGCCTTCTCCTGAAGGCACTGCTTGAGAAGTAGCAACAGCATTTGGGTTTCTAATCCAGGTAGACTTTGGAAGAAGGAGTGTTTGAAGGAAAACAGTGCAGTGTTTCCAGTTTGGGCAGGTGTCTTGCTGTGGTATTTGGAGTATTCAGTCATTGACAATTATTCTTGTTAGAGTATCATCCAAAACCTGTGATGGCATTTGACTCTTTAGGTGAGTGATACAGTTGAGTGACTTGCACACGTTTTGAGGAGCATCTCTGCATCCTCCCTGTGCATCTGGAGGCAGCTCTGAAAAGCTGCTGTTGGTGAGCCAGTAAATATTTCCAAGTGGTGGAAGTGAAAGAATGAGACTAGGAAGGCAGCCTTTCTCCAGGGAGCAGCTCACTGGCTCAGTTTTAGCCCCAGGTCAACTTGAGGCTGACTCAAGCCCTTGGTTGCAGCCTGGTTTGCTCACATGATTCTCATTAAATGGATGTGTTTAGGCTAAAAATGAAGAGCTTCAGAAAGATGGTTTTTATCTGCATTTATAGATGCACCAGGTCATTAGCAGGAAGCTTTTAAATTTAACAGTCCTGTTTGCTTCTTGTCTGTTGGAGTGGGCTTGGAAAAGAAGGTGTTGGCTTCTTGTGGGCTTCAGTTTTGGTGTCTCACACAGTAGCTGGTTTTATTTTGGGGTTATAAATTCCATGTGAAATTTATCTCCCTCCCTGTAAATTAACCAAATTAGTTCTGCTTTCTTAATGTGCCCTAGGAACATTTTAGGAAGGAATTGGAGAAAACTCAAGGATTTCATGCTCTCCAGAGTATGACAATGTCAGGTTGTCCATGTACACCTGGGAAAGGGGGTTTCATGGGAAGAGGGAGAAGAAGAGGAGGCAGGTGGTGACAGTGGGTACCCGGATGGTCATCGGGCAGCTGACACCAAGTGCTGGATAGGCACAATTAATGTGGTTTTGATAGAAAAATTTGGGTCATTTAGCAGTGTTTCCCTTCCTTGCCTGGGTGAGGGAACTCAGACTTTTTGTGGTGGAAATACCCATAACTGTGTGCACAAAATCAGCTCTCTCACTGTTTTGCTGCATTTCTTCAGAGAGGAAAGAAAGTCAGGGGGTTTTCCCTGCTCTTGCTGATAAACTCACCTGCTGGAATAGGTGCCTATGCGTATAAATGATGTCATATTCCTACATCAATGCGTGGTTATTCATCTGAATATCATATTTGTGCATGGGAATGACAGGGAGAGTCTGCACATCATGGTTCAATTGTATGGAAGTTGGACCACGTGTATAGTAGTTTGCAATATGGAATTAATGTAGTTATTATGTGTTAAAATTAATAGTAGTTTCCCATGGCTTCAGTATCTCCCCACTTCATGAAAGCAAAGCCTAGAATTTTTTCCTTTTCTTGAAAGCAGGCTTAGATAAATTAAGACATAAACGTTCTGGGACGTGGGTTTTGGAGCGATTCCAACCCAAGTTATTCCACCTGCACTGACAGGGCAGGAAAACGTGGATTTTCAGTGTGTATCATCCCTGCTTCCCCTTCCTGCAAACAGCAGAAAGAAATGCTGGGAATAACAAAGTTCATTTGTTACCTCACTGGCATTCCCCGTGACTTGCCATAAGGAAAATAAATGAGGCAGCTCGGTGGCAGAGCAGGTGCTGGGACTGACAGAGCAGATCCCAGGCAGCAACATGAGGGCTCAGGTGCCAGTTTGTGTCTTCTCTGCTCTCGAAAGCAGCGTTTTTGTTGCTGGGAGTCGAGAAGTAGCAGGTTCGTGTTGTATTTCAGTGCAGAAGTTTGCCACCTATTCAGTGCTTTATGGGAATGCAGCATTTAATCGCTTTGCCCAGGCTCAGAAGCTGAGTTTCTTGCAGCTGACGGATGCTGGTAAGAGCTGTGGATAACAAATTAGATGGTAATGGTCCCAAGCCCGGCTTGCATCACTGGAGAGGTGGAAGTTGAGTTGAGCTCCCTCACAGCCTGAGCTGGGGTGCAGCTGGACGTGCTGGGGACCCGGCCGTGTTCCTGGGTGGGACAAGCTGCTCACATCTCGTTAGTGAGTTAATTGAGCAAGGGGAGGGGCAGCTTGAAGAGCAGGGAGTGGGGACCATCATCTCAGAGGGGTGATTTGTTTGGGGTTATGGACACTGGAGGCACTGGCAGTGCAATAGAGTACCCCTGGAATGGGATTGGCTCCCGTGGGAGCTGTGCTTTGGAGATCCTTAGGCTTTGTCTGCTGAGTTGTCTGCATTTTAAAAACCAAAAATACCCCAAAACACCTCACTCAAAAAAAAGAAAGTGTCCCCTATTACATTAGCACGTTTCCTCCTTTTTGTCTTGTGAAGCTGATCCCAGCCACTGGAGCTGGGAGTGTGGTCACACTTCCCCTTAGCTGGGACATCCCTCCAAGGCTGGAAAGGAAGCTGCAGTTTGAGCTGGTGATAGATTAGACACTAGAGACTGCACGCAGGAGAGGGGCTGTGAGTAGCTGATATCAGCTCATCTCTACAACCCCAGGCCCATTCCAGTCACTTCTGGCACAGCACAAATCCAGGTTCCCTGTTGCATGGCTTCCAGAGGATGTGATTCCTCTGGAAAGGCTCAGCGAGGTGTGTGTTGGCACGCCTGGGAAGTACCAGAGAGATCTTAAATGGGCACAAAGCAAATTGACACAAATACTTTGAACATAGAATACTTTGAATCTTCAGGCGTGAGGGGTGAGGAGATGGAGTCAGGAGGCTGGGGTGGTGAGCACAGACACCACGAGCATGACCCTGGGTGCCTGTCCTCAGCTTGGGGCCGTGCAGAGCAGCGTGGGAGCCTTGCGTGACTTCCCCCAGCTCTTATCTTCACCCTTGCAACTGTTCCTGGTGTGCTGGGCCGGGAAATGCGTGTCAGTGACTGTCACTAAGCCTTGCCACCTTCTCTTGGTACAGTTGCTGGTGAGAAGAGAGTGCCAGTGATGCCCGGATCGCCCGTGGAAGTGAAGATACAGTCCAGGTCCTCTCCTCCCAGCATGCCGCCGCTGCCCCCCGTCAACCCCGGCGGCCCCCGCCCCGTGTCCTTCACTCCAACTGCACGTAAGACCCCAGTAGTGCTGCTTTTCCTGGCACCAGCTTAGCCAGGAGGGAAGGCTCTGCTCACAGAACTCACCGGGGATGTCTCAGCTGGGGCACGGCAGGTGATGCTGCCTGGCTCTGAGGGAGGGGGGACTGGGGCTTTGCTTTCCTGCAGTTCTGTAATGCATGCAGGACATAAAACAAGGTATGTAATCCCCCTTTGCCCCCCTGCCTGCTCCTACCTTGCTGCTGGTGCTGCCTCGAGTCTTTCTCTTTGCAGGTGCAGCCTTGATTTCCACCATAAACTCCTTAAGAAATTGAATCTTTTATCAGGTCGGCTTCAAGCAAGCCAGGAGCTGGGCTTTCCACTCTATCTTTTGGAGGAGTTAATTCCCACTCTGCTGTATCTCACTTTGCAGACAGCATTCCTGCAGCTGAGATTAGAGAGTTTTTCTTTTTTTTTAATTTCCCAGCCTTGAAAATTCCTTGCTGTCCATCCAGATTCTCTTTTCTCCGTCTTCTCTTTATAATCTTTCCTGTTAAGCCGCAGTCAGTCATGATCCTGCCCAGCTGTAGCACAGCCTTGCACCCACATCTTCTAGCTGAGTGTTGCTCAGAGGTGACTCCATAGATGGAAAGGACTTTCAGCCTTTTCTTACAGCCTAGAAAGAGTCTTTTTCTTCCTTCTTTAGCCAACATTTAAGCTATTTAATGTCTTTTTAAAAGCATTGTTCCGGAGCAAAGCTGCTTTACTTTGTTGGGCATGGAGTTATCTGACCCCCACACAAGGCATGTACGTATTTTCCATGCTCTCCTCACCCCTTTTCCCTGCACAGAGTGTTCCCTAGCTGGTTCTGTGTAGATGTGCTGTCCATGACAGTGTCTGGGCTATCTCAGAGTTCCATGCTGGCAGTGGGATTCGGAGATTTCCAGCCCAGCCTCCTGGAGGACACACTCTGATGTGCTGCGTGGTGCTGGCAGCAGCACTAATCACTGGGTTATCCCGCCAGACACATTGTCCCCATCTTTATGTGCTCAGGCGTTTTTAATGGCTCTCCTTTTGCTCAGGCAGAAAAAGACCATTAGCAAAGTGACAGAAATTAATTTTTCCAATGAGGATGCTTGGCATGCTGTTAAGGGCCAAGAAGCCTGAATCTGCTGATTGCAGATGACTTAATTGCCTCTTTCCAAGACAGATGAGAGATGTGACCTGTGGTGAAGTTTGTTCTTGCTTTTTCCTTTCTCAGTTGCACCAGAAGGTCTTGGTCACTCAGTGGGTGTGTGACCTGCCCTGTCGAAGCCCATGGCTTGGGCAGGTGAGCTGGAGCAGTTGGAACAAAGCCATGCCTGCCTACGGATCACTAACACAGAGTTGGAGAAGCAGCAAAACCTTTGACTATGTAGGACCTAAGGCAGAATTTAAGAGTAGCCTTAGGTGATGACTTTGTTCCCAGGAATTTTATCATCCTGCTGTCCCCAAGCCAGCAATCCCACTGGTCTTGGTACACTGCCTTACTTGCTCCAGCGCTGTGCTCTCACCTGGAAGTCGGGGTGCCAGGCCGGCTGTGTGGTCTGTGGTGGAGCAGATCCCGGTGATGTGCAGGATCAGATAACTGCCAGCTGCCCTGCGGTGATGCCGTTGGCAGAGGGTCAGGAGGGGTGAGCCCAGAAACGCAGAGCGCAGTTATGGGGCCGTGTCTAACGGCAGCCCTGGCCCGACCCCGCTCCGCTTCCGTGGCATCCCCCTGTCCAACAACATCCTCTGCTCCCTCCTTGGCAGCCTCTCCCGAGGGTCCCCCTCAGCCCCAGGGGTGTCTCACAGCCCCTCTTTCTCCTGAGGTATAAATAGAGCCTGTTGCTCTCCCATGCTTTCATCTGAAAGAATAAGAGGAAGTGAAACAGAGAAGGGGTGAAGCGCCTCAGTTGTGGCCGCCGGAGAGCACAGAGCTGCACGGCCTTTGCTGTTTGAGAGGAGCTTCTCTTGGCAGCTTCACCCCTATTTATAACCCTTTTATAGTGAAATAAATGCCTTTGTGAGTAATTGCCAGAGGCCTTGCCTTTCACACAGCTCTGGTGTACTGTGTGGAGCTGTACCTGTGGGTACATCCTGACGTCCCTGTTGCTTTGCTGCTTTGGGAGTGGGGGCAGGAGTTTTTTAAGTTGCTTTGCTCCGTTACAAAAGGCATGAGCTCCCATTGTCTTTGCACTTCCATCCTCTCAGTGCTGGCCTTCACCTTCATCTCATCATCTGTCTGTCTATGAGGGCTGTCACCTCTTGGTTAGCGGGAACCACCTTTGATGGTCTCTTGTAGCCTTATCTTTCCTTGCATCTTAACTGACTCTGGTTAAGTCTCCCTCCTGTGCTCACCATGAAGGTCCAGGTGTGTGGAGCCTTTCCAGCCTCCAACCCTGGCACGCCCCAGAGTGGTTTAACTGTTCAAGTACCTCCTGTCTACTCTGAAAAACCCCTCACTGGGTTCATCAGGATTTGATATGATACTTGTGAAGCTGCAGCAGAAATTTTGGCATCTTTTTTTTGCAAGTTTCTGCTCCTCCCACAGGCAAGGGGCAGCTCTGCCAGGTGATTTCAGGGCTTCTCTGAACACCATCATTTGAAATGGTTTTTATACCTTGTGGCCCCCTTGTCAGCACTTAGATCCATAAGGGATTCAGGGCTGGGTTTTTAAGGGTAAACCCAGTGGATCGGCTATGACTCTATTTCCAATTATGTGCTTTTCACTCTGAAATTCTGGGTTTATACTGAGTTGGGACGCAGTGCACAGCTGCTCATCAGACAGGGCTCGACATTGTGCAACCACAGCTTGGGGATGTCAACAATTTATCCTAATCCCTTGCCGAGTTCCCAAACTTCCAGCCCTTCAGTCTGTTTCGACATGCTCACCACTGACAGGAGGCAAAGTTGCAGATGGGACCAGGTTGGAAAAAACAACTGTGTTTGCGAAACTCCCTGTAAATCCCCAGGGAGGGATGGCAGACACAGGGCAGGGTCTGTCAGCCCTCCTCCGGCGAGGTGGAGCCACCTGAGCTGCCCCTTAGCAGCAGCAGCTTCCTGGCTGGAGGATGGATCCACTTAAGCACCAGACCGCAGGGATGTGCCCATCTGGTGCTCAGCATCACTTCTGTCTCCCCTTTGCAGTGCCCAACGGAATAAACCATTCCCCCCCGACGCTGAACGGGGCCCCGTCCCCACCCCAGAGGTTCAGCAACGGCCCTTCCTCGTCCTCCTCCTCCTCACTGACCAACCAGCAGCTCCCAGCCACGTGTGGAGCCCGGCAGCTCAGCAAGCTGAAGCGCTTCCTCACCACCCTGCAGCAGTTTGGGAATGACATTTCACCGGAGATCGGGGAGAAGGTCCGGACCCTCGTCCTGGCACTGGTGGTAAGTCCTGCACCATCCCGGGCTGCCTGGCTTTTCCCAGTTCCTGACACACAATGTTGTCTCTTTGTGTCTTTGCAAGCAGAGCTGGTGGCTGAGCGAGGCTCTGTTATGTTTGTGCTCCCTGGGAAACTCAATGAGTTCTTTTATCTTGCCTTTGCTGTGTTTCAAAAAGCTGTTGGTCCAAGGGCTTTGGCACGAGCCTGTGTGCAGCTAAACTTAAAGAAACCTGGAAGGAATTGGACAAAGCTTTTCTGTAAATCACAGAATCACAGAATGGTTTGATTTGGAAGGGACCTTAAAGATCATCTCATTCCTAAGCCCTGCCATGAGAATACCCTTCGAACCCAAATGAATGGGTCTTGCTGCAGAATCGTATCCAGTGTTTGCTGTTATACAGAATAACTGGGAGAAATGCTGTCCAGAGCATTAGACATGATACTCCACATGCTTTACAAAGGCATGGACTGACAGGACAAGAGGGAATGGCTTTAAACTGAAAAAAAGGAGGTTCAGATTGCATATTAGGAAGAAATTCTTCCCTGTGAGGGTGGGGAGGCCCTGGCACAGGGTGCCCAGAGAAGCTGTGGCTGCCCCATGCCTGGAAGTGTCCAAGGCCAGGTTGGATGGGGCTTGGAGCAGCCTGAGATATAGTGGAAGGTGTCCCTGCCCATGGCAGGGGGGGGCATGAGATGAGCTTTAAGGACGCTTCCAACCCAAACTATTCTGTGACTTTGGACTGAGGCCCTGGAGCCCTGGCCAGCTGTGGTCCCATGGCGCACCCAGTGAGGCTCCTGCACTGATCTCTGCTTTTTGGCACATTTCTTTTGAGGTTCAGCAGGCGCTGAAGGGAGCTAGACTGCAGCAGCCTGGAGCATTTCTGCTTCCAAGGCTGGCAGCAAACCTGAGTCTGTCCATGTCCTCAGGGTCACTCTCAGGGCTTAAGCACTCAATGCAAAATGCTGCTGCTGCATTTATATAGCTTATTTAATTCCATGGATGTAGGGTAGTACCTTAGCTTACCCTTCTGGGGAGGGCATGATGAGTTGTCCAGGTCCCTCTGGCTGTCCCTCTCACCCCAGATTGTGGTAATTGCTGCAGGGGTGAGTTTTGTATGTGCAGGTTATCAAATGATGCCTGTGCTGGGATTCCCCAGCCTGAGCAGCTCGTGGGGGATGCAGGGCTGGACCAGGAGAGGACCACGGTGAGCAGAAGGCTGAGACTCCATGGATAGGTTAGATGAGGAGAACTGAGAGGGAGGAAGGAGAGGAAGGTGTGCAGTTCTGAGCAGCTGGGATCGAAGTCTGACTTTCCACAGCCTGCCCCAGCATGCAGTAGATGCCAGCTGGGTCCTGCTGCCATGGAGTCAGCCTCTGCCTCCCACCCTGGAGCTGGGAGGGTGCTGGAGGGTGGAGGGCCAGGCAGTTCCCACCCCTCTCCTAGTGCAGCATTCCTACCCTGCAGGCCTGAGCCTTCCTGGCTGCATTCAGCAGGATCCAACGCAAACACTGTCAGTCCTGGAGTGGCAGATGCTGTCTCCCTCCCAGTTCTGTTCATTTGGAGCCATTTCTCACATGTCTAAAAATAAGAACAAATTGCCATTTCATTTCTTAATTTCTTTTCTCAGAACTCAACGGTGACAATCGAGGAATTTCACTGCAAGCTGCAAGAGGCGACCAACTTCCCCCTCCGGCCGTTTGTGATCCCCTTCCTGAAGGTGACAGGGAGCTGCTGGGGCTTGCTGACACTCCGTGTGCCTGCCTGTGCCTCTTGGCAGTGTGACATTGCTGGGAAAGCTCTCCTTGCAAGCACCACAGCAATTCTGCTGGAGTCCAAGACAGACTGCAGAGAGCGTAGCAGTGGCCGTGTGGGACTGGCTGACGTTGTGCCGTGTACCACATATGTCTGCTTGTGTGCTGGAGATAAAGGAGGGAAACCGAGCTCCATGTGGCAGCTTCTGAGCCTATAATCTTATTTGCAAATGTTCAGATCTAGAATGTTTGAAGTGCTGGCACACAGAGTCTGTCTGGGATGGTTAAATCACAGAATCGCAGAAGGGTTTGGGTCGGAAGGGACCTTAAATTTCATCTCATTCCAACCCCCTGCCGTGGGCAGGGACACCTTCCACTAGACCAGGTTGCTCCAAGCCCCATCCAACCTGGCCTTGAGCACTTCCAGGGATGGGGATTCCACAATTTCTCTGGGTAACTAGATGCTGGAAGCACACAGTGCTTCCTGTAACACTTGGATTTTGGCTCCACCAACATCAGGCTCCTGGGAAAATACAGGTAAATCTGACAGTGCAGACACCAGGAGCTGGAGGATCCTGAGTGGGGGTCATGGGCCACAGGTGTTATTGCTCTGAGGTATTAATGAAGACCAGACCTTCTGGAACAGCTGGAAACCCCTGCCCTGCTGTAATCCAGCCCTGTGCTTGTTTCCCAGGCCAACCTCCCGCTGCTGCAGCGGGAGCTGCTGCACTGTGCCCGCGCTGCCAAGCAAACGCCCTCCCAGTACCTGGCACAGCACGAGCACATCCTGCTCAACACCAACACCACGTCTCCCGCTGACTCCTCCGAGCTGCTCATTGAGGTCAACGGCAATGGCAAGAGGCACAGTCCAGACAGGTGAAAAACAGCTTTTGTCACTCTGCTCAGTTGTTGAAGTCGTGACTTTTGTTTTATCTTTGCTGCTGACAAAGCTTTAAGCAGCATCCAGGAGCTTATCGCTCCCAGCAACTGTTCTGCCTGTTCTAAGACTCCATTAACTGCTCCTACTGCACTCCGAATTCAGGTTGGGTTCCTCTTTCAGGCGAGTTCTGTCCCAGAAGGACTTTTGGGTAGCACTGAAAAGCCTGAGCCAGGGAGCTGAGCAGTTTCCCACCTCCAAGGCAATGAACGGAGGCATTGGCAGGGCTGGGAAGGATGCGCTTCATTTTCACCACGTTTTATTCCAAGATAAAAGTTGTTATGCAATTATGTGGAGCATGCCTCAAATTTATAAAAACTGTGAAATTTTAATTTGGTCATGCTCAGAGAGATGAATCACAACACTCAGGCATCCTGAACCCTTTTCTTTGACGGGGTCACTTTGTGCATTGCCTCACAAATTGAGCGCATTTGTTTGAGCTCTCTGCATTTACCCGCTGGTAAAATCATTGCTGCCCAAACCCTGCTGATTCCAAATCCGCATCTTTGAGTACGTTTATGGGATGCTAAGGAATGCTTCGCTCTGCTGGTGTGATTGCAGGAGGGAAGACAGCAGCTTTGAGAGGGAGCCGCTGCCAACAGAGCCTCCGGCCAAGAGGGTTTGCACCATCAGCCCTGCGCCCCGGCACAGCCCTGCCCTCACCATCCCCCTGATGAACCCCAGCGGGCAGTTCCACCCCACCCCACCGCCCCTCCAGCACTACACCTTGGAAGATATTGCCACCTCCCACCTCTACAGGGACCCCAGCAAGATGCTGGAGCACAGAGAGATCCGGGACAGGCACGGCGGGCTCGGTGAGAAAGCCTGGAGGGTTGAGCTTTGGTGTTGGTCTCTACTTGGCCACTCGTACCCAAAGATGTGTGATGCTGGGCATGTCCTCACAGCAGAGTCTTTGCAGGGAGTTCAGAGGAAACAACTCCCCATGGGAAGTGACAAACAGGAAGATTGAGAGTTTGTATTTCCCTGTGTGAAGGCTGGAGTCGCTGAGGATGAGGAGGAAAGACTTGATGTGTGAGCTGAGTGTAGCCAACCCAGCAGGCAGGAAGAGAGGGCAGGGAAATAGAAATTAACTTTTCCAAGATCTCCAAAGCAGAAGAGCAGAGATTGACCCCCTGCCCTGTTTCTCCAAGGGATGTGTGGGAGGTGCATGATGTATTTCCAACAGGACAGCATGAATCACAGGCTCTGAGCTGCTGTGAGTTTATAACAGGAGAACCAGCTCCACAAGCAGGTCAGAGCTGGAGCCACAAGTGGATTGTAGCACTTCCCAGACAGTGAAGCAGACAGGGATAAAAAAGCACCAGCGTGGAATTGTCCCTGTAGAGCTGCCACCTTGAGATGTATTTTAAAATCCCAGCTATGTGGAACTGGAAATAGAGCTCTTTATTCTTGCTTTGGGGCCACTTCTCCCTCCATTGGTCCATCTAATCCCTCTGTGGCTGTGGCTTGTTGCAGGATTGAACGGAGGCTACCAGGACGAGCTGGTGGATCACCGCCTAACAGAGAGGGAGTGGGCGGATGAGTGGAAGCATCTCGATCACGTAAGGGATGGCAGGGGGTGTGGGAAGCTCTGTGGGAAGCAGCAACCCAGTGTTCCACCTGCTCCAGTTGGTGATTTCCTTGTTGTTGGTACCATATCCAGGCTCTCCTGGTGGCTGGTGGAGGAACAAGCAGGTGGATGGTGGGGAGGGCTGAGAGGAGCTATAGCACTTTCCTGGCAGGTTTCCTCTGCCCATGGCCAGTGGAAACTAAAATCAGTGTGGATGAAGTGTCTGGAGCTGGGGAGTTTCTCCTGCAGAGCGTGTGGCCAGGTGCTGCCATGGCTAGCTGAGCGACCAAACCCAGCCTTATCCCCACGGGGGTCTTTTCTGCCACAGCCCTGGCCAGCACAAGTGCACAGATGTGCTAAGTGCAGTCAGGATATGGACTTACAAAATGAGTAAACCTATCATTACTATATTTTAAGACTTTTTTTTCCCTGAGGTGCCAGATTTTTATGGACCGAAAAAGGTACCGACATCAAGACCTAGTGCTTCTGGCAGATTTTATGCTGAGCTTTTTCCTTCTGAGCAAGGCAGCTCCTCCGGGCACTTCACTGCTGTTTCCCTCAAAGAGATGGGATTAAAATTCAGCTTTGATCATAAATGCAGGGGGACCTCATGGTCTAAAGCTAATGGGTTTTTGGAGGGGATTCGGTTCGGGTGGAGCAAAGGCCCTGTAGCTGAATATTTGGAGTGAGGGTGTGACTGTGGAGCGCTGGCACCAGGATCATAACCAACCCTAATCCCATAGGAAAGTGGTGGGGTTTTCTTCTCCACTTTTAGGAGCATGGCCTGGAGGTGTTCAGCCACCTCTTGTGCGTGACCCCACCTGGTGCCGTATCCTCGGGCACAGCACCATCCCAAATCCTGGGAAATCACCTCGCTCCTGTCTCATCTGCCTGGGATGGTCCCTCCATGGCAAAATCCGTGATGACTGAGAACGCCTTCCTCCCGCAGGCCCTGAACTGCATCATGGAGATGGTGGAGAAGACGCGGCGCTCCATGGCCGTGCTGCGGCGCTGCCAGGAGGCCGACAGGGAGGAGCTCAACTACTGGAAGCGGCGCTGCTCCGAGACGGCCGAGCCGCGCAAGGCGGGCGCGGAGCTGCTCAGCCGCCAGCACAGCCCCGCCAGCGCCGACTCCGTGGGCAGCGGTGAGGAGGGGTCCTGCTGCCACAGCTCCACCAGGCAGAGAGGGATGATTATTTATGCCAGCTGTGGGATAAAGTTTGGTTATGCGCTGCCAAAGTATTTTTCTCAAGGCTTTGAAGAGAGATGACACAGGGAAGCTCCTGGAAGCAGCGGTTGGCAATACCTAAAGGCACCTTTGCTCGTGCTGGAAGAGCCTCTCCCTTGTCACTGCTGACCAAAGTTGATAAACCCAGGGGTGAAAAGGCAGGAGAGAGCTGTTTGTCTCCACCGCTCCCCCCCTTCCAGTCCCTCTTGCCTGAAGGATTTTAAATGTCAAGGTCTATTTAGTCTAAAAATACCAAAGGCTTTTGTAAGTGTAATAGCTACCTGGGTTACTAATTCTGTTTTCTCTATCATGAGTCAACTTTTATCAAAGCTGACTAGTTTCCCCCTCCAGTATGCAGGGGTTTGACCCTATACAAAAAACAAATCTAAAATGCTGATTTATTTAAATGCAATTCTGATTTCCTTCCAAACAAATCCACTGCAAATCAAGTTCTGGAGAAAAAAAACCCTCCAATTATTCAGTAATAAAAATGGATTTCTTCTAGCAAGAATAAATGTCAATTTGATGTATATTCTACTTGTTTGTACACAAAATAGAGAAGGAATCCTCCTGCAAGGAATCCAAGTGCCCCTGGCTCCAGTTGCCACAAAGCCTGAGGAGCAGTTGGGTGTGTGTGTGACGGCCTGGGGGGCACAGCCAGCTTTTAGCCCTTCTATATTTAAGTATATCATGACTAATACACTTCCAGCCCCATGTTGTTAAAGGTGATATAATTAAAAATTTTTATATAACTTTGGAACACTGTTGCTTTCTCCCCTTGTGGGACCTAGGGATAATTTTCATCTCTATTGCTCCTGTGAGAAGGTGCAGTTAAGCATCAAGCAGCGTCTCCAGGTGTCTGGGAGGACAGTTTGTCCATCAGTTCAAGCCTTTGAATTGCCCTGGGTTTGGGAAGTGCTGTGCTTAATGTAAACTGCTGGTCTATAGATGGATGCTCACAGCCTCTGGACAGTGCAGAAGTTGGATAACATACATTTATAAGCATTGCCTGTTGTTTTAGAGTACCAGAAGATAGGTTATACAATGTCATAAATTATGCAAGGGGCTAATTAAATGTTGTAATTTATCATCTGAGTGTTTGAGGAATGGCTTTAACCATAGCGATCCTCTGCTTTGAGTTTTAGCTGGTCAATCCCTCCCTGCTCCGTGATGTCCTGAGGTGCCACTGGGCACGTGGGCAGCGGTTGGGTGGGATGAGGCTTTGCCAACCATTCCCTGTGTCCCTTATTCCAGCAGATTCCCTGCGGGAGTTCAGCAGCAGGTCGGGAACGGGCTACGTCACCGAGGAGATCTGGAAAAAAGCCGGTGAGTGTTTGCGGTGACCCCGGCCGGGGCTCCTGCCGGATTGCTCGCAGTAAACACAGATGCTGCGGATTTGCTGTGCAGAAACAGCAGGAGCCCAGCTGCAGGAACGCCCTAGGATGTGCACATCTGGCTGCCAACATCCCCACTCTGGCTTTTCCAAAGGGCTCTGCTCCTCTGTGATGCCAGCCGGGACCCGTGGGACTGAGCCCGGCCTCGCCGCTCCCGGGAGCGGTCGGGATGCTGGTGCTTGGAACACGCTGCTGGAACTGTGTTTCTCTGGGAGGCTCCCCCCGTTCCCGGGGCGGGTGAGTGAGGCTGCTCTTTCTTTCCAGAAGAAGCTGTGAATGAGGTGAAGCGCCAGGCCATGTCGGAGGTGCAGAAGGCGGTGGCCGAGGCGGAGCAGAAGGCGTTTGAGATGATCGCGTCAGAGCGGGCGCGCATGGAGCAGACCATCGCCGACGCCAAGCGCCAGGCCACCGAGGATGCTTTCCTCGTCATAAACGAGCAGGAGGAGTCCACCGAGGTGAGGTGCCAGGGGACAACCTGGGAAGGGCTTTCCAAGGCTCACGGAGTCTCCAGGTCAAGCCTGCAGGTCCCCCACCCCCTTTCATAGAATCATAAATCACACAATGGGTTAGGCTGGAAGAGACCTCAAAGATCATCTCATTCCAAGCCCCTGCCATGGGCAGGGACACTTTGTACTAGACCAGGGTGCTCCAAACTCCATCCAGTCTTCAACACCTTTTCCTTTTAGAAATGTCTCTCCAATCAATAACTAAAGCAATGCACCAATATCATAAAAAATCTTTTTTAGGTTTTGCTGGCAGGGAGTCAGCCTAAACAATGTCTGTGGAGATGTGTGTGTGCAGCCACTGGACACCCTGAGCTGCACCCAGCGTAATGACCAGGGATTTTGTGGGATTGAAAGAGGTGTAGAAGCAAAGAGAAAAGGATGCTGGTGCATGCAGCAGTTTAGCTCAGAAATTATGGTGGGGTACTTGATCTTTGCAGAAAAGGAGTTGCTGTTTGGGGGCTTGAAAATAGGGCAGGGCAGGGCAGAAGCTGGGCTGCAGGAGAAGCTCTTGCACATTCCTGGTGGTCTGTACCACACTTGCATGTTGGAAAAGAAGGGATGGCTCTTGGTTTGTCATTGCCAGTGACATGTGCTGAATGGGTGTCTCAGAGAACCTTTTTCTACTCTTCAATCATCCATTACCCTCCCTGTTACTTAACAGGAAGTTCACTTGGTAGAGCTTTTGAGATTTTGGTTGGGCAAGGGGAATCACGTGGCTCATTCCTGCACTACCACATCCCATCCATGTGGGCTTTGCTCCATGTTTTAATTTCTCTCCGCGAGCAAGAGCAGGGGGTTTGTGTCTGCTGAGCAGAAATCTGATGGGACCATGCTGTTCATGTCTGCTGGGATGTGGGGGCAGCAGGTCCATCGCCTCCTCCTGGTGGGTTTCAGCTCAACTGGGGCTCAGGAAGCATGGCCAGAACCATGGAAAAATTAGGTGTCATTCCAGAGAATTATGTCCGTACTGCAATTCCCAATTAAATTGCTGAGGGGTGAACACACCAGTCGATAAACACATGATGGGAGTGGGTGGAACTGCTCAGGAAGCCATGGAAGGAATGAGGCAAGTAGTGATTTCTCCATAGGGGAATAGCAGAGGAGTGTAGTCCTCCTCCTCCAGCTGTGCTGAGGAGCAGTCTGGGACCTCAGGAGCTGCTGAGCACCCCCTGTGCAAGCCCCAGAGCCCTTGTCTAAAAGCTGTCCTGTGTTCTGGCACATCTTGTAGCCTTTGCAACACAGTTGAAAAACACTTGAAGTGTAAACAGCTGTGAAGCAGTGACCCAGTTTTCCAAGAACTACCACGGCCTTTGGTTAGGGGCTTTTCGGTCACAAGTCCTGCTTCCCCTGGAAGGTGGAGGACCTTTGGGGACACACAGGCTCTGGAGCAGCCCACTCCAAAGTGAACCAGTCAGGTGCTTCACTGCCAGCCCATAAATCATCACCATGAGCTGGTGGCTCCAGTGCTGAGCGTGGCAGTGGGAATCTGACTGCCCTTCCCCACAACAGGGCTGCCTGGTACAGCCCAGCATCTCCCACCACCCCGCTCCCAGCAGCGGTGTCCCCACAAAGGCCAGCTCTGACAGAGGCTGCGTTCCCACAGCTGAGCTTGCCCTCCCCAGCGTGTTTGCTACGCCCTGGTCCAGCTGCAGAGAAGCTGCTCCGCTACTCCTTCCCCTCCCCGGAGCAGCTGCAGCCGCCGCTCCGGCGCTGGCCCCTTGCCCCACGCTCCGAGGGAAGCGATGGCACGCCGGGAGCCACCAGCTGACACCTTTCCCGGCAGCCAGAGGGGCTCTGCTCCGCTTCCAGACTGAAGCTCAGGCTCTGGCAGTGCTTCCAGCTGGCTGGGAGGCTTTCAGATGAGCATTTGCTTTTCCAAATTGGCCTGCTCCAACCTCTTGTGCAGCGAGGCAGGGTGCGGAGCAAATGGTGCCTGTGCAGCGCGCCGTGATCCCCGCAGAGAGCGCTTGACTGGGAGCGAGACCAAAATAGAGCTGCTTAAAACAGGAAATAAAAAGGCCCAATAGCAGCATCTGCAGCGTGTTTTTCAGTCCATGCCTGCTGTTTCCTCCCTGCATTCGGATGGGTCTAGGGGAGAGGATGTGCCTGGAGCAGTGTGACAGCGGCTGTGGGCAAAGAGCAGCAGGGGTTAGAAGCGTTGGCAAAGAGCTGGGAAATAGAAGGAATTGCTCACTTTAATATTCCCAAATCTGGGCCTGAGGGGATGAACAGTCCCCTCCAGAGCTGAGTCAGCACCATCCTGCAGCTCTTAGGGAAACTAAACCCCTTTCAAGCGCGGTGTCTTTGGTCTTGCAGAGCTGCTGGAACTGCGGCCGCAAGGCCAGCGAGACGTGCAGCGGCTGCAACATCGCCCGGTACTGCGGCTCCTTCTGCCAGCACAAGGACTGGGAGAGGCACCACCGCATCTGTGGGCAAAGCCTGCACGGCCAGAGCAAGCCCCTGGCCCTGCCCACGGGCCGGGTGGCAGCGGCAGCCAAGAGCCTCGATGGCATCCCCAGCCCGGCCCTCGAGAAGACCTCAGCGACCACCTCGCGCTCCTCCACCCCGGCATCCGTGACAGCCATAGACACGAACGGGCTCTAGGAGGGAGGGTTTGCTTCGCTCCACCGGAAGAGTTCCCTGGGTTTTTTTAAGCTGAAAAACACCCCGCAGCAACTGTTACCACTTGACATAATTGACACAACTGTGCCGCCTCCTCGGAGTGCCGACACTTGGGCTTTGCCCTCTCCTCCTGCCTTTGCCTTTGTGGCTCATGAACTGGGGTGAGCCTCACCTGCAGCATCTCTCTGCTCCTCTCAGGGGGACACCAGAGCGTCGTCAGGACCTGGGGGACACTGGGCACCCGCTTGCGGGGCCTGGACTGGGGCGAGAGCGCTGGCACATGCTGGAGATGCTGAGAGTGCGGTGCCCAAGCAGGGAGCCCTGTCCTTGTGGCATGCTGAGGCTCGCTTCCCGAGGTGTCTGCCTCCTCCAGCCAGCTTTCCTCCATAACATCCATTGTTTTTTCCTTACTCCCAGACAGCTGTGCCTCAGGTGGCCGTGCCTGGCTGGTTGTTGCCGTGATCAGACCACAGCCAATTTCCCAGCGGGAGCATCTCATCCTCTGTGCAATGGCAAAAGCTGAACCCACTTCTCCTGCCTCCAGGCTGGCAGCTGAGAGTTGCAGAGAGGGAGGAGAAGATTTGTCCGCTCTAAAACAAGTGTCAGTGGCAGGGAGGTACTGCTGGATGGCCTGGATTTCATCCCAGTCTGTGGTGAGACAGACAGTTGGTGTTTCCTGGGTGGGGCCTGCGCGGGGGGAACACGTGCAGAGCAGAGCTGGGCTGGGTGCAGGTGCCCTTTCCACCTGGGGGCTGTTGTTTTGCTGTGCAGAAAGCGTTTGGTTTTTTCACTGCCTGGAAGCTGCTGGTTTGGGAGTTCCTGCTGTTGTTTTTGAGCCCAGGGATCCTCGCTGGTGCGAGGGGTTGTTTACAGCCAGTGCTCTCCACACACATTGGCCAAAGCCGTGAAAGAAAGGCAGCACTGGCTGTCCTGTGTCGATTCTTACCCCCAACCCCCGGGGTTCCTGCAGTGCTGCATCCGGAGATGCTGCATCCGGAGATGCCCAGGGCTGTGCATCCACCTTCGGAGATGGTCCCAAAGACACAGGCTCGGAACGAGGGTCTGTGGGGATGCGGGCACTGCCTGGGGAGATCGGTCCGTGGCAGAGTACCGGCTGTGGTGTGGAAGGAGGGACTCGGGGCAGTGCAGGCTGTGATCAGCACAGCCCCTCAGCGGGGCTGTCCCGGGGCTCAGCAGGGCAGTGTCACAGAGGGCGGCAGTGGCACAGCCCGTGGGAGGGAGGGGCCGTGCCCTCCAGGAGCCGCTCCCAATTCCCACAGCCATGCACAGGGGCTCCAGAAATCCATCTCTTTAGCAGAGCCGTGTTTCCCCGACTGTGTGTGTGCGACTGCTGGGCTGGAGCCCAATGAGGCGAGTAATTCCCAAATTATTTTTGATCACTTTTTCAATTGGAGGCCAATAGTGGAGCTGTAATGAGTCGTCACAGTGCTGCCGGGGGTGAGCGGGGCACCTGCTGCTCCAGCCCTGATCCCTTGGGAAAGCTCCTTGGGAGGCTGCTGTTGTGGGGTAGAGCTGCTGCTTCCCTGTCTGCAAGGTTTTATTAAAGAGCCACGAGGTCTCCTGGTGCTGCAGACAGCTCCAGTGGCCCTGGGGATGTGTCCCCTGTGTCCCCAAGAATCGGTGCTGGAGCCCAGCACAGGCACTGGCATTGAGGCAGCTCCCAGCGGGGCTGGCACTGCAGCCACCCTGACCCGCACCCCGAGCCCATCCTCGGGGTGTTCACCCCAGGGCACTCGGGAAGGGATTTCCTGCCCTCGGGGGACAGGGACACATTTGGAGCAGCCTCACGAGGTCAATCCCTCGTGGTTGTGACGTCCCCTCCTCACCTGCAGGGCTCACGGTGGCAGTGCCGAGGTGGGGTGGGAAGGGAGAGCAGGGCAGGGCTGGAAGGAATTGCTTGTAAATAGATTGTCTTCCATAATTCTCATGCGACGTTGATGGCCGTGTATTAAAATTAACCCCGGTGTAAATGAATGAAATACTAACAGTCATGATTAGAATGATTGCTTCTTTTTTGTTGTTGTTGGGTTTGGTTTTTTTTAAAACATGGAATGATAAATGTGAACTTGGAGCGTGGGAAGACGTTGGGCTGAGGTTTCTATTTTTTTTTGACATTTAATTCTGTAATAGAAATTTGTTACTTCATCCCTGTGCATAACTTATTTAATGTCCTGTATAAAGAAACCCAAACTGTTACAGATGTATTTAGTTTGTTCTACTCAAAAGTAGTCAATAAAAAGACTATATTCATCCTCCAGCTCCCCCTTCTCTCTGGGAAGGGGCAGAGGTTTTCAGCAGTGCTCAGAGGCAGCTCTTGGGGTTTTTGGGGAATGCTGCCACACTGTGGCTTTGGCCTTGGCCAGGGGCTTTTTAGGGACAAAAATTGCCTCCCCTGTGGTATTGATGCTGTGGGCAAAGCCTGGGAGGAGTGCAGACAGAGCTGGAGTCCAGCCCTATCCTCAGTGATGCTGCATTTCTTTGAGTTTATAGTTCAGTGTGTTGTTTTCTGAGCTTTTTTTAAACGATCTTTGTTCTGTGAGCACAGAGCAGCCTGCAGGGCCTATCACAGCTGGCTGCACTGCAGCCCCATGTGCTGTCACAGCTGGCTGCCACTGCCAGCCCTGTGCCCCCAGGGATGCCCCCTGTACACACCTTGGCTTCAGATGAGGATTTTGGTCTCCAGGCTGCTGCAAACATTAATCCAGTGGTGAAGAAACCCAAAACTGAGGAGTAAACCCCACACGGAGCTGGGGAGGCAGCTCAGGAGTCCCAAACCAGTGCCTGCTGCAGCCCCCTGCCTCTGTAAGCCCCCTGGTTGTGCCTGGCACAGCTCGTCCCTTACTGATGGCCCACGGTCCTGTTGTGGCTCCAGCACATCCCTGGATCCTTTGGATGTCACTGCCAGGGGCAGGAATGTGGCCCTGGGCTCAGCAGCTGCCCCTGCACGGGGCTGGAGCCACTTCTGCTGCCCCATGATCACAGCAAATTCTGGCTTTGGCCAGGGAAAGCAGAGGGTTTTGATAGCCAGGTAAATAATGGGGTGCTTGGAGGATGGGTCCCCACGGGAACAGGGACGGGCTCTGCTCCCCCAGCTCTGGGAGGGGCATTTGTGGTTTGGTTCCTGAGCCCGCCCTGGGCTGGGCGCTGGCAGTGCCCAGCTGAGCTGGTAGCAGCAGCTGCTGTTCCTCCCCTCCTCAGCCAGGAGCTTCCCTGATCCCATCTCTGCAGGCTGCTCCTGGCTTCAGCCAGGTCACCCCCCAGCACCCCAGACCCAGGAAGCTTCTGCTGGAGGAAAACAAGAGCCCAAAGCCAGCAACCCTCCTGTGCTGTCACCCCCTGGAGCCAGGGGTGCCACCGTGTCAGACCCACCCAGCACAGGCTGTACGAGGTGTCCCCAGGATGGAGCTGCACCCACTGCCCCTTCAGCCACAGATTTTACTGACTGCACCCAGGGACTGGGGGAGAAACACTCCAGTTAATGTTTCTGGTGGAGCAGCACCCACAGGCACTGGGAAAAGAGGTTGGGGGGTGGTAGCAGGTCCCAGGTGAGCGAGGATTGGGGGTGCAGGCACCCACGGTGACCCACACTGGTGCTGGGGACAGGCAGGAGCACAAGGATGACATTTTCCATGCCACGGGGGTCCCTCCTGCCCCCTGTGCCCTGGCACTCCCTCCACACTGGTTGTGATAGTGCATTTTGCCCCGGCTCAGCAGAGGATCTGCTGCTGCAGCACCACCAAGGAAAGCCCCAGAGCAACCCATGGAGCAGCTGGGATCTGCTCCAGCCTTCCCCCCTCCTTTAGTGCCCCCTGCCCCAGACCCGTTCCCATTTACTCAGTTCCAGCTGGTGGCAGCACTGCCCGGTGCCAACGCTGGTTTATGGGAACTGAGGGAGCAGCAGAGCCTGGAGCTGCTCTGGCCTTTCCTGGGAGCGGGATGTGCTGGGGACAGGCCCAGCCATGGGCCCAGCTGGTGGGGCACAAAGCCAGGCTCACAGCCACAGCACGTGCTGCCAACGTGGCAGGGCACGAGCAGGTGCACTTTGCCAGAAATACTTCATGAAATATTTTTTTCACTATAAAACACTTCACAATCCATATCAGGCCACCTGGCTCCCTGGGCAGGATGTCACAGCTGGCCAGAACCATGGCCCCCTGCCCATCACAGCACCCTGTGGAGCCTGGGAGCCAGGAGGAAGAGGAGCTGGAGTGCAAGAGGGTCTGAGGACTCCTGGGATGCAGCAGCAGCCCGGTGCTCCCCCAAAGGCCAGGCTGCCACCCCCACACAGCTCCCCTAGGCAGCTAGGACACTGTCTTAGGAGCAGGATAAATAAATAAATTAACATGAAAAGAGCAAAGGAGCAAAACACTGGCAGGGCCGAGGGCAGGCAGCCCCCGCTGGCCACAGAAGGGAGGGAGGGACAGGGAGGTGACAAAAGTGATGGCTGTGCCCAGGGCTCCACGTCCTCCCGCATGCTGATGGTGTCCTGGAGACGGCTGCCCCGGGTCAGTTGTTGTTCATGATCCACCAGGAAGCTGGGAAGAGAGGGAAAGCAAGGAGGTGAGGGCAGTGCTAAACTGGGAGTGGGGGTTTGGGGTGGCAGAGATGGGGGACCTGACCCTGCAGGGCCCTGGCCCTAAAGCACCCAGCCCCACCCATGGCATGGCCTGGAGAGGGGTGATCCCCTGGAGCTGTGGCAGCTTCTGCAGGAGAGCACTGGGAGTGTGGTCAGCGGGACTGGCAAGCCAGGAGCAGCACCAGCAGCGCAGGGTCAGTCCAAATTAACCCGTGTTTTATGGACTAATTATTTTACAAGACCCTGAAGTGATGCCTGAAAGCAAACTGGGGCTTTGTATGGTTTCCAGTTGCCCACATCTGGTCACACTTCTTCCAAGGGAACGTGCACATTCCCCGTGCTGGCCTCTCCCCTGCCCCAGCACTGGGCTGGAACCCTGGATGCAGCCCCTGGGACTGACCCAGGAGCACCAGTGCTTTGCAGAGCAGGTTCAGGGCTCAGGGGAAAAACAAAACGAGGCACCAGGTGTATTTGGGACAGGACTCAGCTCATCTGCTACCCGGGAAGTGTCCCTGCTCCTGCCTGTCCCACTGGAGAGCACCCTTGGGCAGGGGACAGACCCCAACTCACACAGCCAAACCTGCTGGGGACAACGGCTCTCACCCTGGCTTGAAAAACCTCATTCAGGTCACCCCAAAGCAATCTTCTGCTCTGGAGGAGCCACGCTGCCTGTTCCTGCCCTGCTCCTGCCCTCTGCAGCACGCCCGGAGCAGCACTGAGGCACCCTCACCTGGGAAGAGCATGGTGGTCAGCAGCTCCGGGGACTCCAGCAAGCTGAGGATGGACTGCTGGAAAGTCTTGCTGCAGCTGGACTGCAAGTGGCTGTAAAGCAAGGCGTAGGGTCAGAGGGATGTGGTGCACCCACCAGCACCAGACCCTGCTCCTGCCCTGCTCCCCAAATCCTTTATCGGGGTGTTCACCCCCTGTGAGCCGCAGATGGCCCCAGGGCACGCAGGGCAGGGCAGTGGGACAGGCTGGGCAAGGAGGGGGAGCAGCGGGCAACCCCTTTGAGCCCCACAGGACCCGGCCCCACACATGGACACCATCCCACCTTCTCCACGAGGTCACGTCCTGCCAAAACTCGTACAGGATGAAGCAGGCCTCATCTGTCAGCTTGCAGGCAGAGACACTGTGGGGACAGAGAGACCCTGAGGCAGGGCTGGCACGGCCCTGGCACAAGCCTGGCATGGCCCTGGCATGAGCCTGGTGTGGCGTGGCCACGTGTGCCCCAGCAGCCTGGGACAGGGGTGGCACTGCTCTGCACATCAGCCTCACCACGAGGCTTCCAGAGCACGGTTTGGGTGCATTCACAGTTCGTGAACAGCTCCAGGGGATCCCGAACCCAAATCCTGCTTCACAGTGCCTGTGTCCAGGTGGCAGAGCAGCTTCCCAGCTCTTACTCTGGTCTTTGCTGCTGCCCAGGAACCAGCACGTTTTGTGTTTTATTATTTCTTACCCCTAGCACTGGCACAGCTCATCCTGCCAGCCCCTTGGAGGAGGTGTGTGTCACCTGTCACCCTTCACACGGGGGGAAACTGAGGCACAGGTGCAGGAGCTGAGCTCACAGCACGAACCCACAGCTCTCTGCCCCCAGAGCGATGCTGTCTTGCCAGCGATGCTTCCCCCATTCCCTCTTGCCACAGGAGAGGCTGGGGCTGCCCCCAGCCCGTGAGAAGGCGGGTGGGAGGCAGCAGGGGGGTGCGAGTGCAGGGCTCAGAGGGCAGGGCGGGGGAAGCAGCTGTGCTCGGCCGCTGCAGCAGCAATTCCAGCTGAGGACCGGCCTCTCCTCCAGCTGCTGCCAAGGGCTGCTGGAGGGGGCCAAGCCCCGGGGGGACAGCACAGCGTGTCACCCAGCAGCGCTGAGGCTCCCTGCTCGCACGAGGGGCTTGGCAATTCCCTGGAGTGAACCGGGCCCACGGAGCCTCCCCGGGCTCGGCTCCAGCTTTCCGCTCACGTGGAGAGCCAGCCCACGCAACGCCACCCCACCGGCTCCGCAAATAGCCCTGATGACAAAAAAGCCCGTCAATCCCAAAGAAAAAGCCTCCCATTCTCTCCGCCGCACGCGTCACAGCGAGCATCTTCCCTTTGTTTGGACTGAAAATGTGACTTCGTGCTGCTGAAAGCGAAGAGCTGAAAAACGACACTCGAAACGGGAACAGCACGAACATTCCCGGCCGAGAGCGGCCTCGAGGGTCCCGCGGGAGAAGGGAGGCACCGCTCGGGGCAGCTGTGCCGCCGCAGGACCGTGTCCCCGCACGCAGAGCAGCAGTGCTGGGGCAGCCTTGGCCCCGCTCAGGGTCAGCTTCAGGTGCTCCTGGCAGCTTCCCACACGCTCTCCACGAATGCATGCCCTGCAGGAGCTCTGCCCTCGGCCTTTCCATCGCTTTCGAGCCCTTCGGCGCTGGAGGAGCTCGTGCATTCGCTCACAGGAACACGCCGCAGCCGTTCCTGCTGGCCTAAACCTCCCCCACTCCTTGCCAGGCGCTGGTTCTTCCTGGGAATGCCTGCAGCACGTGGGACGATAGCGCAGGGACACTGCGGCAGCCGTGACACTCGTCCTGCCTGCAAGGTCCGAGCCCACCCTTGCCCTGGCCAGCACACAAAACACCACACAAACCCTTGTGTCCCCCACGGGTGTTAAAACCCCCATTCTGGAGGAGCCACCCCCCCAAAGCACCCCCCAAAACACCCCACTTACTGCAGGCAGCTGCTGTGCCCGGCCGTGCCCTCGGTGTAGCAGCGGAACGCCTGCCGGAACTCCTCGATGCTGCTCGTGGCCACCGAGATCTGCCTCTTGGCCACCAGGATGTGCTGCCGAGGGACAGCGCGGCATCAGGGGCCGGCCTGTCCCCTCCTGCCCTCCCTGCTCCCACCCTGCTGTGCCCTCCTGTGGCACCGCAATGGGTCTGGCACCACCGCGCTGGGGACAATGGGGACACAAAGGGGCTTCTTCCCACCCGGACGGGTTGTCTTTACAAGGACCGCACCAACAGGAGATGCTCCATCCCCCAGTGGGGGGTCCTGCTTTGGGGCTGCTGCAGTTCCCAGTGTGCTTCCCCCAGCAGAAAAGGGCTTGGGGACCCCTCCACCTGGGTCTGTGGGCACTCAGAGCACTGCTGGGAGGTTTGGGCACCGCAAGCAGAGCGTTGCCTTCCTCTGGGCTGGCTGTGGGCACTGCCCGGGGCTGTCAGGGACATGAGGGAGCTGCCTTTGTCCCGTGGATGGTCTCACGCCCGGCTCACAGCCCTGAATCCCACCCTGCTCCATCAGCAGGCCACAGCCAGAGCTCCCCCAGCCCCGGGGCACAGTGGCAGCGTGTGTGAGAGGGGTCACCTACAAACCATGAGGACAGGGACAGGGGCTTACTGCATCCTGGCCTTTGCTCATGGCTCCCTCCTTCAGCGGCTCCAGGCGTGGGCTCTGCGTCAAACACCAGGGGAAAAACGAGGTGACTGGGAGAGCTCTGCAGCAGGAGTGGCAGTAACCCGGGGACAGGTGGGCACCACTCCAGGGACATTCCCTGCGGTACCTGGGGGACGGCAGGGCTGTGCCCTGCTCATCTGTGGGGTCAGTGGGGCCTGACTGTCTCGTCAGCATCTTGGGGAAGCCAGGAGAGGGTCACCAGAGCTGAGGGAGAAGGGTGGCTCTGCAGGCTGCAGGGCTGGTGCGTGGGGGCAGCTCTGTGACAATGCCAGGACTGAGGGGGGGGCTGCTTGCNNNGGGGGGGGGTGGTGGTGCGGGGGGGGGGGGGGGTCTCAGCTCTGCTCTGGCCATGCCCAGGTGTGGGGCAGTCCCAGCCACCCCCCTCGGGCACACACCTTGCACTCCAGCTTCTCGATGAGCTGCTGGAGCCTGTTGATCTGAGCCATCCACTGGCTGCTGTCCTCGACACAAACACCTGCACAGCAAAGGGCACAGGGATGTCACCAAAAAAAGCTCAGTTTTGTCATTGCAAGAGCTTGCCCAACACCTCACAACCACAAAAGCTTCTAAACCTCTGATTTAATCCAAAAAACTGATTTTTTTTTTCCTACTGAAACTTTTCCCACTGCCTAAGAGATACAACATCCCACAGAAGCTCCAGCTGGGTGAGATGCTCCAGGCTCCATTCTGGAGAAGCCCTCACTGCCCAGTGCTGCTGTGGATGTGGCACTTGGGGACATGGGTTAGTGGTGGCCTTGGCAGTGCTGGGGGAATGGTTGGACTCGATCTCGGAGATCTTTTCCCACCTTACTGATCCGGTGAGTCTGTGCTGGTCCCACACCCCCCTCCAGGCTCCAGCAGGGCACAAACAGCTGGAGGGACAGCAGGTACCTGTTGTCAGCATCCCAGAATAAGGGTCTGTTGGGGACAGGCAGACGTTCTTCTGTCCCCTGTGCCCACACCGCCTCCCTGACCTCAGGCCAACCGAAGTCTCCGACTTCTTGCTCTCCTTTCTGGAATTAAAAAAAAAAAAAAAAAGCAAAAGGAGGGGTTGAAGTCATTCCTAGAGGTGTCAGCTCCGCTGCGGGCTTGGAAAGGGCAGACCCCGCTCCCAAATGTCCCTCCCAGTGCGTGGGGCTGGGGACAGGGAGACGTCCCACCCCGTTACCTCTCCCGGCCCGCCTGCTCCTCCACAGTGTCCACGGCGCACTCGAGGGACGCCTGCAGGGACTGCAGCTGGTGCATGGTTTCCCGCAGCAGGAACCGGGTCAGGAACTGCTCCATCTTCGAGGAGGTCTCGTACCTCTGGGGCAAAGGGGAGAGGATCTGTCGGACACCTCTGGCTCTGTGCAGGGGCAGCAGAGCCACACCTGGAAAGGGGTCATCCCTGAAGTAAACCAAATGGGGTGGATTCCCATCAGATTTTTAGTTATCGCTGAAAGTGACGCTTTAGGGCAGAAGTGGCGCTGGAGGGCAGAAGAACCCTCGGGGTGCACTGCCTGTGAGATCACAACGGGGAACGCAGGCATGGTTCCATGAGCACCCCGGCCCCAGCACCCACGGCCCCGGCCCCAGCACTCCCAGCCCTGGCCCCAGCACTCTCAGCTCCAGGAGCCGTGGAGGAGGGCAGATGGACACAAGCCACAAGGTAAAGGGCACCGTCAGGGATAGCCCCCAGCCCCAGCGAGGGCTCCAGGGCTGGCATGGCATCGCTTGTGCCCCCCGCTCACACACTGCTCTGCTCGCTCCAGGGCTCTGGGACAAGGCTGGGAGCCCGTGGTGGCCCCCCAGGTGCTGGCAGCTCCTTCCAGGGACCCACCCACCGCTGACAGGCCCAGGCAGGGGCTGGCTTCGTGCCCTCTCTGCCCAGGGAGACAGCACCAAGCCTGTCTGCTTCCATGAGAGCTTCCCTGATGAATTCCTGATGTGTGCTTACACTGGGGGGTGTAAAGGTGGGTCCAGAGGGGCACGTTCGAAGCTCTGGAGAGAATGAAGAGGTCACCTGGCCTGGAGGGTGACCAAATATTGGGTCAAGAGGCACACCATGCCACAGGAGCAGGTCTGGGAAGCACAGCTGAGGAAGTGCCTGGACACACACTGAGGCACCCCAAACTCCTTCCTTTCTTTGCCAGCTGGGATCACAGATCCTCTTGGCTCCTCTCCAAGTGCTATGGGCTCTGCTGGCAGCAGCATTCATAGAATCACAGGATGTTAAGGGATTGAAATGGAGCTTAGGGATCATCCAGTGCCACCCCCTGCCCCGGGCAGGGACACCTTCCACTGTCCCTGCTGCTCCAAGCCCCATCCAACCTGGCCTTGGACACTCCCAGCGATCCCAGGGGCAGCCACAGCTTCTCTGGGCACCCTGTGCCAGGGCCTCAGCACCCTCACAGGAAAGAATTTCTTGTTAATATCCAACACAAATTTCCCCTCTTTCAGTTTGATCCCATCCCCCTTGTCCTGTCACTACAGCTCCCGAGGAAGAGTCGCTCTCCCGCTTCCCTGCAGCCCCTTCACACAGTGGGAAGGTGCTGGGAGGTCTCCACACAACCTTCTCCTTTCCAGGCTCAACAGCCCCAACTTTCTCGGCCTATCTCCAGAGGGGAGGTGCTCCAGTGCCCTCAGTGACTCTCTGGCCTCCTCTGGACCTTCTCCAACAGTTCCATGTCCTTCTTATGCTGGGGAAACATAACTGTGCACAGTACTCCAGGTGGGATCTCACGAGAGCAGAGTTGATGAGGAGAATCACCTCTTCTTACCTGCTGGCCACGCTCCTTTGGATGCAGCCCATTTGGTCCAACCACTTAACTTTCCTGTCCAGTTTTCACTCGCTCCCTTAAAACCACCTGAAGTTCTGCCCTCGCGCTGTTAGAAAATCTCAGGGGATGGGGACAAGGTACCCAAGGAGGGATGCTCAGCGAGACAGGGAGCGAGGAGCCAGAAGGGAAGGCTGTGACACTTCCAGAGCCGACACTGCTGTCCACAGTGGGGCTGAGCCAGCCTCCCTTGCAGAGCAGCCACCTGACCCCGGTTTGCCCTCACGAGACCCCTCTTGTTCCACTGCAGGCTCTTGCTCCGTGCCCGGCATCCCTGCGGAGCGCCAGCCATGCTGAAGCCCGCAGTGGTCATAGACAGCGGCAGCTGCTTCACCCGGGGGGGCTTCGCAGGCCAGGAGCATCCCCAGTGCGTGCTGAGGACTGTGCTGGTGCATCCCTGCAGCGCAGGCACCCCGTGGGACGCCCGGCAGCACCCCCCGGCCATAGAGAGCACAGGAGGCTCGGCCGCGGCAGCCCTGTCCTACCCGCTCAAGTACGGCGTCGTTGAGGACTGGGACGGCATGAGAACCCTGTGGAGCCACCTCTTCTACTGCTGCCTCAAAGTCCTCCCAGAGGAGCACCCGGTGCTCCTGGCTGAGTCCCCGTCCTGCCCCTCCGCCGACAGGGAGAGAGCGGCCGAAGTGCTGTTCGAGAGCTTCGGGGTGCCCGCCCTGCACGTGGCCAACACCGGGTTCCTGTCGCTCTGCGCCCACGGCAGAGTCACCGGGCTGGCCGTGGAGGCCGGGGCAGCGCTGTCCCACGTCACCTCTGTCTGCGGGGGCCGGACCCTGAGGAAGGGCAGCCGCTGCCTGGGGGTGGCCGGGGAGCAGCTGTCCAGGCACCTGCACCGGCTGCTGCTGCAGAGCCCCAGGGAGCCCTCGGTGCTGCAGGCCCTGACGAAGCAGGCGCTGACCCGGCTGAAGGAACAATGCTGCTACGTGTCCTTGGACTACGAGGGAGACCTCCGGGTGAGAGGGTCCCATCGCCCAGCCAGGTTCCAGACCCCCGACGGGCACTGGATAACCCTGGGCAAGGAGCGCTTCTGCTGCCCCGAGCCGCTGTTCCAGCCGGAGCTGCTGCACCACAGCTGCCCCGGGCTGCACCGGCTGGCCGGGCAGAGCCTCTGGACCGCGCCTGACCACGCCAGGAGGCACATGCTGGGGAACATCGTGCTCTCAGGCGGCTCCTCCATGTTTCCTGGCTTCCCCGAGAGGATGTGCTTGGAGCTGAACTTCCTTTTCCGAGGCGCAGGCGTCCACGTTGAGGTCCTGGCAAACCCTAAGAGGGGCACAGCAGCCTGGGCTGGGGGCTCCATGGCAGCCTCGCTCACGTCCTTCCAGCACACGTGGATGACAAAGGGCGAGTACCAGGAGCACGGGGCCGAGTACGTGCACACAAAATTCCAGTAGAGAGGGAACAGCCACCCCGCTCTGTCACTCTGCAGGAGGAGTGACTCCGAAACACTGCCCTGCTCCGGGCACAGCTGCAGCAGCGGTGAGCGAGCACCTTCTGCGCTGCTGCAGGGGTGCAAAGCCAATTAAAGTGCCCCAAAAGAAACAAAGTGCTTCTCACTGACACTCCGGGTTATTTCCTATCCACCATCTATCTAACAAGGGCGTGGCCCATCGGGCTGGAAAACAACTGGGGCTCATGGTGGGGATCCAGGCCACGCCGACTGTCTGGTCTGGGTACGTTTAGTCAATCCCAATGCTCCAGGCTGCATTTTCCAACTGGAAATGCAGCTTCCGGGACGAGGAAGGGGCCTTCTCCAGCTGTCAGCACTGCAGGACCCCCAAGGGGAGCCACGAGTGCGGGAGGAAGGAGCTGAGCAGGGGAAGGTCCACACAGCACCTGCGCTGCAGCCTCTTTACTACGGGAGGGGATTTCTCATCCTGGCGCTGGAGCAGGTCAGCACTGGGTAAGGAAGATGAGCTGAAAACCAGGGAACTGCATTCACTCCTTGTAATTTTGGTCTAAAGGTCGTTTGGTGCTTCAGGGAGCCGATCCAGCTCCCTGAACAGGCATTTTCTCACCTGGCTTTGCTTCTGCCTCGCTGAACTGACTCAGCTCGGCAGATGATTCAAAAAGAATCAGAGGTTGCGAAGGAAGCAGCTGGGGAGCACAGCCCAGCTGTCACAGCAGACTCCTGTCCCCATGGCCAGCCCCGTGCCAGCTCCTCAAGGGACACAGAAACCACGGGATGTCACTGTGAGCACTGAGAGAAATAGGACCAGCAGTGGGAGGTCGGGGAAGGAGCCTCCACGTGATGCAGGAGGGCTGGCTGCTCCCCAGGAGCATCCACCAGGAGAGGTCAACCCCTTTCCTCGACAGGACGAGGAGACAGGCTGGAGCAGCATCCCTGCCTTCCCCACGGTGTCCTCGTGTGACCCACAGCTGCAGCACCCGGAGCCAGGCTGCCCTCACCCCCCCAGGCTCCATGAACCATGTCCAAAATAATGTCCAGCACTGCTACCCCATTACTCGGGTCAAATATTTCCAGTTCCTGCTGCGTTTCTCTCCAGCACACTGAGGATCTGGAATTCCAAAAGCTCTGCACAGAAGGATTTTCGTTGTAACCCTTCCACTGCTGGTGTCAAAGGGGGCCAGTGGGGAGGGTCCTGAGCCCCTCATGGTTTTCTGGTTGCTCTGTGCCACCAGCCCAGTGCAGGAGCTGTGTCTGACTGGGCACAGCTGTGGCTGGATGGGAAGGGAAGGGGAGTGCAGAGAGTGGAGAGGATGGATGCTCGTCCCCCAAGCTCTGGGCTCATGCTGGAGTCAGCAAACGATGGTCATGTCCCCCCAGCACCAGGGGCCAGGCACCAGGGGGTTTTCATCCCTGCTGGAAAATGAATCTCATTTTCCTGCCTCGGGAAGAGGATGGCAGCAACACTGACAAGAAGCAGCCATAAGAAACTGAGTTCCAGCTCTGCATCTCCAGCCTCTCCCAGCCCAGCACCCCGGCTGCTCCCACAAAGCCTTCCTCACCCACAGCCCCAGGGATGGAGAGCTCACGGCTGGGGATCCCTGCCCACCCCTTCCTCTCCTCATCCCAGGGTGTGCAGGCACTAAAATCCCTGCCAGCACTGCCTCTCTGTGCCTGCCCAACTCCTGCCAGCCCGGACACGCATTCCCTGCTTGAAGGGGAACCAGAGACACTCCAACCTCCCCAGGACACAGCTGGAGCGAGTGAGTCCCCGGGGGGCACAGCAGGTACATTATTCACCCACCCCACAGCCCTGCACAGCCCGTTCCACTGCCCAAAATCCAAATCCAAACACTGCCATCCCTCTGGCGACACCGAGGGCCCTTCCCCCAGCAAGCAGCCTCTCCAGCTGCGGGTGAATGAGGGGTGCTCCCACCTCCGAGTGTCCCTCCAGCCCTGCACAGCCTTGGCACACGGACACTTCCCCTCGCGTGGGGGATGGATTCTTCTCCCCAAGCACATCACTCCCCCTCCCAGGGCCAGCTTCTGGGATAAGCACCAACCCTGCCTCCCAGCACTGCGCATCCTCTCAGCTTCCACCCTGCATGGCCTCAGCCTCACGTCCTCCACGGATGGAGTTTTATGGCAAGAGCAGGGCTGCTCTCACCGACACCACGTTCAGCCTGCCCCGAGCCCCACAGCTCACCCAGGGCAGTCTCTGCACCCCAAACACACGGGCACAGGCACCGGCGTGGGGTGACAGCCCCCAAAACCCTACTCCCAGCCCAGGGCACGCTGCGCTTGGAGGGGACTCAGCTCCAGAGGATCCCACAGGGACACGGCAGCACTGCCAGCTGCCTCCTGCCTCTCGCCTCGTCAAACACGGCACGCCCAGGGGAACGTGCTGCAGACAAGGATGGAAACAACCGTCCCTCAGGAGAGCTCCAAACGCTGCTTCACCTTTCTGCATCAACTCGGAAAATTTCGTGCCAGGGGAGAGAAAGAACTGAAAGCCCGGCCCCTGTCACACGCCTCGTTTTGGGGCAAAAAACCGAAATCCTCTCATCAGATGTGGCACAGAGGTCAAACCCTCTGTTGTCAGAGGTTCAAGAAACTCACCAAGCACAGCATTTTCTGCTCATGGCAAAGCCCCATGGCTGGGAGTCACAAAGGAAATAACTCAGCAAGCACGAGACAAGGAATTTTGGTGGTGCACTGGTATTTCAGCTCTGTTTACCCAGATGAAAACCACCAAGTTGCCAAGAGCTGCTATAATTCTGCTTTTGAGGGGTTTTATTGGTTTCTTCTGATGATAGTTAAGCTCAGGACAGAATGGAAGGGGTGGCCACATAATTCCTGTCGAAGGATAAATAAGGCTGCCTTGCTTGGAGAGGTATTTATGTGAGGGTTTGCAGTGTTTGCTCACTGGGGAATGGAAAGATTTTAGCATACAGGCCCCCTGTGAGGAACATCAGACTGTTTTCTGAGGTATTCCCACCGCTCACTTCCTACCCTGATGCAATTATATTGCAAACACGAAGTTCAGCCACAAAGTAAGGGGTAATCAGCACACAACAGCACAGCTATCAAGTTCTATTCTACAAATAAGTGGGAATGACAGAATTTGGAGGAAAAACCCTCTCTTCTTGACAAGGCATATTTTCTTTAGCGGGTTCCTACCAGCCCGGTGAGGAAGGACGGAGGCATGGGAACCCCTCATGGTTTGGTTTCCTCCTGCTGACCTGTAGATCCCTAAAAACAGCCACAAGCAGGTTTGCTGCTCTCACACACACAGAGCTTCCTGCAGTAACTGCAGTCCCACAGGACAAACCCAGCTCGTTCTTCCCACACTTTATCCCAGGGTTTATCCTGACAAGGTGCCTGGGAGCAGATCGAGGAGCCTGCCAGCCAGGAGACAGCTGGGAGACAGGCCAGTGATCCATGCCAGGTATCCTGGCCCACAGTGACAAGCACAGAGCTGGGAACATTCAATACCAAAAAGGCTTTTGGCAGCACTGCTTCAAACCACAGCTCCCGAATACACCCACGGCACGTTCCCTCCGAGCTTTGGTTTCCTTATTTCCCTCCTCGCTGTAGCTCACTGGCACAGTCTGAGCAATCCCCCACGGAGCTTCCCCGGGCTCTCTGTCTGTTTTCCTGCTCATTTTCACATTTCCAGCTGTGGGTCCCCAGAGGATGCAGGGCTGAGCAACCCTGTGGCTGCAGCAGTGAGGAACTACTGGAGATGGACCGTGCCCTAACCAAGAGATGCTGTGGTGAGACACAGCTCAAGCCAGAGATCGCCTCCTTCTCCTTCTTCCAGCCAGCCTGGGCATCACTGCCTGCTCCAGAGTCAGGAGAAGTCCTCAGAAATACAGCCTGGGAAGAACAGGCAGGGACTGCAGATCCTTCAGCAAGGCTCTTCCAGTTTTCTCAGCAGCTCCCCAGGATGAAAATTCATCTGGTTCTTCCATGAGGGTGCTCTCTCTGCCAAAGTGGGGCTCTCAGACCTCAGAGAGGTGTTTGAACCAAAAGAATTGAGAGGCAGGTGTAATTTGGGAAATCTGTTCTCTGCCCTGGCTCACAGAGGTGTGAGCTTTGGCTAAAATCCAGCCCATTAATCCCATAATAACTCAAACCCGAGTCCAACTCTGGAATACAAATGTGGGAATATATTCAGGTCCCAGCAGGTAGGAATGCAGCATTTATCATCTCTGGCAGCCTGCAGCAGTGGCAGGTATCCCACAGCTCTGCCAGAGCCCTGCCCACTCCTGCCTTCTCCCCAGCTCAGAGCCTAGCGCAGCAGGGGAGTGCAGGGAGACGATTCCCAGCAGGATCAATACCTGCAGCGGGGCACGTCAGGGCTGGGATCAGAGCACCTGGTCAGCACAGAGCTCTCCTGGGTGAGAGCAGTGCTGGGAACGCTGGGCTGCCCTGGCTCTGCGCAGATCCAAACAGGTGCAGAAGTGAGTCCATGAAAATTTGTTTCAACAGGAAAAACCTGCTCCTCTTTCCCAGGGAATGCCGGTGGCAGCAGAAAGTACAGAGTGAATGAATGCGTCACAGCAGAACAGAGAGTGGCTGTGCTGTCCTTTGGAGGAATACGTGACTATACAGATTCATCACCCCAAAAAAACAGGCCAGAAAGGAACTGAAATAAAGCACAGCTCACTGGAGAGGATTCCTCCTCTCCCTCTGGACTTGTATTTAATAGCTCTGAGTGGGGCCGGGGACCCGAGCCAATGAGAAAATGCGTTTTCAGGAGATCCCCTCTCCTGGCATGAAATTTCCACGCGTACAGGGAGACACTGCTGAGGCTGGCTCTGGCCAGAGGAGAGCTCAGAGAGGGACGGACGCAGCAGAGGCACAAAGAGCACTTTGATGAGTGTGGGACTGAGCCCCCTCCTCCTCTCCATCTGACCAACAGCTCAGAGGAGCGTTCACGTGGGTGATGCCCCTCATCTGCTTCGAGCAAAGCATCGAAGGCACAGAAAGGGTCTTCCCACGGCTCAGCAGCAGCCCAAGCACACAGCTAAACCATTTAACACATTTCGGGTGCAAAGGGGGCCGCTGGTCCCTTCCCCCGCCGTCCTTATCCCGACGCTGCCCATCACAGCCGGGGGCTCGGAGCTTGCCCTAATTAGCAGCCTCCAAGCTGCTTCCCATCAGCACGAGCTGCGGGGAGAGGGAGAGCATTCCCGCAGGGATGGGCTCTGCACCAAGCTGGGAGACAAGGAATTGCAGCACGCCCCGGAGCAGCGCTGCGCCGCAGCGGCTCCTGCCCCTCTCCCGCAGCCGGGATTTGGTGCTGTGAGCACGGGCTGTGCTCAGCACAAGCTGCTGGGGTCCCCCCAGAGCAGGATCAAGCCTGCAGTGCACGTTTTGAGCCACGCTGCTGGGTGGGAAAAGCTTTGTTTTGGCTCAGAACTCAACACGGACTCTAAGGGATTCTCCCAGAAAGTGCCCGTGGGCAGGACCCTGCAGGGAGCTGCTGGAACAGCCACAGCCCTGCAGGGAGGGAGACGATGTCTCCAGAGCACAAAAGCTTTGGATTTCCCTTTCCCCTCCTCGGGCTTGGCTCCTCATCCTCCAGGCTGCGCGGCTGCAGCACTGTCCGCACATGCGGACAACCCGAGCACGCACAGGCACCCCCTTGATTTGCTGCCTCCGACCCCCAGATTTCACGCTAAGAAGCAGCTGTGCTCACCACGGCTCCAATTTCACTCCCACCCGCCTCGCTGCCCTGCCCCGGTCCCGTCCTCACCAGCTTGGTTTTGTCCATGGCTGCCAGCACCGCAGCGTTGAGGGTTTCCAGGGCGGAGAGCACATTCCTGTATTCCCCCAGGTACGCCGAGAAATAATCTGGAGCAGGAGAGAACACCATGGTCAGGCTCCCGAGCACCTCCATCCCCTCCTCCCCTGCTACTGCTCCCCACACACAGCCCAGAGCTGCAGGGGAAGCATTCTCCTCCCTTTCCAGAGTCATTCTCCCACTTGGACTGAAATGAAAAGCCCTTCCCTATCCCCTTGGGAAAAGCACCTCTGTGCTGGGATTCAGGCACAGGGACTGTCGATGGCACCCAGTCCTGCCCAGGTCACACGCACACAAGCCCCACCACACACATCCTGGGGAGGGGAAGCTCTCCAGGCCAGGAACAGCCCCTGACTCACCACACAACTTCTCCGTGTCCACGTTACTGCAAGAAACACAAAAAAAGCTCCTGTTAGATAGTGGGGCTGGTGCGGGGGAAATGGTGGTGGTGAGCAGGGGTTTGTCTTAAGTCCCAGAGGATTTACTGCTTGTTCATGTATTTTCAGAAGGGTTTAGACAAATAAGAAGCTGCACAGGTTCAGAGCCAGCAGCTCGGGAGCCATTCCCAGCCCCTCAGCAGCTCTGCTTCAGGGGCTGAAGGAGCAAAATAATCTGCTCCACCAACATCTCCTGGAGCTGGAGTGTGCTGGGAAAGCATCTGTGACAGCAGGGCGGGGTTGGGACGGAGATGCCCCATGCCCCTGGCTGGCCAGCTGGGTTGGCAGCCCTATTTCTGAGCCCTGGAGCTGCTTCTTCAACCCAACCTCTCCCCCCAAAGGTGGGAAGCACCCAGCCAGGGCTCCCTCCTTGTTTATCCTCCACCTCAGCCCAGCTCCTCCCCGTGGCACCAGACCCCCTTCTCCCCCAGCTGCTCCTCCTCTTCCCTGCCCTCAGAGCCCGGGTGGTGTGGGGCTGCCTGGAGGCTCCCCGGGGTTGTTCCTGCCCTGAAGGTCATTGAAGCAGGGATCTGGGTCCAAAAACCTGGAGGCAGAGGCCAGGCCCCCACCCCTTTTCACTAACAGAGAGCACAGCACTGCAGAATCCACCCTGGCATCCCTGCAGGGCTTGGCCAGGTCCCTCCTGTGGCTACTAAAGGTGCTGCTGGGGTGGGGAGGGAGGAGGAAATGTTCAAAACCAGCCACAGGTTTTGGGGATGGGTTTGCATGGTGCTGTTGGATCTGCTGAGGCGGCCAAAGCCACGGAGGCAGAGCTGCTCACGATGCCCAGCATCACCTGCAGGGACAGACCCCAGGATATCACTGATTCAAATCAGCCTCTGCTCAAGGCATTCTGCTGCCTCAAAATCCCCTAAATGGTTACAACCATTTTTAATCCTGACTGGGAAAGTAGAAGAGAGCCCAGAAGAGCTTTTGCAGTGTTTAAGTGCTGTCACACGTGGAGGAACTGGCGGTACCTGGAGCTTGCCAGGCTCCAAGCACAAGGAATGCTGCAGTGCTGCTGCCCAGGGGGTGTGAAACCATGGCCACATCACCCTGTGCCCCCTCTGACACTGCTCACAGGGCAAAGGGACAAAAACACCCCAGTGTAAAATCAGAGGACAGCGTGCAAAGTGTCCAAAATGCCATTTACGGTGAAATAATTAAGGCAAAATCTTCCTACAGCTTTTCCCAAGACATCAAAGGCTGGTTTCTGCCTCTCTTTCTTCTGGGCTTCATTCAGTGCACTTTAACACTAGGCAGTGGTTCAAAGCACGGGAATATTTTGGTGTGGGGGGTTGCAGAGCCAGGGCAGGGGGACTGCAGACCCTCTGCTCCGTAACTGCATCTGGAGCCTCTGCAGGCAGCAGAGAGGGGCAGGGTGAGGCTGGGATCCAGCTCAGCTATTTTAAACATGCAGGAGCTGATTTAGGCAGGGCTCTGCGCACTGACCTGGCACTGCAGGCACTTTTCTAAAGTGGATAAAAAAATCGTGTTTCCCTCGAGACAAAAGCTTTGGATTTGTATTTACAATACAGATAAACCTGCAGAGCCACAGCCCCTTCCCCTGCCAGCTCCCCTCCATCCAACTTTGCTGATCCCATCTCTGAGCAGCTCTGCCAGACAAGAGACACTGGGATTTGGAGCACCAGTGCGCACTGGAGAAAGGTTTTGCTCCTTCTTCATTGTTCCCGTTTATTTGTGGCAGCTGTCTGGAGCCTGCAGAGCTGCTGCAGTGCTGCAAGAGCCCTGGCACTGCAGCACCCACGGCCCAGCCTGTCAGACCTGTGCCCCAGAGCTGTCACTGCACGGAACCACTGGTCCTCACCCAAGAGAAGGGTAAAAGTCACCAAAGAGGGGACATGGACACCTCCTGCACACGTTACATTTGCACTGGTCCCAGTGAGCAGCTGGGGCTGGGACTGGTTTCAGCAGGAACAAGCAGCCACCAGCTTAACCCACTGCCAGCTCCCATCTTGGCTCCAGCAAGGTATGACAAAGAGCTGCCATCACCTCCCACCCTGTGGCTTCTAAGGAGAGGCCAGAGGTTATTGATAACTCTTTATATCTTGTCTGTTTGCTGCTTAAAGAGAAACGTTAACTAATTAATCACTAAACCACTGAACACTGAACCAATCAACATCTTGTGGCAAAAATCGTCCCTCTGGGAGCTGTCCAGGGGAAGATCTGCACCCTTCCCTTCCTGATGCAGCCTGTTCCATCAGCAGCCCTGCATGGGAACCTCTCCCCAGGTCCCTCAGCCTGCAGCAGCCCCCAGGGCACAGGCAGGGGCAGGACAGAGCCCAGCAAGCAAACCCCAGGGCTGCTGGTGCCATTCTCATGCTACCAGAATTCCCACAAAAAGCCAGGAGGAGCTCACAGAAGGGACGTGCACACCAAATCCTGACCCATTCTGCAGGGCTGCCAGGGGCAGCAGGCTTTTCTCTGCTCCTCCCTGCCATTCCCACTCCAGGAGAAGAGCCATCCTCTGCCTCCAAAGCACTCATCCTGAGACTCTCCACATTTTCCACAGCCGTATTTTGACTGTGCTCAAACCACTGATTAACTGTAATTAAGCCTGAACTGATGATGAAGGATCTTGTCATCATTATGCTGTTGGGATTTTGTCAGAATGTGCCTGGAATTTATGCAAGAAAACAGCAATCAGCTGCAGAAAAGCAGACGGGATTTTTTTTTATTTTTATCGTTTATCATGTTGGGAACCTCCACTGCCATCACAGATCTGGTTTCCAAACCTTTTTTCATGTGACACGGAGTGTTTCAGTCACTCTCCATCGTCCAGGGACTGGCAGATGCTGAAGCTCTGAGTAAAGAGAGGGGAGGGAATTCACTCGAATCCCTTCTTCCAGAGAATCACAGGCTTGAGGTTATTTCCACTGAGAGACTTTAAGAGCCACCGGGTCAGCACTTTCCACCCCTTGTGGCTGCAGCTCAAAGGCTCTGAGCAATCTGCACCCAATTCCTGAACACCCTCATGGAAAGATGCATTTTCCAGACCTTATTTTTCCAAATCTCCCCAGCAGGTGCAGGACAGAAGGACGTAAAATCCAAACAACACTTCCCTGGGCAGGTTTCACAGTGCAGGCATCCAACCCCTGCAATACCACAGCGTTCAGTCCAAAGCCCTCTGTAACCAAATCTCCATGAAGCTGTCCCAGTGACACCCCAGGATCTGCTGTTATCCCAGTGACACTCTGGGATCTGCTGCTGTCCCACCCAGCTGGGCTGCAGATGGACACATGGCTGCCCAGAGAGCAAACCACACACTGTAACTCTCCAGATGCTTCTGGATGCAGCTATGGAGCTCTCATCCCTCCAAAGACATCAGTCTCTTCTCACCCAGGCATTTCAGTGGATGAAAATGCTCATTTCCCAGGAAGATGAACCTTCCTGTGCCACTACCAGAGCTGGTGTGAGCTCCGGACCAGCCAAGCAAAACCTCGGACCTGCTGTTGTACCAGCTGCCATCCAGAGCTGAATTTGGTTTCAACATAAACTTTTAAATGTCACAGAATCAAAGTGAGGGGATGCTTTATGCCAAAATGGAACCATTTTCTGAAATGCAGAACAAAAACAGCCTCGTGTGGAAATGCAGAATCTAAAGTGACCCCACCAGAGGTGTGCGATGCACAGGGCCCAGCGTCCCACCTGAGTGCCGGGGCAGGGGGAGGTGGAAAGAGGAGAGCGTGGGGCTCCCTGGAAGGAGAACAAGTACTGTGGGAGACCTCTGAAATGTTCATCTCCCCAGCTGTCAGCTCTGGGGCCCAGGGGAGCAGCTGCACATTCCAGTGATGGCTGAGGGTCAGGATGGGTCTGGGCAGTGCTGGACATGTCGAGGCCTGGGCATGAAGGTCTCTGTTACTGTCCCTCCTCGGGTCAGGCTGGCGGGGACAAGGAAACACAAATTCCAGCCGAGACCTGACAAACACAGCACCAAATCCACCCGCTGGGTTAAGGGTGAAACTTTCCCATCATCACAGAAGCTAAGGGACATGAAAGCAGCACGCCAGGCCTGTAAAGCTTGGAGCTGCTTTCCAGCTTTGGAATACTCTTGAGCCTGGCAGCAAATTTTGGCCAGCTCTCTAAAATATGAAGTTCCTGCCAGTGCAAGGCAAGCCCAGGGGAGAGAGGCTGTCCAGCCCCCCACCACGGGGACAGCAGGGCACCAGCACAGCCCTTACATGACACCAAATCCTGCACACCCCAAACCTGGTGTTTCCTACATTTGCTGGAAGCCACTGAAGGCAGGAATTTGGAAACAGCTCTGTCTGAGGGTCCCTCCTGCTTTTGGTGGCAGGAAGAGAACAAAGGCCCAACGCTCATGCCCTGCTAATCGATGTCACCAGCTCGATGCTGCCATTGCCAAGTTGTCATAGCTACGGCACCCTTGTTACCGAGCTGTGGGGGCACCGCTGCAGCCACGGCTCCCCAGGCAGCACAGGCCCCCATCCGGCGTGCTCAGCTGCTCCAGACAGATGGAACAAGCCCGACCTGAGGGCAGGAGACCTCCCCTGTTCAGTTTTGAGCTGGGTTAAGGCTCCCAGCTTGGCTGCACCCTGTGTTTTCCAGGGGTGTTGTGACTCCAAGGTCACCCCAAAAGTGGAGCAAGAGGAAAGGAGCATTTCCAGAGGAAAGGGAACACTTGCTGCCACCCTCCAGGGATCACAGCCCACAGAAACAGAGATGTTTTCAGGAGACACCTCCTGCTGCCCACATCCACGAGCCCAACCAGCAGGACAGGCAGCAACGGGCAGTCAGGCCCCAAGGAAAGCAGCACGAGGCTGCCCACACCTGCCCACTTCTCTGCCCATCACTGCAGTGGGAGCTAAACCCGGCTCCAACACCTTCGGGAGCCCATCATTCCCACTGCCCCAGCCCTGAGCTGGCTGTCTGCTGTTGCTGGCTCGGTGGCATTTGGTGGCTGTTGGCATCTCAGTGTGACAAGGGCCTTCTGTGCCACTGCCCTGGCTCCCAGCAAAGCCCAAGTTCCCTCATCCTGGCGGGGACCTGCACCCTGGCCAAGGGTGTCCGAGGTGCAGGAGATGCTTCCTGGGGTGCTGGGGAAGTGGCACAAGCCAGAGCCAAACCTGCCACCCAGACTGGGAGGAAGCTGCAGCCCCTTGTCCCCCAGCAGCACCCCAATGTTTGAACAGACCCCAGCCATGCAATTCAGCAGCACCCATTTCCTCCCAGTGCCAGGACAGACACACCCACAGCAGCCAGCTGGGCAGAGGGACCCCAGCAAGGCCAAAAAGCACCCAAAAAGCTGGGATGAGAATCCCAGCCAAGCCCAACAGACTCCTCTGGATACCACCACTCACGAGGAGACCAGAGCTTAAACACAATTCCTTCTCCTGTTCTTTGGGGCTTTCTCTTTTTTTACAAGTAGCTGGCCTAAATTCCCCATGACACGCACCGGGCCCACTTGTGTGTAAAGCAGCTCTTACATAAGTGAAAAGCAGTTCCCCGTGTCAGCACTGGCAAAGTCTGGGACTTTGCACAGTCTGTGCCTTGTCCTCACTCCTGCAGACACACGACCTGCTCCATGGGCTGGGTATTCCCGGAATACATCTTCCAAACCAAAAAAAAAAAAGGCATTTTCAATGCTTGCTTGCTTTCTGGAACTGCAGTAAATCCGATTGCTGCTCTCAAAATGTCTGACTGCTCTCAGCACCAGTGCTCGCTGCTGGTGTTCAATGGGTTTGAACACCTGCGTGTGGCAAGAGGTGGGTTTATCTCACCCCGACTATTTATCACACCCGCCCCCAAACGTCCTCCATCTCCAGTCGGGCAGTTTGAGCTTCTCCTGCGTCTCCTCCGTGCCAGCACGGTACTCACTCTGAGTGACGTCTGTCAATGCCACTGAACAACTCCCACAGCTCCTCCGAGCTCAGGATGCCATCAGCGAAATAGTTCTTGAACTCCTCAAATGACAGCTTCCCATCATCTGCATTTAAATAAAAGGGAAGAATAATTATATATCTGCAGAAAGCAGCATCCCGGCCCCGGGAGCCTGCAGCGGGTGCGTGGGACAGCTGGGCATGTTGTGCATGATAATTACAGATATCTCCCTGAAAGCGTGGCCCACCAGCCCAGCAAAAACACAAGAGTGCTGCTGGAATTGCAGGTGGGAATTTCAGCCCTTTCCAAAAGCCCCCTTTGCTGTGTTCTCAAAAATGCACGCAGAATGTCCAAGAACAAACTGCACAGTGAGGGCAGCATCGGATTTTCACGGAACGAAAATGCTCTGCATTGACTCGAGAGCTTTTTCCTTCCTCTCTGTGGAGGACTTCAGCTCCTGGGCTGCATAGTGATCTGCAATAAAAGCATCTCCCAGAGCCTCCAAGCTACCATGAAGAAGAGCCCAAGAGAGTGTGGGAAGGCTCAGGGAAACCACTCGTGATTTTGGACCTCTTCATTTATGGGTGCTGAATTAAAAACTGGGTAGCAGAGCCTAACTCCCAAATGCCAGGGGCTCCAGGGGCACCCACAAACAGGATCACCCAACCAGGGCCACCTGTAAAACCCTGGACTGAGCACGGAGACAGCACCAATCCTGTGAGGGACAGAGCAGAAGCTTGACAGCCCCTGGGCCAGAAGGGCTTGGAAGGGGCTGTGTCCTGCGTGGTGCATGGATAGAGAGCTGGGGGAGCCCATTCCCCAGCCCCTGGCCAGGCCGTGGGATCCAGGTGAAGCAGAACAGCATTTTCCTCCCTCCCTCTTTCAGCCAAACCTCCCGGTGGGAACGAGCCACGCTGCTTCAGCCAGAGCTGGGCAGGGAAGGGGAGGCAGCAGCAGGAACAAAGCACTCACCGTTCTTGTCAGCTCGCCGGAAAATCTGCAAGACAAAACACAGCAGAGCTCAGTGTGGCAGCAGGGAGAGAAGGGCAGCTGAACAGTGAGCCTGGCAGCACCCAGCACCATGGAAAATCACCTCCAGGAGCTCAGGGAGCCGTGGAGAAGCCCCAGCTGTTGGGACTGCACAGGCTGTTCCAGGAAATTCCCCTTTGCCAATGATTAAACCCATTTCTTGCCTCTAATGCACAGAGCCCTTGGCCGAGTGAGCCCGGCAGTCACAGAGAGCACCTTTTAGAGAACACAGAGGCGAAGCAGAAAGGACTTTGCTACATCCTTGTGAATAGCAACTGTTTAATTTTTCAGTCCATTTAAACGAAGGAACATTAAGCATAAACCCACTCCATAAGGAAGCACTTTGTGCATCACCGACACCCAACCACCTGCACCAAGGAGCAGCTCCTGCCCTGAGCTTTGCAGCCGCCCCTCAGCATAGCCCTTCCTGCAGCACCTCAGCGCGCACACACACTGCAATTAATTATTAATGAATTAATTAATCTGTAACTAACTCTGCCACAGAGCACAGCTGGAGAGCTGCTCCAGTTCAGGGGCTCAGCGCAGGTTCCCAACCATGAGGCTCCTGCCCACGACCCAGGAGAAAGCTGGGGCTGCTCATCCCTGCCGGGATCTGTTTCACCAGTAATTACTGGAAGGTCTGGGGCTGACTCCAGAGAGGAACAGCATCACTTCCGAAGCCTGGGAACATTTTCCCAGACCAAAACATACGAGGTTTTGTCCAGCACATCCTAGTGGAGTCAACGACAGAAAGTTGGCTATGTGGCAACTCTCATTTGTGTCATCCTGGGTGATGAAGAAATCTGTAGGTCTGAAGAAAGATTAGGAAAGATAAAGGGCCAGGAAAGGAGACAGAACTTTTGTATTCTTGCCCACAGCCCACCCCCGGAGCAGGCAGAGGCACCGCTGCCCCCTCCGCCCCCGGCTCCTCCCACACCGCCCACCACCAGCTCTGCTGCGCGTTCCGAGGGCACGGCCCCCGATCCAGGCACCGAAATCTCCCTGGGAAACTGCTCTGAGGTAAGGTAAGAGCTGCCCAGGAAAACCCCCTAAAGCCTCTGGCTTGCAGCTGGGCAGAGGCTTTTCTAGCGCTGGAGCTCCCTGGTTCCTTCCCCGTGACCGAAAGCAGGAGCAGGGACAGCTCCTTGGAGGATGCTCTTCTGAACAAAGCGAGCTCCTCCTGCCCCGAGCTGCTGCAGGGCACGGAGGCTGCCTTGGGCCGAGCAGCATTAGGTACCCATCCCCCTGGGATTCCCGGCCTCGCTGCTTCCCTGGCAGGAAAGCAGGGCGGGCACTCCCTGAGCACCACGCAGGACGTGGTGGATGCACTTTGGAGCTGAGACGGGAACCTGCAGCTCCCAAACAGTGGGGATTTCTCTGGATTTTAAAGCAAAACTTCCTCCAGGCTAATGGGTTCCTTGTGGGGTCTCACGGCTGCAGGGGCAGCACCCGTGGGTCCCACATGTCCATGCCACCCTGCCATGGACTGTCCATCAAGGGAAAAGCTTCATTCTGCAGAGCTCTGTGTCATCAGAGGGACACATGGCTCATGCAACAACACCTCTATGGCTCCAGATGTCACGGAGGCCACCTAGCCCATCCCAGAGACAGTCAGGTGTCACCCAGGCGCTGGGTGCAGATTCGAGCGAGGGCAAACGTTTCCCACTCACAGGCTGGCCTTGCTCAGCAGGGTTTATCTGTGGGCTCAGAGGGAGAGCACAATTTCAGGGAGGATCCCCTGGGGCTGAGAAGGTCTCTAACCCGGGGTGAGCCCGTCCTGGGTCCAGCAGGAACCTCAGCAAACAGAGTGGATGCCTCTCCCTCACGCACAAGGCTCACTGCTCCAGCAGGGTGTGACACGAGCCAGTGCTCACACGACAGCTGCCTGGAGCTCAAAATAAACGTGGCACAAGCAGGGAGCTGTGAGAGCCCCCCGAGGCAAGGCCGTGTCTGCTCCAGAGCCCCTGGGAATGGCAGGGCTCCGCACTGCCTGCGGCGAGCCCGTCCCTGTCTGACCCCAGGACCCAGCTCCAGCCAAGCACGAACAGCACAGAGCCACTTCCGTGCTCCTCAGGACGAATCCTGTCCCCTCCCTGGGCACAGACCCACGCTCAGCGATGGCAGGTGAGTGCTGCTCCCAGTGCGGACAGCAGCCCTGGGACAAAGCCAGGGAAAGGTGATGCAAAGCCAGGCTGGGAATGGGATTAGGTCTGCCTGGGCTGCTGGAGGGCCCTACAGGCAAGCCCTCTCTTGCCTCAGGGTGGACTGGCAGCCCCAGAAGCACAGGAACAGTGCCTGGAGCCCGGGATGTTTCCCTCAGCCCTTGGGCCTGGGTCCAAGCAGCCGCAGCCTCACCCAGAGCCTGCAGCAGCCGCCGCCACGCTGGGACGGAGGGAAGAGGCACTGATCCAGCATTTATTTGCGGGATGAGCCCCACACGTACCCCGGGAAGGAAGGAGATTATAGGATTTCTCCCTGCCTGCAGGTCTGGAAGCAACCGCGGCTGCCGGACAGGCAGCCAGGGGCAGGCGGCTGTTGGGGAGGGGACAGCTGCCCTGGGGACAGTGCGCTCACCGACCCACGGCAGGCTAAGGCAGGCCAGGCACCAGCATGAACGCGTCCTTCCTGAACCTCCCGTATCCCGGGAGGGGAGCGAGCAAGCCCCGGCACCAGCCTGGGGGACAAATCTCCCCGAGGCTTGAGGTGCTGCACAGGGCGATGGCAGCACTGTGGTTCGTACCGCGCCTGCAGCGAAGCGTCTCAGGCAAAGCCCTCCTCCTCCTCCTCCTTCTCACTTCTCCCAAAGGCAGGTGGTGTGCAGGCAGGTCCCAGGGGAAGCAGCAGCCACCGGGATCTGTGGTGGGCAGCGCTGCCGGGAAGGCAGGCGGGGCTCCTGCCCTGCTGCCGTGGGATGCTCACCCCGACAAGCCTGGGCGGCAGCTGGACACCGGCCAGCTGCCCAGACCCAAAAGTGCAGAGATTAAACTCACTCTGCCAAGCTCTGGAGCAAAGGTGGGAGCAAAGGAGTCACAGGGTAGAGAAGCCGTCAGAACCCGGAAAGCAGCTGCTAGCGTTGTTAACATTTCCCATTTTAATTGCCTTAATGACACCCTGAGGGATAGATGTGCGACTCAACGAGTGCCCTGAGGAGCTGAGCTGGAACACAGCTGTCACTACCCACCCCCTCCAGCCCATCTTCCCTCAGCCAAGTAATTAGTGCGGTTAACGATGCTGGCTGGAGAGCCTTGCAGCCCGAACCCCCCCGGGCAGGAGAGAGACCCCGACCCCCAGCTGGAAGCTGCAAGCAGAGCCACGGCCGAGACAGCCGCGCTTCCCAGCGCCTCCCCGGGGCTGCCAGGAGGTCTTGGACTGGACCAGACGTGGCATTCACCTTCCCAAAGTGCTGCCCGAGACCTGCTGTTCCCCTTCTCTGGGATGGACTGGGGCACGGGGCTGAACCTGGGTCGGGACAAGACGGAGATGACAGCTGGGAGATGACAGCTGGCACCGACCTGGGCTGTGCAGGTGCCGGGGCACCACCAGCCCTCATCCTTAACCCTCGCTGGCTTTCTCCTCCTCAGTCCTGCGCAGGGCAGGGGCAGCACCTCTGCCCCCACATTTCCTTCGTCCACAGGGTGACTCGGAGCGCAGTGGTGCCGGACATACGGGAACGCCACGGCTCTCTCACCAGGGAGATTTGGGCGCTGTCCACCCGAGCCAGCTCACGGAAGACAGCCAGGAGCAGGAGGGCCGAGCACCAGAGATGGGCTCTGGACCGGGCTTTGCCACCGGCCCTGGGAGATGGCCGGGATGCAGCAGCCTCCCCCGGAGCCCCAGGGCGCACAGCTCCAGCCGTGGCCGGGGGGGGACGCGGTGTGACAGGAGGAACTGTGCCAGCATCTCTGAACACAAAGACTGCCGCCACCTGCATCTTCAACTCCTCCGTGCCACCCACAGCCGCCAGGGTGCCCGGGCGACCTCCAGCCTGCACTGAGCATCCTCCTCCACCATCCCGGAGCGTCAGGAGCGGGCACGGACAGGGGCTGCATCCGGGGACTGTTGGATCCCACGGCTGTGAATGGCTCCAGGGAACCTTGCACAGCGTTCCTGCCAGACACGGCTCCCGCTCCAGGAGTCACGACAGCCAGCTCTGGATGAGGCGTGGGCTGTTTCTAGCCACCCAGAGGCCCAGCATTCAGCCGAAGGACACGACACCATCATTTAAGCCATCACGATCATGCACAGCTCCGGGCTGGCATGGCCGCAGAGCCTCTGGCGCATCCCTCGGGCCGGTTCCTCCGCGACCAGGCGGGAAGGAGCCTCACCCCGACGCCCACAATTGCCGCGGCTCCCCGAAGGGAAGCACTGCCGCCCCGGGGCTGGGCAGGGGTGCGGGGGTCCCGCCCGCGGTACTCACGTCGTGGAAGATGGGCAGCCGCTGGCGGTGGGGCTTGGGGCCGCGGTCTGCTGAGAGCAGGCACACGGCCAGCAGCTCGGCACACGACATCATGGTCCCTCCGGGTGCGGGTGCTGCGGGCACCGAGGGCTCGGGGCCGTGGGGAGCGGTGCGGTGTCGGACGGTGCAATGCCTTAGAGCGCGGTGCGGAGCCGTGGGATGCGGTGCGGTGCCGCGGAACGCGGTGTGGAGCGGTGCGGTACCGCAGGGCACGGTGCGGTGCGGTAGGGATGGGTTCGGTGCCGTACCGCGGGGTGCGGTGCGGTGCCGTAGGACGCGGTGCGATGCCGTAGGGATGGGCTCAGTGCCGTAGGGATGGACTCGGTGCGGTGCCGTAGAGACGGGCTTGGTGCGGTAGGAACGGCCTCGGTGCGGTAAGGATGGGTTCGGCTCTGTTCGGTGCTGTAGGGGTGCTTTCGGCTCTGTTCGGTTCTGCACGGATGGGTTCGGCTCTGTGCGGTTCGGCAGGGATGGGTTCGGCTCTGTTCGGCTCTGTGCGGTTCGGCACGGATGGGTTCGGCTCCGTTCGGCTCAGCANCCGATCCCGACTCAGCCGAGCGGCTCCGCCGCCCCAGCCAACTTTGGCTCCGCGGAGGGCCCGCCCCCGCCGCGATCCGATTGGCTGCGGGCCGTGATTGGCACCAAGAACCACCAATGCACTCGGCGGAGGGGAGAGGGGCGGGGCGGCGCTGGGTCCCGATGCTCGGTCGCTGCTGAGGTGGTCGCAGTCGGACTTAGTACTGCCCAGTGTGCTCCCATCCGCGGGTTGTGTGACCATCCCCGAGTGTCCCAGTGTGACCATAGGTGTCAGCGTGGTCACTGTTGGCTCCACGGTAGCTCTGGTTGCCCCAGTTGATCCCGGTGTGGCCACAGGTGGTCTCAGTGTGGTCACTGTTGGCCCCAGAGTAGCGCTGGGTGCCTCAGCTGGCCCTAGGGTGGCTCTAGTCTGGTGATGGATGGTCCCGTTGTGGTCATTGTTGACCCCACCGTAGCCCTGGGTGCCCTAAGTGAGGGTCCAAGTGGTCCCGGTTTGATCGTGGGTGGTCCCGGTTTGACCATGGGTGGTCCCAGTGTGGTTGCTGTCAGCCCCACTGTAGCCCTGATCACACCGATATGGCCCCAGTTGGTCCCGGCTGAGACATGGGTGGTCCCAGCGTGGTTGCTCTTGGCCTCAGGATACCCCTGGTTGCCCCAGTTTGACCATGGGTGGTCGCAGCTGGCCCTAGCATAGCCCTAGTTGTCCCACTGTGGCTCTAGTTGGCCCCAGTTTGACCACAGGTGGTCCCAGTGCAGTCACTGTTGGCTTTGGGATAGCCCTGGTTGTACCAGTTGGTCCCAGTTTGACCACAGCCGGTCCCAACATGGACACTGTTGGCACTGGGAAAGTCCCAGTTTCCTCAGTTCGCCCTGGGTTGGCCCCAGTTTGACCACAGTGGGTCCCACTGTGGTTTTGGTGGTCCTGGAGGGTCCACTGACACTCAGGGTGGTTCCAAATGAGTTGCTGGTGGTGCCAGCTCCTCCATGCCCAGAGTGCCAGGCAGCTTTTGCTCTGTGCTGCTTCCCTCCGGAGCAACCTGCCGGGATCCAGAGATGTGAACCCCCCTCCCACCCCAGCAGGCTGGGGAAGATGAGGAGGAGCTGCCCCCATCCCTGCCCAGCTCAGGCACTTGGGGGCTTGTGCCTGCGTTCCACAATTTCACTTGCAGAGAAAGGGGCACGAACCAGTTCTGCTTGGATTTTGCAAAATCCCAGGCAGGCTTTGCCTCCCTCAGCACCACCTCTGCTTTCACATGGAGCTCTCCAGGACACCCTGGGCGCTGAGCTCAGCTCTGCTTAACCCAGGTCTCAGATCCAAGCTCCTTCCCCACCCCAGCATGACCAAGCTGCAGCACGTGGAGCTCCCTCATCTCCTGCTCCCTCGGGGACAACGCCCTCCGAGCTGAGCCCATGGCATCACAGCTATTTTTACCATCTCCCAGCTGTTCCAGGTGTGTGCAAGGCCAAAGAGGTGGAAAAAGCGCACCTGGGCCCTGGCAGGGGCATCCAAGGGCTCCAGGGTGCACGTGCACCCACCTCACTTGGCACGGGGCTGTCCCTGTCCCCAGGGAGGCAGAGAGGTCCAAGGGCTGGAGCTGTTGAGCATGGCCATCATCAAATCCAGCTGAAATGGGAGCAGGAACAATCCACAGGCAAGGGATGCAGCAGGGACAGGGGAATCACCTTGCCGGGGAGCATGGAGGGGGCTTGGGTGATGGTGGCGCTCTGCTGTGGATCAAAATCCCCCCCCTTGGAGGGGCTTCCCGCACTCCTATCTGCCCCGAAAATCCGTGCTCGGCGCCCACTGGGATCCCTCGGAGTCAGCATGAGTTTCCATGTGGGAAGGGGCAGCCTGAGAGTGAGGATGGAGTTCAGGGCAAAGCTGCTGACGGCAGGAGGTAGCAGGTGCCCCCAACACCCACAGGTGCTGCCACAAAGCCATGGCAGGGAAGGGGGACACGGCCCCGGCTGTGGGGGACACCAGGGCTCTGCTCTGCTCCCCAGCACCACGATGGGGTGGAATTAAAGGAAGCGCCCCCTCAACAGCATCCCAGGAATAAACGATGCTAGTCTTCACCACCCTAAGTTCCTTCCCCGTGGAAGAAACAGGAGAGATTTCTGGAAGTGGAAATAGGGAAGCGTGGGGTGGGATGCAGAGGTGGGGCAGGACACCCCTGCCTATAGAAACCCCAAACCCCTATAGGACCCTGTGGGGGGGATTAGGTTAAAGGTACAAACCCCTTATGGGGGGCACCTAATGCCACCGCCAGCCTGTCCCAGAGCTCATCCCGCTGCGGAGCTATCCTGGCTCCCCCAGATCCCAACCCTACAGCACAAGGACAGGAGCCCCCAGGGCCGCCTGGGCTCAGCACCTTGGCCAAATCCTGCACAGCGTTTTCTGATGCCCATGGAGCCACCACTGCAGCCTGGCAGCACCCCAGGGCTGGATGGACACCCTCCCTGTGGGGTCACACTGCCTGGGAATGGGAGCTGGGAGCCCATGGAGCAGGCAGGATGTGTGCAGGGTGCCCATCTCCTGCACCGTGCTGGCTTCACCTCTCAAGGAAAAGCATCTTTGGAGCAGATAAATAAAACCAGGCAGCGCCTGGGGCCGCTTCCCAAAGCTGCCGTGTGCTCTTCCGGAGCAGCTATCATCAGCTCCCTCTCCAGCGATCTGAAATAGCAGGAGGGAAGCCCTTCAGCTGCATCATGAATCATCCTGGGAGGCAGAGTGGTTATTTTTACGGTGCTGTGGCTCACGTGGAGCTGCCAGTGCAGCCCCCAGGGATGGGCCGTGCTGCCGCAGTGGGACACGGCCCTGTCCCTGCTGGGGCTGCTTCCATGGGGCTTGGGAGTCCCAAGGGTTCAGCATCCCAGGAGGTTCCCTATGAGGAGAACGTGGTGGTGATGCCATCAGAGAGGTTTGCCTTTGCTCAGGGGAAAGAGGCAAAGCTGTGTTGCTGCTGGGGGTTGGCGGGCTGTGGGTACAGCCCTGTGGAGCTCGGGATGTCCGTGTTTAGTCCTCTCCCCTCTCCCTGTGCCTCCTGGCTCCCATGAAAACCAGTTCCTGTGCCGGGGTCTCTCCCCTTTGGCAGCGCTGCAGATCACCATCACCATCCACCACAACGGAGCTAAACATAGGAGAGGAGGAGGGGTGGATGAGGAGGAGCTGGCATATGGCTGGGCTGGGCACCCCACAGTAAATCATAAAACCTCCAGCACCTGCCACCTCGGGTGCCAAACACCAACCCTGCAATGAAGCACACAGCAGACAGGGACCAGGGTCCATGCCCTCCCACCTGGTCCCTGTCCCCCTGCCCTGGCTCTGTGGGGCAGGAATCCCGTGGATCGAAGCAGCGGGAATACTGTTCCAGTGCAAGTGTCTGAAAAAGCCCCGCTGGAAGGGGTGGCAGTGTGACAAGCATCAGCTCTTCCCGCTCAGGCACAGGGGTCACCCACGACAGCCTGGTTTGGAGCTGGCAAGGCCCTGGCCGGCACTCCTGCCGCTCTCTGGAAGGCTGGGAAAGCTGGGGAAGGGAATGGTGTGCGGGGCTGAGCCGTGGGGTTTGGCACCCTACCCCTGCGCGCTGCCATCCACACGTGTCCGGCTGTAAGAACGATCCAGGGGCAGCACAGCCAGCCAGGGACTGCCCCAGCTGTGGGAACAGAGGCACAAGGATGCAGGCAGGAGGCCAGGCAGTGGTGATGGGCTCTCTGTGCCACCCAGCACCCACCAGCAGCCTGTCCTGAGCCTGGCATCCCATTCCCTGTGCAGAAGCAGGGTGAGCTTACACAACACGGTTGGGGTGAAACATTTATCAGGCTGTTTAAAGGAAAACCAGGCAGGAGGCTGGGCAGGAGGAGGGGAGAAAGTGCACAAACACAGGCAGGAAGCAGCACGGCCCTGGCTGCCACTGGGGCAGTGGCCACGGCCCCCCCTGAGCCCCATCCTGGCTGCCAGGGGGTCCCTGGCAACTCCAGGCATCCCTCCCTGGGGGTCCCCAATGTCCCTCTGTCCTGGTGTGCTGCAGAGGGGATCAGGGCATGCAGGGTCAGCGCTGCTGCTGGCAGACAGCGTGTTCCCAGCGAGCAAGGACATGGGGACCTCAAACCTTGGGCCAGAAACCGGTGCCAGCAGGTGCCTTGAGGCAGCACCAAGAGCTGGGGTGAACGGGGGGAGCTGGGAACTCAGTGGATGCATGGAGTGGCTTCACACTGGCCCCGCACTGCAGCCAGAGCCAGGAAAATGCTGCCCCAAAACCAGGGGGAAGATGGGGAAGGGACCAGGCAGGAGAGGAGCCAAGTGGGGACAGGGGCTGCTGAAAGGAAAGCAATCCCCATCCAGACCCAACACCCCATCCTCCTGCAGCACAGCCTCTTTGGAGGAGCAGGGAGGGCAGGATCAGCCCCAGATCCCACCCTGTGTGGGACCAAGGACCAAAGCAGCTCTTGCAGCCCCAGGTACGGATGTAACTGGTCATGTGCGTCAAGTTCCAAGTGGAAAACAGCCCACAAAACAACCCCAAACCTCTTGGTTTCTCAGCTGAGCTCCCCAGCACACCTCACACCCCCAGGCACCTGAGCACAGCCGAAGGGCAGAGTCAGTAGAAACCTTTATTAAACACAAAGCTCAGAGGAACACAAGCTTGTTAAATGGCAGTAAAAGTGAAAGTGCGTCTCCAGCTCGGCCCAGGGGGACCCCAGAACCCCCTCCCCTCCTCACCCAGCCCCAGTGACCCGGGGATGGGGAGCCAGAGCCAAAAGGCTGAACGGCTGCACAGGGAGGGGAAGGAAAGCCTGGAGACAGCGTTGGGTGCTCACCTGCTCCCCCTGGACACCTCTGTGTCCCCCGAGAGGACATGCACGTGGTCCCAGGGCCACCAGCCCCGTGCCCGCTCCCACAGCCACCTGCCACAGCTGTGACCTTGCCAGCCCCGTTCTGGACACAAGCAAAGCCAGGATGTGCTGGGTAAGACCCTGGTGGCCCACCAGCACCAGCACTGTCCTCCCGCCCCCTCCATGTCCTGGGAGAGCTCCCACACGCCATAAATAATAAATAAATACCCCACGCTCAGCCAGGCTGTGGGCAGCCCCCCACGCAGGGGGACAGCCCCGGCCCAGCACCCCCCACATCTCCACCACCCCCTCCCAGCACAACAAAAACTCTCAGCACCCGCACTCTGCTGTACAGCCCCCCCAAACCCCCATGGAAATGAAACGCTGTCCCCAGGGGACAATAATAAATTAATCAAATCATTAATCTATACACAGGACTGCTTAAAGCTCTGGAACGGGCTCCTGGGGGGCAGCGGCTCTGCCCTGGGCAGTTCCCCCTGATCAGGGCCCTGTGGGGGGGGTCCCCCGAGATGGGAACCCCACCCTGGCATCCTCCTTGTGGGGCTGGAGCTGGGGACGCCACCGGCCCCCGCCGGGCTGGAGGGATAAGAAGGAAATATTGCAAAAAGGGATGGGGGAGGAACAGAGGGCACTGGAGCCAGAGGGGCTGCCCTGCCCTGCCCGCCCTGCCAGGGCTGCCCCCTCTCCTGGCAGCTCCCCCGAGCACCCAGGCACAGCTTCAGAAGTCCAAGGGGGTGAAGTCCCCAAAGTTGCAGTCGAAGAGCTCGCTGATGCCCTCGCCCTCCTCCAGCCCGAAGTGATAGTCCTGCGCCTGCGGCGGCGACAGGTTGATGAACTCATCGGCCAAAAAGCCCGCCAAGTCCTCCCTGCTCTGCTCCAGCAGGATGTCCATGGAGGCCAGTGGAGACAGGCTTACCTCCTCCTCCACGCTCTTGCCGGGCAGCACGCTCGGCCCCGGCAGCAGCGCTTCTGTGGGGATGGACAGCAGCTGTAAATCCCACAATACTCACCAAATAAACCCCAAAAAAGGCTTTTTCTGGCCGTGGAGAACCTGCCTTCCCACCTCCCTGCCTTGCTGCAGTGCCCGAGCATCATCCCAGCTCCTTGCTTGTGCCAACAGCAGAAGAGCCACGGTGACATCACACCACCTCCCTTGTGTCCCCAGCTGCCCGGTGTCCCCAGCCCCACCTTGCTCTCCGGGCAGCAGCGGCATGTTCACATCCTGGGCAGGATGCAGGAGCAGGGAGGCTCTGGGCTGTGAATGGCTGGGAGAAGAGTCCTCTGCAGGGGCTTTGAAGGGGCTCTTGACAGGGCTGCAGACCCCCGAGCTGTCCTCGGGGCAGAGGAACACATCAATGGGGCCCTGAGTGCTTCGCACGGAGACCTGGAAAGCCTGGGGAAAGGGGACAGGGGTGAGACAAGGCGGCCCAAGGATGCCCAGGGAACACCGGGCTGTGCAGGGGGGTCAGAGGGGGAGCAGAGCGTGACCCCAGCTCACCTCCGCTGGGTCTGAGACCTGCAGCTGGGTCTCTGGTGGGGCTTTGATAACCATCACCATTTGCTCCGCGGGGTCCACAATGCTGCGGAGGTCCTGGCAGGTCACATAGGCTGCGGTGGGGCGGGTCAAGGAAGGGACACAGGGATGTGGGCTGAGAAACGCCCTGCCTGTGACACCGGGGCTCAACCACAACCGCCACCCAGGCAGCCCCACCCCAGAACCAAAGGATATTGCTGGTTGGCGGGGTCCTCGGTGAGCAGGCGCAGCTGCACCGTGCACATCTGGATGAGGTCATCCAGCTGCCGCTCAGCAGCCTGCAGCTCCTGCAGCTCCTTCTCCAGCAGCCGGTGCCGGCCGGGTGCTCCCACGGTGGCCTGGCTGCCCCTGGGGAGCACCGTGTCCATCAGGAGCCACCCCCCACAGCTTCCTCTGCCCCACTCAGGCCCGGCCACATCCCACCCCACACCCAGGGAACCAGCCGTGCAGGGATTTTTGCAGTAGGCCACCCCCCATGCCTGGATGCCCCTCACTCCCCTGGATGACTCGGGGAGCCCAAGGGGGACTCACAAGTGATACCAAAACTGCTCAGGAGCCTCGTGCCATTGAGCACAGCCCTCCCCGCAGGGGCCACCACTTGGCTTCCAGCAGAAGCTCTGGTGACCCTGCCCTGAAATTCTCCACCCAAGTAGGACCCTCCTCCACCCAGAGCCTGGCCCAGACAGGTCCCCCACCCCAGGGAACAGCCAGGCACAGCCCCATGAGCCAAGGGACATACAGCCACTGGATGTGGTTCTTGGACTTCTTGGTGATGAGCTGTATGCCCTCCAGGACATTGGTGATGTCGTAGATGCGCCTCTTCTGCACCTTCAGGACCTCGGCCGCCCAGTTGAGATCCACCACACCATCTGGGGACTGGCTCAGCAGCTCCAGGAAGCGCTTGGTGGTGAGGTTCAGGGAGGTTTCATAGCGGGACTTCTCTCCAGGAGACTTTGCCCCTGCCAGACACCGAGGACAAGTGTCATTTAGCCACCAGGGAAACCCAGAGCTGGAGCTGAGAGGTCACAAAACTCCTACCACGCTTGCAGGTGGCTTGTGGACTAGTGACCAAGACTGGCACCACAAACCCAATCTATTTTCTCAGGGCAATGGGGCGAGCTGCCCAAATGCCCTGTAGGAAGGATGTTGCGGCACCTGGCACAGGCCGTGCCACCTGTGCTCTGTTGTGTTCACAACTGTGGCTGAGACACCGAGGTGCCAGGCAGGGCTCAGGGAGGAGATAACAGCGGGTGCACCTGGGACACCGCACTGACACCATGCTGGCAGCTACAGCTCCATCCCACAGGGAGGGACAGAGCCAGCATGGTGCCCAGCAGATGGGCAGGACAACCATGCCACCAGCACAGGGCACAGCGGTAAGCGCAGAGTGGACGGAAACAGGCCAGCCCCAGGGACAGCCCATCCAAACCGACACAAAGGGACTGGAAGAACCTACCAGGGACGAGCCTGTGGGAGCAGAGTGGGGCTGCTGGACCTCTGCTCTGAGCTGGGCTGGCAAGGGGGGCCAGGGGGAGTGGAGCTGATACCTTTAGCAGGGTTCCTGGCCTTGCCCCGGCTCACTGGCAAACTCTCCGCTATGTACTGGTGATCTGTCTCCAAATTCAGCTTCCTCTTCACCTGCAAGGGATGGGGTCAGCAGAGGGACAGCCACCCCCACGGCCCCACTGGTGATGGAGGGTTTCTGTGAGGAACCCCCCCACGGACCCCCCACAGCACTGTGGGGTACAGACACCCCGGATCCCGGCAGGAACGGCACGACACTGTCACACACACCGGCGGGGATGGGGGGCTGTCCCAGCCGCGGGGGGCCCTGCCACGCCGCGGGGAGCGCCCCAAAGCTGGCGTGGGCCGTGGGTGGGGAGGCAAAGCACGGCCCGGCGCCCGGGCCTGCGGCTTCCGGAGCGGCGGCGGGGCAGGGCCGGCCCGACAGGTGCTGCGTGGCACGGCCCGGCCGTACAGCCTGGCACAGCCGGGTACACCGGGCACGGGCTGGCACGGAGCAGGGCACGGCACAGAGCACGGCACAGCAGGGAGCAGTACGGCCCGGCCCGGCATAGAGTCATGTCCGGTATAGAGCCCTGTCCGGTATACAGCCCTGTTCAGCATACAGCACGGCCCGGTATGGCACGGCTCGCTATACAGCACGGCCCGGTATCTAGCCGGGCCCATTGTACAGCCCGGCTCGGTGTAGCCCGGTCGGGTATACGGCCCGGTCGGTACACAGCGGGTTCGACGAGGCTCAATACTGCACAGCCAA
>VZTD01006113.1:526722-538688 GCA_013397725.1 Rhagologus leucostigma | reverse complement strand
GGGGGCGCCGCGTGGGTGCGGCGAGCGGCGGGGGCTGAGTGTCCCCCCCGGGAGCGTCCCCTCCCGTGTCCCTGTTTGTGTTCCTCCCGGGAGCGTCCCTCCCGTGTCCCTGTTTGTGTCCCCCGGGAGCGTCCCCTCCCGTGTCCCTGTTTGTGTCCCCCCCGGGAGCGTCCCCTCCCGTGTCCCTGTTTGTGTCCGCCGTGTCCCGACCGGGGGTATCCCCTCTCGCGTCCTTGTGTGTGCCCCCCGTGTCCCCCCTTGGGGTGTTCCCGTCCTGTGTCCCCCCGCGGATTCCCCGCTCCGAACTGGCCCCAACTCCCGCTTTGCCCACCCGTGGGGATTTTAAGCCGGGTCACGGCCCGGGCTCAGCCCCGCCGGGGTGATGGGCTTCCGGCTGCGGGCGCGGCTGCTCCCCGCTCCGGATGGCCCGGGAGGGCAGCGGCACACACCCACGAGCAAAGTTCGTATCGCTCCCCTGCCCTGGGACTCTGCCCACCCACGGGTATCACTGGTGGGAAAGAGGGTGGCTTTGGGCTCTGCGGGGTGTCCCAGGCTGCTCCCCTCGTGTTCCCCAAGGGGTGACAGCAACCCCAGCCTGACCCAGGCCCGTGGCATTCCCCGCAGCAGTGCTTTGCTTTGGGGGGGGGCATCAGTGGGTGCTCAGCCGTGCTGGGGCAGGAGCTCTCCCGTAGTGCAGGGTAAAGGGTCTGCAGGATTTTTGTCTAAAACTGTTGGAGCGATGAAGGGATCAGCTCAGGGTTGTCCATCTCCCTTTTTCAAAGCAGCCCCGAGACCATGAATGAGGCTGTCAGGCAAGTCTGGAGGCTTCAGGCTCTGACGCTGCTCCAGAGGTCCAGCGCGCACGGAAGGACTGGGATGCTGCAATCTGCTCCATCCGTTTGGCGGATGATTCACGGCATTCTGTGTTTCCAAACACCAAACAGCTGTGGATCTCGGCAGCTCCTTCAGGACGGGTTGATAACCCCTTAAAGGGTGGAGGAAAAGCTCTGCTGGGAGCACAACCTGCACTTGACCGTGCCAGATGCTATCTCCGGCCGTGAGACCGTGGGGCTGGGGAGAGGCAGGGACAGCAGACAGAGCGGAACCAGGAGTGGCCCCATATGCTGAGAGAGATGAAAGTCCACCCACGAGACACGGGACAGGCGGCTCCCACCACCAGTATCTCCCGCCTGCAGGACACCGATAACCTCCTGCTGCGTGAAGAAGCAAAATTAAAAAGGAAAAAAATACATCCCGCTAACAATAATAAAAAAAAAAACATTTAAAAAGCATTTAAAGATTCGGCTTTTCGCAGGGCCCAGACACAGGGAAGCTCATGAGGAATGCGTGGAGCAGGGTCTGAGCCAGGCACCCAAACCCCTCTGAGCCAAGCCCAGGGTTTCACCCCTCTGTGCTCCCCATGAGCTGCCCCATGTGTCCCCGGGGGTCCGTGGTTGAGCACAGTGCCCCCCAGCCCCCTGCCGCTGCCAGGCAGGGCTGTGAGCCAGCGCTGGCTCCTGCCCCGGCCCCGCTGCCAACCCTGACCTGCCCGGGATGCGGGAGATGGGCTGTTTTTTCCAGCGGTGCGTGGGATGCAGGAGGCATTCGCGGGGATGAGTTAACTCCTCTGCTGCGGAGCAGATCCTGACATGCAGTGCCCCTGTGCTGGCCTAACAGGTTTTTGGCTTTAAAGGATTTTACGCTGGATACTTTGGCAGTGGCTGCAATTCCCCTGGGGACAGCCAACGCGGAGCAGTGCCGTGATTTCCCTGGCTCCCTACGTCCTTAAATACAGCAGTAACATGGTGCGTGTCCGTGACCAATCACATCAACTCGCTGTGCCTCATTTCTTCATCAGCAGAGAGCAAATAGAAACCCTGCCTTGCTTAAAGGAAATTAATACAGTTAATTAACACTTGGCCCTTCTAATATTCCAGAGCCCACTCTCCGGAGCCCTTCCACTGCAATATCATCATTACTCCGAAGCATAAGCAACAGTTAGACCAGATGTTTGCACACAGTTAATGCTTCTTCCATCTGGGGAGGGGGGAAAAGGCAACCCCAACAGCCGGGTGGGAGCGCATGGCTGGCCGTGCTCTCCCCATCCCTGGGGAGCCTCAGCCCGGCGCTTCCTGGGATGAGGCAGGGTTTGGGACACAGCTGCTGCACCAGCTGCTCCCGCTCGGCTCACAAAGGCCGGGTTCACCCCCCCCTAATTCATGCAGGAGCTCATTCGGGGGGAGCAGGCTCTGCTCCCTCTCCCGGAGGCTGCGCTGCAACTTCTCCAAGGCTTTCAGCGCTGGCGGCGCGAAAAGGAGCGGCTGTAGAGACAAATGAAAGGCAAACGCTGGTGGGAGAAGGGCGGGCAGGGGCTTTCCTTGCATGTGGATGAGGGGAAGCAGATGAATCCTGTCTCCCGCACAGCTGCAGCCTCCCCCCGGCCCCGCCAGCCCCGCTAAGGAGTGCAGACGTGCTCCCAAGATTAGCTGTCTGGCAGGTGCTGCTCACAGATAAAGTCCCGTCTGCACGGCCCCGCTCGGTCCTGGAGAGGATCAGGAAGGCTGTTCAGACGCTTTGTACTCCAGCAGGATTTAGCCCGCGGCAGTCACCGGGTTTGGGCGGGTTTGGCTGCCCTGCACAGCGGGAGAGACTCAGGGCAAGGGGCGTGTGCTGGGAAAAGTCTGCAGGTGGAGCCAGAGCTGGGACCTGCGCTGGAAAATCATCTCCTGGCAGCGGGAGCCAGGTGGGAGGAGAGCTGGCAGGATGCAAACCTGCACCCCTGTGCTCAGTTCAGTGCAGCATGTGGGTGTCCCCGGAGCACATTTACTGTCCCTGTCATCGCAGCTGGTCCTGCCTCCGGCAGCTCCCGCACGGACTGTGCTGAGCCGGCACACGGAATGTGTGCAGGGCATGAAGAGGAGCGGGACTTCCCTGGGCTCTCCTGCCAATGCCCCTGTTCACTGATTTGTTCACAAGATGGTGAGTTGGCAGTGTGGCACAATCGTCTCGTGGTGGGGACAGGCAGCTGGGGAAAGCCCAGAGCCCCCCCAGTTCTGCTGCCCTGACCCTACTGTCCCTTACCTCTGCCACCTGAGCCATCACCGTTGTTCTGTGGAAACCAAAGCCATTTTCTGGAAGCACGAATTGAGTACCTAAAGCTGGCTTGTGGCAGAAAGGAGCTGCCCTGGTTCAGGTGTCTCCTCCCAGATCCCAGTCCCAAAAGCCAGGCAGTGTCTGTTCCCTTGCATCTTTTACAGGAGATGACACCAGCCCTTCTTCTCCCAGGACACCAGGTCAGCTCCTTTTTCGGATGCTGGGCACCACAGACTCAGCAGCGTGACTCCCTCCTTTCCTACAGTGGCACCTGTTTTTAAAGCTCACATCGTGCAGAGTGTCTCTCAGTGGAAGCGACGTGCACGGAGCCCGTTCTCCTCCTGCTCTGCTCTTCACACCCAGCCAGGGCAGTCTTGTCTCGTTCTCTGAGCGAGCACCACAAACACTAAAAGCCACTCCATCCCACAAGGCTCCTATTTCCTTCACTCAAACCCCATGGAAGAATGGAGAGGCTGAAGTGTCTCTTGGGAGCCTGGGGGTTATCAAGGAGTGATTTGGGAACAAGCCAAGCTTTAGCTTCTACTTATCCTTAGTGTCTCCAGCCAGCCCAAGTTCACTTCCCAGCACTCAGAGCACGGTCACTGGCACTGAGAATCCAAAACGTCAGAACAACACCTACGGGTCACCCAGAGCTTCACCTGGAGCAGAACAAGGGCTCAGACAGAGGATGATGCTTTGTGAGGAGGAAAAAAACACTGGAAGGTAGGACTGGCATCAGTTTGGAGGTGTTAATTTAGCTTCTCATGTGCCCAGGCTGGACCCTCCAGTATTCCAGCAGCTACAAAGCTGGAGGTTTGGTGTTACAGACACTCAGCAATTGCTTCATCCCCACTACCACAGCAGTCACATCTACAGCACATTCCCTCTGAACTTTTAGCTTGGAAGAGGCAGCAAAATCATCCATAGACATCCTTATTTTCTTTATTTGTGTATGTCATGTTTAAAAAAAAAAAAGGCGGGGGGAAGGGGTGACAGGCATCCCAATTTGTTCCTGCAGCTGGCATCCTTACCCCTGCAGGAATTAAATCTGATGGTGGGGTCAAAGCAGCACCGGCTGTTGTTTCCAAGCTGGTAACGCCAGAGCCCAAAAATGCCAAAAATGCACCTTGTGCATGGCTTCTCTACATCGAGGACTACAGACATGCAATAATCAAGCACTGCTTCATACATGTTAGCTTAAAAATGACGACAGTAAAAAAAAGACAAAAATTTAGGATTTTTATTTTTGGAGAAAGCACAGTATTGTAATATTCAAAGAGTGATTATACAGAAATAATGACCACAAGAAGGCAATTCACAGTGGACAGAGCTACATGAACAACCCACTGCCCCCTCTTTTTACTGTTTAAAACCTAAAACCCGAGATATTTCTACAAGCATTCTGATCAGTGTCACACAAGTTACCTGAGTTTATGTTCTTTACTTTATTCTGTGCTGTCAGAAAATCAGGGCCTGGATCACACAGCAATTATGAACGTAAAATATATATCAAAAGCAGAGGTAATAATACCGGTATTATAGAGTTTTTAGTTTGTTTTTCTCCCTCCTCATCACCAGAGACATGAAAATTCTTCTAAGCAAAGAAAAAAGTTACCTCGTCCACCAATCTGGTAGCAACACACAGGTTGAAAAGTCAAGATTAACACCCCAAAAATATTAACAGTGGCAGACAGACATCACGCCTTATTTTCCCTCCTCCCTTATCTGCTGGGTTTCAAAAGCAGTATCAGAAAACACGTTCTGCTCAGGCTGGCATGAGCCAGGGAGACAAACACAACCTGACAAACAGGGAGCAGCACATGGCTTGGGCTATTATCCAAAGGTCACCTCTGTGCTGATGCAGGGAAAATGAGCTGGAGTCCCAGCAGTTTCTCCTGGGTGAGGGATCTGCACAAGGTTCTGGTTACTCCACCAGCACCAGCCATCCATGGCAGCTCCCAGCTGGCTGCAGAGCTCAGTGTGCACAGGGAGGCCCCATGGATGCCTGCTTTGTGTCTCTTTCACCAGCCAGGGATCATCCCTGCTCTTCTACCCACACCCAACTCACTTTAAAGCACAGCTTGACCTACTCTACGAGGGCAGGAAAGTCTCACAGCACCAATACCAAAGCTTCTCTGCACCCTCTCCACCCAGGCACAGGGTGCCCAGAGAAGCTGTGGCTGCCCCTGGATCCCTGGAAGTGTCCAAGGCCAGGCTGGACGGGGCTTGGAGCAAGCTGGGATAAGTGGAAGGTGTCCCTGCCCATGGCAGGGGTGGGATGGTTTTTAAGGTCCCATCCAACCCAAACCATCCCATGATGAACAGGGACATTTCTCTGGTTATTGCACAGACACAGGGATGGTGGCCAGGACAAATCCCGCTGTCCCACTACAGACACAGGTTCACACCTTCCAGCAGCCCCAGCCTCCTCGAGCCCTTCTCTGCAGCACTAAACGGACAAACACAGGTTTTTCTTTCAGAAATATCCTCTCCTTCAGTGCCGGCATCACACACAGCACAGAAAACCTTCTCTAACCCAAATGTCAGGCAGCTGTCTGATTTTCACCTTTGTTAAATAATGCAATTGTGCCGGAAAGGGTTCTCCAGCCATCCCCAGAGCCAGCCCCAGCACACAAGCTGTCCTCCAAAGGGAAGGGAAGCATAGTGGGTATGCCAGGGCAGCAGGCAGCGGCAGTAAATAACCCTGAGCCTGCTTTGTTCCTTCATAAAATAAATGATTAATAGCCCAGGACAGTCAGTCTGCTTGAAAAGCTCAGGATTGCTGAAAACTTTTGATCAGTTTGATTCATTAACCTTTCAAACTGCCTCTAAGAGAGGCTTAAAATCTGAGGGAGAAGTATCATTTCAAACACTTCAATTTTATCCAGTGATCCTCGCTTTTGGCAAACTGAGCTAAGATTGAGACACTGCTCCTCTTTAGAGACACTCAGCATCAGTCAGGTGTCAACGAAAAAATAACAAGGGAAAATAAAGTTGCAGTAGACAAACAACCTTAAAATTCATCTTACAATTCAAAACCAGTCGGGGCTGGGGGGAGAAAATGGCCCTTCTTTGTGATTTTTAAGCACTTGGCCGATTCGCAGGTGGCTTCCCAACTGTCTCTTTATTTCTTTTGCTTTTAATGCTAATAAAAAAGGAACCCAAACAGGGCACTCAATTCCCCGCACAATGCCCTGGGGGAGGGCACGGAGTGTCACTTACATATCCCAAAAGTCTGACTCAGACAAATTACTTCTAGTTCACTTCCCTACTACACGCCTGCATTGTTCCAACACCTTGGCAGCAGAAGGGGCTCATCCCCAGCTATCTGGTCCCAGGAACGGCCATGGGGGCTGATGTCATTAAGGAACCGTCCCAATTACTTCCCTGGGGAAAGCAGTGACTTGCAGCTTAACGTCCTGCCCCAGCACAGCAGGAAAACCAACCGTCCGCAAACTCCCAAAGGCTGCGCGCCCGGGACGAGCTGCAGCTTCCAGGGATGGCAGCTGCCTCCTGGAGCTCAGCTACAGATGGTTGGAGGCTCGGGCACAGCTTCCTTAGAAAGCGAGAGATTCCCAAGAGAAAAGGGGTGTTTTGAACCAAGGACAAGCCGTGGTCACTGCTGCCAGGCTGATTCCAGACACTGGTTTCTGGCTGGGATTTATTTTCCAGAGAGGACAGAGAGCAGTGTGAAAAGGTCAGGAAAGGCCGCTTGTCTTTCTTGTGGACACAGAAGTGCTTTGCCAGCAGCCACAGCAGTACAATTCCCAGCAAAGGAAAATTACTGCACCTCTAAGGGAACCACAAGCCCTTCTCAGGGAAAGAAATACCAGCTACAAATTCAACAGATCAAAACCTTCTCACAGACACCCAGCTCACAGAACCAGCCCACAGCATCTTTTGCTGCAATAATTACACATGGTCAAGGATTTGGGAGTTTAATAGTTTTAGGGAGAAACTCCCAAGCCACAGCTGTCAGCTTGTGGAAGGATTTTCTGAAATCCCATCAAAGCTTTTAGGAATTCAGCACTATTAGAAGAATACCAATGCTCTTATTTGGAACAATATTGAGGCTTCTGACAGAAAAATTGTGATGCTTCAAATACCCAGCAGTGGTGGAAATAGAGATGTTTATAAAGGAACCAGACGTCACCTGTAGCTTCAGCAGTTTTTCTGTATTGAATCTTTACGCTTATCCATACAGAGAAAAATATTTAACCGAAAGAAACAAACCAAATTCCTAATTTTTCAGCTTTCCTGGGATCTGATTAAATACTGATGGATATTCCAATTCAATTATTCAGTCCAGACCGTAATAGAAGTTAATTAGAAGTTAGCAATGAAATTAGAAGTTAAAGGGGTCATAGAGAATTATTATGACAAAGAAGTATCTTGGTTTTTGGGCACCATGTACATCATGGATTTGCATGGATGAAAAAAAGTGGAAAAATAAAGAGCAAAGAAGCACTCTGAATATGTGCAACAGTAATAAAGGAGTTTAGGAGGACAAGGAAAAACGACTTAAGAAGAAATTGAGAATTTTTTTCTCCTCAGAAGCTCCCTGAAGTTAAATGTACTGTTTCAGCTGTACCAGTAAATAGGAGAAATTGCCAGAGCCTGGAGGGTAAAGAGAGTTCACAAGATGATGAAGAGAGCATCAGCAGGATTATGCAATGACATGGGCAGGTCAGGAAAAAGCAGGTGGATACAGGGAAAGTGAACAAATAGTCCCAACAGAGCCAAAAGGGAACAGGGAACTTAATGATTCTCTTGGAAATATCACCACATCAAACCAGTGTGCCAGGAATTCTCTCAGTGCACATCACTGAGTGACCTGTGTAGTGTTATATGGCACTGTGAGTGCCTTGCATTACTGAGTTTGAATTTATTAATTGATTAATTAAACCAGTTTTTGTGCTTTCTCAGCTATCTAGTCAATCTTCTGACACAGCCCGGGGTGTGCCTGCCCTATCCTTGGGCTCAGCTCAGTTTTTGAGAGGAAGATAATTCATAAATTAATTCATGGCCTCAGCCTGGCTCAGCAATGAGCCTGCACAAACTACAGGTACAAAATCAGTTCAAATCTGGTTACAGGCACCATGCGCCACTGGTGTGAAGGGCAGATTCTGGACCTCAGAGAAACCCTTTCCATGTTCCCCCAAAATAAAAGTGCTTGTTAAATGTCGCTCCCCTGGACACACAAAGTCCCCAGCATGAGATCCAAGGCCTGGTTGCAGAGGAGCCCAAGTTGTGTAACTGTTTTTGGTATTTAGTTCAAGCAGCTTTTAAGAGCTTTACAAACAAGTTTAAAATAATTACAGGGTATTCATTAATGCACTTTGCAGAGGCACAGATTCAGCCCAAGTGCATGAAAGAAACTAGGCAAAAATAGTCTTTCCAAGCGTGATTTACCAGGCTTGTGCAAGACGATCTTAACAGTTTTATTCTCACACATCTTTTTGTCTCCCTGAGGGAAAACTCCAGAGGAACTCTCTCAAGGAGCACACAACTGTCCTTGTAATAGTTTAAACAGGATTTCCAGCCATCCACAGCAATCAAGAGATGACGGCCCTGCTTTCAGAGCTCAGCAGGTTCCCCCACTCCCTTCACTGCTCGATCACACCACGGTGAGCACAGCAGCACAGAAAAAACCACTTGTGAACATTCAGATGAGCTCTAGAACATGTTTTCATACTCTCCACTTAGTGTCAGGCTGTCATTTTATAAATATATTTAGCTTTTAAAAAACAAACCCCAACACCACACTTGTAGGGAAAACAAGGCCTCTTAAAAAATACTGCAACAAGTTTCTGTGGAGGGTGTGCTTGCTCCAAAAGGAGCCCAAAGACTGAGCAGAACACTCTGGCCTGGAGACAAGAGCCAACTCTGCTTGATACATGTTAATTAAAAAAAAAAATCACAGGTCAAGAGCAACAGAATAACCTTTTCCCTCAGCTGCTGGGAGGTCCCATCCCATTCCGAGGTGTTTGACAGTGAAGCACCTACTTGCTGTCTGTCCTTTTGTTGTAAACGAGGAAGTCAGACAGGTCATGCCACACCTCACTGTCCTCGTACAGGTAGGTCATGGAAGACTGCAGGGAGGGCTGCAGGGTCTCCTTGTGGTATTCAAAGAGCCACAGGACTGTCCCCCACACCAGGGCAGCCACGAGAGGGAAGGGATCCTGCTTGGGCTGTGGGATGTAGCCCTTTTCCACAGCCAGCCGAGACAAACCGAACAGGATCCGGGACAGCAGGTACATGATGATCTGCAGGAGGACAAACCCAGAGAGCAGAGGGTAAGTACTGAGCACAGCCAGCTCCAGGGATTCAGAACTGATGATCCAGGCAAGAGGGGTGGGAACGATTCACCCACTTCAAAGCAAACAGGCTGTAATTTCCCATATCAGCAGGCTGCAAAACCACGGGTGTTTGTGTCTTCCCCACGTCCTCAAAGTCCTGCTGCTCTGATTTAGCAACCAACACGCTGCACTTCATGCAACACATCTGTGCAGTTGCACAACTTTTGTCTTTGCCCAGTTCATGCCAGCTCAGATGGTGCTGATGGAACAGTCCCAGAGCAGTCCTGCCCAGCAGTCTGGACACAGCCTAACACCACACTGAAGGCCTGGCTTAAGTCAAGCGCTTTGGATTCATCTGCATCGCTGTGTTTTACTCATTGGTTTGTGACTGTGTGTTAATGACCAGCTTTAGTTCAAACATCCCCTGAGCAGCTGAGGTGTCAGTTTAACCAGTTTAGCTGCCAGTTTAACCAGTTTAGCTCAGTGCAGCTCTAACTGATCAAGTTCTACGCTAGCAACACTCCAGTTAAAGGGTTTAACCCTGCGATGGCCAGACCAGGAGCACACAGGGTGTGAGCACAGCTCAGGTGACAGGTGGGATAACCCCACATCTTTGGATCACCTGACTGCCTTCCTAGGAACTCAGTGCAGCTCTGGAGGCAAACCTGTGCTGCCAGAACTCCAACTGCCCACACTGCTCATGGAGACACACAACCACCTCCGGGATTTGAGTGCAGAGCAGTCAAAACAGCAATTTGTGCAAAGAATACGATAAAAGAGCAATGCTATGTGGTCAGAACCACCAGAAACAGGTGCCACCAACCACTTCCTGGCACACCTGTTGTTTTTCCTGGCCAAAGAAACTTTCAGCAAGCGCCTTTACCTGGCTGTTGATGGGATTGTTGTCACCAAACACCAGCCAGCCCCCAATGCAGGCTGCAAGGAAAGAATGAAATGGGATTTTTTTCCCCTGCAGCCGGGACTGCGCTGCCAGGAGCCCCTTGTAGGTGAACACGAAATAGGCCAAGTTCCGGGAATGAGCGTACGTAGCCTGGGCAATGGATTTCAGTTTCTCCCTTAAACTGAAGGAAAGAAACAGACAATTAGGAGAGCAAAAAGGCTGGACCCCTGCACTCATGCAGCCTGGTCACTGCACTCCTGACCTACACTGACGGCTTGGGTGTCCCAGGAATGTCTTGGGAAGGAGGAGATATCCCCTCAGCTCTGGCTCACTCATCAGAGCACAGCCCTACCCAGACTGTGGACTGTGCCTCTGTCTAATTTTATTGTTACTCAAACAGTCCTTTTAAATTTTTTTTTTTTTACTAAAGGCAAACATCTGGCACTCAGGGAAAGACACAACGTGCACAGGCATAGCCTGGGTTCCCATATTTCAACACAGAACAGAACATTGCTGTTGGCATCTGCTAATTCCCCCTCTGTACTCTGGTTGTCATCAACCATTCCTTGAGTGATTAACCCCCTCAATTACATATATTTATGTGTGCTTCACTGTCAGAACAAGGCTCAACCATGGCTCACACATCCTTCTGATTTTTAAACCCTCTGGGAACATGAAAAATGGACGGCAGAGATGAAAACATTTTAAGCAGCAACACAGAAATGCAGAATTAGGGTTCATACCTTCCATTCTTGAATAGGAAAGTCATCACCAGAGCGTGCGGGGCACGGATTTTGGCTCCATAACTGTAAAGGTGGACAGATATTTCATAGAGTTTGTTTTATACTATGAAATTATTGTATTTCTAATCTACTAACAGCCGAAAAAGGCAACTTACCCAAATAGCTATTACTTTTAAGCCAGCCCAGCAGCAGCAGCACAGCAAACAGGGAGGAGCCCAGCCAGAGGGAGAAGAGCACACGCACCTGAGCGACCCAGGCCCGAAGGGGACTCCAAACCCAGTTCAAACCACCCCAACTGCAGGTGAGGGAGGCGGAATCGCCTTCCCCGCACCCCCGCCACAGCCTCCCCACCGACCGGGGGGGACCGAGAACCCGCTCCCCCGGGCCCGACACTCACACGGCACCGTTGCGGAAGCCCTTGATGACGGCGAGCGCGGCGTGGTAGCGGCGCTTCTGCAGGAGCGCGTTGGCGGCGCGGAGCAGAGCGTGAAACGAGCTCACACCGCCCGCCATGGCCCCGCCGCACTCCGCTTCCGGGGGCGGCGCCCCGCCCGCAGCGCCCATAGGCTCTCATGCCTGTCAATCACAGCTCTCAGCCAATAAGCGGTACCACCTCACCCCCTCATTGGTGCGCAGCGCTTGCCCTGCAGCCAATGGGGGCTGAGCGAGGCGTTCCGCCCACCCGCTCCGTGAGGGCGGTGGGCGCCGCCGTGAGCCCGGCCCGGCACAGCCCAGTCATGGGCCGGGGATCGTGGCCGCCGTGGCCGCGCCGGAAGCCCGAACAGGGCAGGGGCGGCCGCCGGGCGGTCCCTGCCCGGTCTCCGCGGGCTGTGGCAGTGCCGCTCCGCCGCTCCCCGAGTTGAACAAGACCCACCTCTCCCCGCTCCCGGGGCCTCCCCCACCCCTCCCGCGCTGTGGGCCTGTAGCGGG
>VZTD01006113.1:503525-526711 GCA_013397725.1 Rhagologus leucostigma | reverse complement strand
GGCCCGGCCCGGCGCGGCGTGGGGCGCTCCCGGTAGCTCCGGGCTGTCTCCCGCGCTTCTCGTCCGCTGCCCGCACCGCGGACGCAGCTGCAGTCCCCGCCGGCAGCCCCTGCCGCAGCCCGCGGCTCCTCACGCCGTCCCCGCCACTCTGCCGCACCGATGTCATCTCCGGTCCCCCGGCCCTGTGCCAGCTCTGCCTATGCGCCGCGGCATCCTCGCACCGCCCATCGCAGTGCTCTGTGCGCCGGGTAGCCCTCATTAACCACGGGCCCTGTGCTCGGTGCACCGCATCCCTACCCTGCCCCACTGCCCGATGCCCCAAGGCATCCCATCCCCTCCCTGCCCCTGTGCCAAGTGCTAGAGGGCACCTCATCCCTACCCTGTCCCTGTGCCTGCTGCTCCTGGACGCTCTATAGCCATCCTCTTCCTGATGCTCCAGGGCACCTCATCCCCTCCCTACCCCTGTGCCCTGCACATTGGGGCATTCCCATCACCCCCGTCTCTGTGCCCGAGAAACAGTACCACCAATCCCCAGGGCACTCTCGTCACTCCTTTGCCTCCCGTGTCCCTGCATGCTGGGGTCCCCCATCTCCTCCACACCCCAAGGCTCACACTGCTGGTCCCACTGCCGTGCCACACTCCGTGCCAGCCCCAGGGATAGTGCCTGGCTGGATGCTGGCCCCTGCATGTGTATTTTGATGGGTGACTGTGCTCTTTGGCACAGCCTGGGCAGTGTCTGTTGTGTGGGTGAACGGGTTGTGCTCAAATACATCTCAGTTTAGTGTTGGGACATGGTTACAGCCAGGTGCCATCCGAGGAGGATGTGCCAAGCTGTGGCAGTCTGACACTGGGCTAGGGGTCAGCCTCTTTGGAGAGAAACTGTTTCACAGGCACTGATTTCCTAAATTGGGTTACAGATGTATTTTCCTTTACATGGGGAGACACCACTGCCTGGAAGGCCTGGCATTGGGATTGTCACCTGTGCTTTCGAATATCACCTGTGACCACAGCAGCAGAGAGAGAAGCAGAGAATAAATATTTTCCTCTATTTTGTCAGGTTACTTGGTGCATTTGCCAGCACCCTGTATAGAATCAGGTCCGTATTTCCTCTCTGCAATCAGCTCTTCATTGTGTGAGTTTCCTTGCAGCATTCAGGACAGCAAAGCTTTTTAGGTAATTAAAAAGTGTGGGGGTTTTTTTAAGCCCACAGCAATTGGCAGCTTTTAGTGTCTGAGCTTGTTTGTTTTGCCTTCTTGATTGGATTACAAGTCGATGGTGATTTGGCATTCTTAGAGCAGCCTGGTGTCAGGGTACTGCAGGGCACAGGTGCACCTTCACCTGCCACTAAAGCACCTGCTGCTCCTGTCAGAAGAAAAGACTTTATCGCAAGGGCAAATTAGCACCTGGGTGACATAGACAGTCTTGTTTCATCTCCAGCTGAGAGAAATTTGAAAGGGGAAAAAAACCCCCACAGATCAGTAGTCCTGTGCTTTTATCTTGGCTTCCCCAAATCATCTTGGTTTTGTCAGGCTCTGGGAACCTCAGCTCCTGCTGCTGCCAGGAGAGAGGGAGCTGGGTTTTTTAAGTTCCGTGACTGTGAAGAGCACCCTGCAGACTGGTGCTGGCTGTAGGCAAGGCAGGATCGATCCAGAGCTTTCTCCTGGAGTCTGTGGATGGCTGTGAGTGGCATCCACATAACCAAGTAACTGCCAGCTTGTCTTCACGGGTTGTTAACCATGACCTCAGGGGTTTCCCTCTGGGGAAGTGTGGTGTTGTGCAGTTACTCAGTGAAGTGCAGGGACTCTGAATTGCCAGACAAATTCTGTTGTCCTGGGCCATTTTTCTCCATCGAGAGGCTGAGTGCAGCATTGACAATGTTGCTGCATCATTGTGTTCAGGTCTTGGCCTCTCCTCAAGCTTCTTCCTCCTAGTGGGATCAAGGCAGTTGTTTGGCTTTTTTCCTTGGAAGATCTGACTGTGCCAGAAGGAAAGCCAGTTGTCCAGTACCAGGCGCATCGAGAGTGGCACTGTTTGTGCAATCTTAATTATCCCCATACCATGCTTCACCTGAATTTTTGATCCCTCTTTTCCTTTTAGCTTATTTTTACTGGAGAAGGGCTGCTCCATGTCACTCTCTGCTTTGGCTGTGCCATCAGAAGCCTGCAGTGCTACCTTTGCAGTTGACCAGAGGATATTTGTGCAGGAGGAGGTGATTTAGAGGTATTTTAGAGCAGGGCTTTGGCTGGAGTGAGGCGATCCTCCCAGCGGTGTTCCAGTGGCGTTCTGCCAGCGGGGCTGAGCTGCAGGGCTGGCTCCAGCTCTCCTTGCAAGCCAAGGCTTGCAGAACTGGACCTGCAGCTTTGCTGTGCCTCTGTGATCTGTGTGAAAGGCTTCCCATAGGCATGGTGGGAATTTGATGGGAGTGTGTGATGTAGTGGGATCGGCTGCCTTCCAAACGGCTGCTTGTGCCCTCGGAGGGTGGTGCTCTGCTCTCTCCCAGGGACACGAACAGGGTTTGCAACTTCTTCTCAGTGAAAGGACAAAAAAGGTGTTCACAGAGTCTTAATGTGACATACTTCCAGTTGGAAATGCAGGAGAAATAAGTATTTAGGGTATCTTTAAAAGGCTGTAGATTATATGGGTACTCCCCATCAAGAAGGTAACATTCCAGTTGTTCAGAAAAAATTTTATGAGAAGAGCTTGGGGTGGTGGATGCTCCTGCTGTGCTGTGATCTGCTGTGGCGCTTCACCGTCCTTCCTGCTGCTGTTTGCTGACCAACCTCTCCTCATCTCAGCACAGTCCTCACCTCACTGCTTAGGAGTGATTAGACAGATTGATTTTCCTTTCCTGTGGCACATAATTCTGAGTTCAGAGCTTTGCAAAGTTTTGAGTTTTGTTTTGCAAAGAACTGGAAGTGAGAAACCACCTAAGAACCCTGCAGCTTTCTTCTCTCTCTTAGTCCACAAGGTATAACATACAACCTTGCCATGCCATTTGCTTCCTTTGTGGCTTCTGTGTCATAAAAGAGTGGTAGGAAGGAGTGGTACATAAAAATCACCCCTTTTTGGTCTTTTTTTTCCAAAATCAGATTGTCCTTTGTGTCTTTACATTCGATTTCTATAAAGAAAGAGTGTGTCATGCTTAATCCACAGTCATGTGTTGCTGGCCAGGTTGTCTCCCTCGATGTGCAGTCCCAATCTCCTGTATTTATCTGGAATATTGTAAAACATTTTAGCTGCAGTGAAAAATGTTTGTGCCAAAGCAAGTAAGCTGATTCTTAACAGCAAATCTGACTGGGTGTGTGTGCCCTGTGTCTGATCAGATCTGGGAATGCTGGCCTCGAAAACAGGGAGGCATTTGTGACACTGCTGCTGGGAGAGCTGTTGAACACAAGGATTTTGTATGCCCCAAGCTCAGTGTCTGTGCTGCATCCCCAGGCAGATCCACCCAGGCTTCTGCCCTGTGACATCCCCACATTCCCTGTGACATTCTCAGCTCTTTTCATACCCAGTGTTATAAGCATCCCTCCTCTCTGCAGCGAGTGCCTGAAACCAAGCCCTCTTTTGGCTTTCCTTGCCCTTCTTCCCTTCTCTTTTTGCACCAGAGGAGTTATGAAGACAGGTGGGAGCGTTGCTGTTGTATGGTAGTTGATGCTGTGGAGTAGAGGGTGAGAAGGTGAGAGTGGCTCTGGGAGGAGAGAGCAGCAGCTGGAGAGTGGCTCAGGAGTGAGCTCCCAGTGCCCAAACACTCCTCGTTTGGCTGTGTTCAGTTTACCATCCATGCTTGTGTCTCCTTGCAGGAATGGATAATCAGACAGTGCTGGCTGTGCAGTCCTTACTGGACGGGCAAGGAGGTGTGACGGATCCGTCTGCTCCGAATGTCAACTCCTCCACCGCCATCCAGCCCATGGGTGAGTCCTGGTGGCACTGGGAGAGAGGAGAGGGGCAGGAGGGCTGCACGTCTCCCCTACAGCTGAGTGTGTAGGGTGCTGCTGCGAGGGTTGTGAGCCCTCAGCAGGACCAGACAGAGCAGGAGGAAGGGACAAGTGCCCAAGCGAGCAGTGATGTTTTTGGAGGCGGTCATGACAACAGACTTGACCATGAGCTTCCAGTAAAGACACAAAGGGAGGGAGAAGCCACTGTCCCCACCTCTAGTGCTTGTTACTGTTCATGTTTTGTATTTAATATCCATTCGTTCTCCTCTGGAGGTGCTCAAGTGCTCCAGTCCTGGAGCATCTCTGTATGAATGAATATGGGAGCTGGTCATTTACATGCATGTGGACCCTCACAGTGCTGGACTAGAACTTGCTGAGTGGATGTGGAGTTATCCTCCGAGGAGTTACAGTCTGTGTCCCCAAAAAAGGTCAACTTCAGGCTGACTAAGACAGGAGGAGTAGCCTTGTGAGTCTGCCTGGATGGAGTGCAGATGGTGTGTGGTTTGCTAACACTGCAGATTTCAGCTGGGACATGTAGCTGGGTTGTCTTCTTTCTGCTTCTAACATCAAGCAGAGGTGCCAAAAAACAGCAGTGTTGTGAAGGGGATGGCTTTAGGACACAAGCTGACAGGACTCTGTGCCCTTATCCAAGGTACTTCTTGTGCTTTGTGCAACCTGTGTAATAAAATCTGCCTCAGCCAGCATAATGCTGATGCTTTGGAAGGAGCTGCTTTGACTAAAAGCAGAGGGTGCTACAGGAGAAAGGTTGGTTATTCCTGTCTTTGGGATGAGAACACAGACAGTGGGATTAGTGTGTTCCAGGGAAACAGTGGGATTTGTGTATGGGAGCAAGGCTAAGATGGGCTCAATCACATCAGTTGTCTTTAGGGAGAGCTTGAGCTTGGGGAGGAAGGACAGCTTGGCCCTTGCAGCTGATCTCTCCTGATAATGATGTCCTCAAGGTGCTGAGATCCAGAGGTACCTGTTACCCTACGTTGTGTTGCTGGGTGGAGCACTGGGGAATGCAGGAGAAGGCCTGAAGCTCTGCTCTTCTTCATTGCAGATGATGAAGACGTGTTCCTGTGTGGGAAGTGTAAGAAGCAGTTCAACTCCCTGCCTGCCTTCATGACTCACAAGAGAGAGCAGTGCCAGGGCAGTGCCCCATCCCTCTCCTCGGTGTCTCTGGCCACCAACAGTGTGTACACCCCGTCCATCACCTCGGTGCAGCAGGCTCCCAGTGCTGGCCGGCAGGTACTGTGCTGCAGGCACAGGCTCTGCTGCTCTGCCGCTGGGATTCGGGGCTGGGGGGGAGTTGGGGTGAGGCTTTTACATCCAGTGGTGCCTCATGACTGAGCTCTTTTCTAGGAGGCTCAGCTGTTGTCCCTTTGTTGGCTTTTCACCTCGTGGTTAAAGTGGAATCTCTGCAGTGAGGTGTCCTCCAGCATGAGTGTCTGACAGCTTTTTTTCAGGATGGGACAGAAGGGGTCTCATGTTGTGTCTGTGCTGCAGCCGGACCTTGGCTCCACTGAAGAGCCCCAGTGTCACAGCCTGGCCACAAGCCTGGGTGCACTTTCATAGTGCTCAGGGGGCCGTGGCTCTTGCTGTCCCCTGGGCCGTGGTCTGGCTCATGGGCAGAAGAGGAGCAGCTTCATCCTTGCATCCCTTCTCTCTTACTCCTGAAAATAAGCCCACGTAATGTGGTGTGATGAACGTTGGGGGAATATCCCCTCTGGAGTAACTCTCGTTCTCTAGAGAATTCTCCAGTGTGAGTCCCTGGTGTGTGACATGTAATGTGCCTGCAGTTGTGGCTTCCAAAGTACTTTCAAACCAACTTCTTTTTTACAGTTAATGTAGTCCCAGTGGATGGTGCTTCTTCCCAGGGCTGAAAACACAGATTGTTTCCAGCCAAAAAATTCAGCAGCCTTCCTCCCCTGCTATAACCTGAGTCCAGTCTGAAGAGATGAGCCTGACATTCACTGTCTGCAGCCAGGGCAGCCTCCTTCAATTTTCCACCTTCCCTTTCTGGGGCAAGCACCCAGGAAAGGCCTGAACTTGTCTGTGACCAGTTTGTCCTGCAGATCTTGTTTAATAACCCCTGATTTGAACTGCAGCCAATGGCCACTTTCTGAGCCACTGTGATATTTTTTTCCTCCTTTCTGACGAACATTTGTGGAGCTAGGTATTCCCACAGACTCAGCAGGAAGCTGCAGATAATTACTGTTGCTCACTGCTGACCGGAGGCTGTGAAAGCAGAGACCCTGAGGTTCCATAAAAAGCAGTGTCGTTGTTTTTTGGGTATTGTTTTGTCCTGTTTCTGGTTAACAGTGTATCTTTCTTTTCTTTCAGCAAATCTCTACGTACATCACCGTTCCCCCATCACCTTTGATTCAGACCCTGGTGCAGGGGAACATCTTGGTCAGTGACGAGGTGCTGATGTCAGCCATGTCTGCTTTCACCTCCTTGGACCAGCCCATGCCAGCTGTGCAGCCCCCGGTGCAGGTAAGGGGCATGTGTGGATCATGGGTAGTCACGGAGAGTCATGGGTAAAGCTCACCCAATTCCAACCCCATGGCCATGGGAGTGACACCTTCCACTATCCCAGGTTGCTCCAAGCCACGTCCAGCCTGGCCTTCAGCACTTCCAGGGATACTGCCCACACTGCTGAGGATGCCTCCCAGAACGTGGTTGGCTTTCAGGACTGCGAGTGCCCACAGCTGGGTCATGTTGGGCTTCTCATCCACCAACAGTCCCAAGTCTTTCTCCTCAGGGCTGCCCTCAATCCATTCACTGCCCAGCCTGTATTTGTGCTTGGGATTGCCCTGACCCCAGTGCAGCACTTTGCACTTGGTCCTGTTGAGCTCCCTTAGGTTCACACAAACACACCTCTCAAGCCTGTCCAGATCCCTCTGGATGCCCCGTTCCTTCCCTCCAGTGTGTTGACTGCACCCCACAGCTCGGTGTTGCTCGCAAATGTGCTTGTTGCTGGATGCTCAGATCTTTGTAATGAGGTCTCTCCAGCTTTTTGTCGAGCCCCCATGTAATGATTGGCTTCCAGGGCCCTTGTCAGCTTACTCCATGGATTCCTCTCCTCCTGGGAGGGTTGTTTGGGCTCTCCCTAGGCTGGCTGAGCTGTACACACTCTCCATGCTCTGAAAATATTGCTTGTAACCAGAAGGATTAAAAGCTTTAAAAACAAAGCAATAAAAGAAGTGGGGCTTGAGGGCTTGGGTTTTGGAGGAGGCAGTGTGTACCTGTGGGTCATGCCAAGCCTCCAGCACAGTCTGGTCCGACCTGCCAGTTGGATGTGCTGTGTTGTGCCAAGACATCACCGCCGTTCTGCAGGCAAATTGGGATTTGGAACGTGTGTGGGGGAGCAGCCCCTCCAGCTCCTGGCTGCTGCATTTCNCCACCGCCCCCTCCTCAGCCTCCACCTCCCCCCCCGAGCCTTGGGGCTCCGGGGCAGCCCGGCACCGGCAGCGGGGTGGTGGAAGTGTACAGTGCCCCTGCTCCCATGGCAGCATCCAGCACCGTGGAGATCCAGACCCTGGGCATGCAGCCCTATCCGCCCATGGAGGTAAGGCCAGGGCTGCTCATAGGGGTCTGTCCTCAGAGAATCACGGAATGGGTTGGGTTGGAAGGGACCGTAAAGCTCATCCAGTTTCAATGTCCTGCCTTAGGGAGAGACACCTCCCGCTGGACTAGATTGCTCCAAGCCCCATCCAATCTGGCCTTGAGGAATGTGGAATTATAGTGTGAGAAGATGGGTTAGCTTATTTGACAGCAATTATTTTCTCTGGGAGAAGGTAGCAAACACAAGGAGATCAGTAAGATGATGGGGATTTTGAGAACAGGAGAAACAGCTGAGAGGGACAGAGGACTGGCACAGGCTTAGGAGACCTGAACATTTGTTTTTGGCTGAGGGATACCTGCATATGTTGGGAGTGAGAGGGAGTAGAGGTGAGGGGCTCTCCTTCTGTAGAAGCACAGAGCACCATACTGCACACTTCAGACTTATGTGGAGAGAAAAATTCAGTCTAAATCTCAATGAGCTTGACAAGGTGGCTTTTGCTAAAGAATGGCACAGGCAAGGTGGATTTACTGGAATTGCCAGTGGTCAGAAGTGGATGTGGATGTTGGATAAGTAGTCGTCTGTGTTAATTTATCAGAGTGGGCAGCAGAAATGCCCTCAAACTATCACTCCAGACTGATCACTCTGTCTCTAAGTGTCCTTTCCTAATCTTGATGCTGACATAAACAGCCATGCTTTGGCACCTGGAGTTTCCTTGTGCCTTCCTTCCCTTCTGCAGTCCTGCCAGGGCAGGCAGCAGGACTTGCCACAGGATCAGCAGTGATCCTTCTGGTAACCTGCTCCAGAGGGATACAAAACTCTTCCAGGCACGAGACACAGATGAGGGACAAGACAGCTCTCTTAGAGTGTTTCTTTGCTGTCCCGTTCCTGCTGTAATAACTTCTGGATGCTTTTTGATGTTCAGCAGGAGAGTTTCACACTGTGCAGGGTGTTAGTTTTGGTTAGAGACACATTGTTGGACTGGTGAACCAGAAATTTGATCCAGTTTGGCAGAAGGCAGAAAATTCAACCCATCTTACAGCCTGGTGTGGGTGGAGATGGAGGTTAGGGCACGGTATAACTCTCTGTAGCAAACCTGTTCCAGTGATGAATTGCCCTCTCACAGGTACCAAGCCAGTGCGTGGAAAGCCCCGTGTACCCCTCTCCCCCTGTGTACAGCCCTGGGAAGCAGGGGTTCAAGGCCAAGAGCACCAGCGCTCCCACGCCCCTGAGCAGTGCAGGAGGAGGCTCTGTGGTTGACTTTGATTCCCCTGCCGCTGCCAAAACTCGCCGCTGCAAGAACGAGAGTGGGCTGCAGGAAGGTGAGTCCCTTACAGCACCTGCCCCGTGGGTCACTGTGCTTGTCCCAGCTGGGCTGCAGGAAGGTGAGTCCCTTACAGCACCTGCCCCTTGGGTCACTGTGCTTGTCCCAGCTGGGCTGCCAAGCCACGGGCTCCCCAGACCCTGAGGGGTGGCATTGGCTGTGCAGCTCTGGAGGGGGAACACAATGCCCTGCATGAAACTGATGGGTGACCTGGTGATTTCACAGCAGAAATACAGCTGAGGCCCTTCCTCTCACTCATGCTGTATCTTTTCCCAATGTCCAAAGCACCTTTAAGGGTGGTGGTTTGTAGCTGGAAAGGTCCCTGGAAGGCAGTGGTTGTTGCCTGAGGGGGATGCCCTGCCCCACCAGACTACACTGCTCAGGATTTGTAGAGTTGGCTCAGGCTGTGTTAAATGAATGTTTGTGCCCGTAACCACTCCCCAGTCTGGCCAGGCAGATCTTATCTTCCCATAAGCTCTTTATTCTTGGTCCTGAACAGTCGTGTCTTGGGGTGAGGGCCCTGTGACGCAGTGAGGACAGGGCTGTGCCACGTGACCTCATTCTTGTGTGTGCTCTTCTCTTTAGGCAAACCCAAGTCCCCCAAGCTGAAATGCACGTACTGTGACAAGGCCTTTACCAAGAACTTTGACCTGCAGCAGCACATCAGGAGGTAACAGTGCCCTACCCTGGACACAGCAGAGTGGCTGGGCTGGAGGAGGTACAGATCTGCTGAGGAAATCTGTGCAGTCCAGTTTGTTATGTCCCAGAACCTGTGCTGCAACGGGAGGGATTCTTCATCCCTCTCACCCCAGGATACCTTTTCTCCAGTGACTGGAGTGAAGGCTGTATCATGGATGTAATCACGCTGATTACATGCTGGGACTGGAGGCTCATTTTCCTTGCTGATGAGACCGTGACAGACTCTTGTCACCTGATCACTGGAGTATCAGCATGCCCACTGCTTGCTTCTGCCCTTCCGTTTTCCTCTCTCTCGCTAGCAAGCTGCAGCCTTCCTGATTGCTGCTGTTAGCAAAACATAAGCCAAGCTCAGTGTCTATACCAGGAGCTCTAATCAGACAGCTTTTCCCTGGCAGGAGGAAGCTGAAATCTGTAGAGTTTTTTCCCCGCAGTGGAGTCAGCTGGACTCAGAACAGATGAGAAGGAACAAGTGGTGGTTTTTGCACCGCTTCCCAGCCTGGACTCTTCGCTTTCTCTTGAAGCAGAAGGGCAGAGTGGAAAGACCTTTTTACTGTGGAAGAGGAGAGCAAATTCAGGCAGATCAGGAGTCTGCAAGCTAGAAGAGACATGTGCAGGAGAGAGAAGGGTGACAGGGAAGAAAAGGCTTGAACCCTTGAGGAAGTGATGAGGTCCCCAAGGTCTGTGCAGAGACCCTGACAGTGAATGCCCTGATGTTGCTGCAGAGGTGTTTTCCTCTCCTGCTTCTTCCTTTGGTCCCCTGTCACACCCAGACCCCAGGTGTTTTGTCTGTGCACCAGCCTTGTTTCCCCAGGCCTCTCACAATCCACCTCCTCTGGTGACTCAGGTCTCAAAGCCCTTGTTTGGCAGGCCCAGGTGTGATCTGCCAAACTGAGTGCCCAGCACTGTCCTTTGGCAGCCACCCCCCTACGGGCCTTGCCTGGGAGCTGCCTCCTCTCTCCACCAGCTGCTGACCTGCTGCCTCCTCCTTCAGTCACACAGGTGAGAAGCCCTTCCAGTGCATCGTGTGTGGCCGAGCCTTTGCCCAGAAGTCCAATGTGAAGAAGCACATGCAGACCCATAAAGTGTGGCCTCCAGGGCTGGGCTGCACCATCTCCCGCAACTCCATCACTGTGCAGGTCATGGCCTTGAACCCCAGCCAGCCTGAGGACGAGGAGAACACAGGTTTGGTGCCTGGGGATGGTGTGTGGGGGGCAGAGCAGTGGTGTGAGGAGGCTGCAGGTCTCTGCACCTCCACACAGGGAGGGAGAGGAGCTGTGTGTGCTGTTTGCATTTCTTGGTGCTGTTTAGCAGCTCACACTAAATGGCATTTGCTCAGCTCCAGCTGGAAGCTGCATCCTTTCATACCCCCATGGTGGGTTCAGGTGCTGGTGGAGAACGTGGCTCCAAACTCTGTGCCAGTATGTGCATAAACAGGGCAAGGTGTCTTCCCCTTCTCACTCCCTGGCAGCACAGCTTTGGCACTGCACGGGTCACACCTGACAGCTCTGGCCTAGGGGACAGACAGCTGCTGGTTTAGGATAGGCCAGTGCTCTGGCTTTGCACTGCACAGGTCATGTCCAGGCTGGATCTGGCCGCAGTGGCCACCTGTAAATACTTGAGGCAGAGAAGAGCTCCTTACTGGTGTCTGGATCCCCTTTCTGCTGGTGGCCCCAGTCCTGGTACGGGAAGGAATGCATTGACAATGTCATGTCTAGGACAAGGGACAACTGGAGCTGCTCTTTGTAGGCATCATAGACTATGAGCTACTGGCTGATCTTACCTCCTGTCTCCTTCCAGTGGTGGGAGTAAATCTGGCTCTGGTTCACTGGTGGAGGCCTGTTCTCTGACTGCTCCACAGAGCACAGGAAAAAGAGAATGGACTCTTTTCCTGTGGGAGGGAGGGGAAGATGGATTAGTCAGAGCCCTTAATAATCTGTCAACAAATTTAAAATGACCCTGTTAGTGAGATTCATCTGATCTAAAGAGTCTGTCTTTGAAAGGGAGGAAGAGCCTGGCCTGGTGTGTCCTGGCAGCATGGTGCTTGCAGAGCAGCTTTCAGAGCAGCCTCATGGCAGGCCGTGACTTTCCCTCTCTCCAGGTTTGCCCCAGCCCTCCAGGAACGCGGTGCCCCCGCCCCAGGACCTGAGCCCCTTGGAGGAGAGCGAGGAGGGCAAGCTGGAAGCCAAGCAGGTTGTCCTGATCGACAGCTCTTACCAGTGCCAGTTCTGCCCCAGCAAGTTCAACACCTACTTCCAGCTCAAATCACACATGACACAGCACAAGAATGAGCAGGTAGGGACAGAGGGTGCCTGTGTGGGCAGCAAGATTGGGATTGGCTTCATGTAATGCACCAGTTACCGGGGTCTGTCCTGAGCCTTTTGGTCTGTAAAGCTGCCAGTTCTTCACATGCAGCTCAGCTCTCAGGGTTGTAGCTCTGTGGTCTGGGTGGCTTTGAAAAACTCCTCTGTCTCTACCCTGCTGAGTGAGAATTCAGCCAAGCAGGTTTGGGTGGCTGGAGAGGAAGCAAAGAAGTGAAGTGTGTCCAGTTGTGGGCTCTTCACTTCCAGAAAGACATGGAGGTGCTGGAGTGTGTCTGCAGACGGGCAGCAGAGCTGGGGAAGGGTCTGGAGAGTGAGGCAGAGGAGGAGTGGCTGAGGGAGCTGGGAAAGGGGCTCAGCCTGGAGAAAAGGAGGCTCAGAGGGGACCTTCTCGTTCTCCACAACTCCCTGAAAGGAGAGTGCAGTCAGGGGGGAGTCAGGCTCTGCTCCCACAACAGACAGGACAAGAGGAAACGGCCTCAAGCTGTGCCAGGGGAGGTTCAGGTTGGACATCAGGAGGAATTTCTTCACTGGGAGGGTTGTCAGGCATTGGACCGGGCATGGTCCAGGGAAGTGATGCAGTCATCCTCCCTGGAAGTGTTCAGTAAATGACTGCACCTGGCACTTGGTGCTGTGGTTTAGTTGACAAGGTGGTGTTTGGTCAATGACTGGACTTGATGATCTTGGAGGTCTTTTCCAACCTTTATGATTCTATGAAATCCAAAGTTTTTGGCCTAGGTGGCAGCTCTTGGGTCATGGGACAATCACTTCTGGGGTGTTGTGGTCCCATCCACTTAAGTGGTTACAGTCTGTGTTTCTTCCCAGAAAGGAATTCTGCCTGTTGGCAGAGGATTTTCCCTGGTTGTTTCCATGGTGAGCCTCTCCAGTTGCTCTCCCTTCTCCCAGGTGTACAAATGTGTGGTGAAGACCTGTGCCCAGACCTTCCAGAAGCTGGAGTCCTTCCTTGAGCACATCAAGAGCCACCAGGAGGAGCTGAGTTACCGCTGCCACCTCTGCAGCAAGGACTTCCCCTCGCTGTACGAGCTGGGCGTGCACCAGTACTCGCACAGCCTGCTGCCCCAGCACAGCCCCAAGAAGGACATGGCCGTGTACAAGTACAGTACAATCGCTGCTCACAAGGCTTGTAGGAGTGAGTGGGTGCAGAGCATGCTTGGTGGGACCTTAGAGGGGACAGGGGGCCCTGTGTCCAGTGGCCGTGGTGCTTTTGGACACCCAGGTGGCACATGGGGGGGATCCCTGCACCAGACTGCAAGGGCCAAGCACTTTGAATGCAAGGAGTCTCTCTGAATGACAGTGAAAAGCTGGGATTGTGTATGTGGGAAAATCCCATCACTGCAATTCCTCTTATCACCAGTCAAGAGTGAGATGGGCACAGCTGAACCTGCCCTGGGCTGGGTCAGAGACCCAGGGAAGCCCTTCCCAGCCTGTTTTCTGTGACTCTTCACCCACAGCAAAGGGATTGTGGGTTGTAGAAGCCATGCCTAGAAAAAAAATTCCTATCCGTTTGCTGCAAAGGGATTCCTTGGAAAGCTAGTGTGGAGGGAAAGTGTGAGGAGTTCCACAAGGAGCTCCACAGAGCTTTTGGAATGCCCATAGAGTTGTTCAGGAAGAGCAGGAAGCCCAGGAGACACTGGGAGTCACTTAGGAGCTTCATGGAATAAATATCTGCTAATTCTTGCCTAGACCGTGGTTTCTAGTTATCCTGGCACTACAGAGCTTTGTTCTACAGCTTGGTAGTGGGGATCCCTGAGATCAGAGCCCTGCTTGTGCTTGAGGAGGTTTTAGTCTGACCTAAGGAAAGGGGTTTCACAGCAGGAACAGTGTGAGTGCCTCTGTCGTCACTGCTGATGGTGCCTGTCCCCAGTGCCCACTGTCAGTCAGCTTTGGCAGAGCCCCCGGCAGAAATACTGCCACGCTGTGTGACCCCTGCCGCGCTGTGTGACCCCTGCCATGCTGTGTCCCCACCCTCAGCTCCTTCACTGGGAGCTGATGTCTTCAAGCAATGAAGGTGGAAGGAGGTGTTTGAAGTAAGGTGAAGTCCTTACCTAGGGCTTGTCTCCTTGAGGAAACAATGTGGAATATGTGCTCGGGTCTGGGTGCTCCTATGGCACCCAGTTTTCCAGTGTTTCCCTCTCTGAAGGATGCTAAGTGTGAGTGTGAGTGTGAGCTGGCATGTGGGTTGCTGAGGTTGTAGAACACCTGAGTGGTTATTTTCTGTATCAGCCCTGTCAAAGATCACCCTGGAAGGTGGCTGGGCTGGGTAGGTCTGCTTGTGGTGTGGGGTTTGCTGCAGGAGCCTCGCTCACGGGCTCTGTCCTTTCTCTCCACATCCAGATGTGTGAAGTGTGTCAATAAATACTCCACCCCAGAAGCCTTGGAGCACCATCTGCAGACAGCAACGCACAACTTCCCCTGCCCTCACTGCCAGAAGGTGAGTGCTGACCACGGCCTGAGCCGGGCCTGGACACCTGGTAAGGGCTCTGAGGGGGACAGGAACCCTTGGCTCTATGAATAGGAGCCTTGGGTAACAGATTATGAGGAAGCAGAAACTGAAGTTAGCTCTGTGGGGAAGGCAGGCACTCCTGGGGTTCCTTGCCCAGCCCATCCTCCTGCTGGCTTAGGTGGGAGACTGGGCATCCTTCTGGGGAGCTGGTCTCCAGCTCTCTGGTGTTACACACTTGGCAGCAAGGTTTCAGCTTCTGTGTTTCTTAAGAAAGTTTTGGCTTTTTGTTTTGAGTTTTTGTTGGTTTGTTTTTAAAGCTCTATTCTGTACTTTATTTGTACAATCCTGAAGGTTTTCTCAGTGCATCCTTCCTGGGAAAGCAGTGACTGAGCTTCTTGCTCAGGTTTCCCAGAGAAGCTGTGGCTGCCCCATCCCTGGAAGTGTCCAAGGCCAGGTTGGACAGGGCTTGGAGCAGCCTGGGATAGTGGAAGGTGTCCCTGCCCACAACAGGGGTGCTGGGACTGGATGATCTTTAAGGTCCCTTTCAACCCAAACCATTCCATGATTGTTATGTTTTCTATCCAGGCTACACCTCCCGTGCCAGCTCCATGATGTCCAGTTCGTGGTGCCGGCTCTGAGCCGTGTTTTTGTGTGTTCCAGGTGTTCCCCTGCGAGCGGTACCTGCGCCGCCACATCCCCACGCACGGCGGGGGCAGCAAGTTCAAGTGCCAGATCTGCAAGAAGTTCTTCCGGCGGGAGCACTACCTCAAGCTGCACGCCCACATCCACTCGGGTACGGCTCCCCTGCTCCCAGTGCTCGCCACCTCTGTGCCACAGCCCTGGCTACCCTGTGCCCTGGTAGCGGGAATGACAGAGTTGGCTCTGAGTCATTTGTAGTAACTTGGTTTCAGATCAATGGGTTTGGTTCAGCCTCGTGCCCAGCACTGCACTAGTTAGAAATGGGGGACACAGGTGGCTTCCCCACTTGCTGTGGTGGCAGAACTAAGGAGTTTGGCCCTGGAGAGCAGGAGCAGTGTGCAGCATGGGTTGTACCCATCCATTTAATGTTCTATTAAGGAGCGGCTGAGGGAGTTGGGGTTGTTTGGCCTGGAGAAGAGGAGGCTCAGGGGAGACCTTATCACTCTTGACAACTTCTTGACAGGAGGGTGCAGCCAGGTGGGGGTCGGGCTCTTTTCCCAGGCAACCAGCGACAGGACAAGAGGACACAGCCTTAAGCTGCACCAGGGGAAGTTCAGCTGGACATTAGGAAGAAGTTCTTCACACAAAGGGTGATTGGGCATTGGAATGGGCTGCTCAGGGAAGTGGTGGAGTCACCATCCCTGGAGGTGTTTGAGTAAAGACCGGATGTCTTTTCATGGTACTCAGCACCGTGGTCTGGTGACAAAGTGGTGTTAGGTCATAGGTCAAGTTCTCAAAGGTCTTTTCCAACCTAGTTAATTCGGTATGATTCTGTGTAATTTATCCATCGGGCAGGGAAGTTTGGGTAAGTTTATATTGTGGCCCAGCTGGCCTGGTGCCCTGTCCATGGCTAGAGCAGCCTGTGTGGCTGGACTGTCCCTGACCCCTGGTCTCTCTCCTCCCCAGGCGAGAAGCCCTTCAAGTGCTCGGTGTGTGACGCAGCGTTCAATCGCAAGGACAAGCTCAAGCGCCACATGCTCATCCACGAGCCCTTCAAGAAATACAAATGTCCCTTCTCGTATGTAGTGTGTCTGCACATGACAGCGTGTCTGAACGGGGTTGGGATGGGGGTTGGGATGGAAGGAATGTCTCCTGCAGGTATCCTAGGGGACACTGTGGCACCTACCAAGCCACTGTTGCTTGGGGAGGTTGGAATGCTGTCTGCTGTTGAACTGGGAACCCAAGAGTCCCAGTTCTTTGTTATGGATTTCCTGGAAGGCCACATAATTTCATTGGTTCATCAGCCCTGTAAAATAACTCCTGCCTTCATGGGAGGCTTAGGGGAGCACTAGAAAGAGGGGGAGCATTATTTGACCACAGAGGTTGCCTGGATGGTGGGCTCTCACTCACTGCCATGTCTCCAAAAGCACTTGGCAACATAGGACAACACAGGACTCGGTAACATGTACAAGCCAGAGGACCCAAGTTTAGGAAGGTGCACCCCAAATCCATGGCACAGCCATGGACCTTCTGAGATAGCCAAGACTGACTGGCTTCTCCCTGCTCCAACCACCTTGTACCTTCTTCCAAAATACTTCTGTCTCCAGCTGAGATGTTGAACTTGCTGCTTTTGGGAGGATTTGTAGTGAGACACAGACCATGTGCAATACAGGAGAAGCCACATGTCCCTGTGGCAGCCTGTTTATTCCTTGCCCCTCCCCAGAAAGGCTGAAATAGTGGAACTCCTGCTGAGGCTGCACGGAGAGAAACATCTGGGTGCTGCTAAGAAGGGTCATGGATCTCTTTAGGATCTGGGATCTGTTTATGCATTGCTCCTCAGCTGATGCCCACACCTCACCAGCATTTGTTGTTGTTCCAGAAGCCACACGGGCTGCAATAAGGAGTTCAACAGGCCTGACAAGCTGAAGGCTCACATTCTGTCCCATTCAGGTGAGTGGTTGGGAATGCAGTGACTGGGATTCCTTGTGGTGCTGCAGGAGCATGTGACAGAAGGACTAAGCCTGAGAAATAAGAATCATTTACTAGCTTTAGATTTTTTCTCTCTGTTTTGCTGCAGGCCTGTTTAAGTGAGTGTCTATTCAGGATTATGTCTAAGCTTTGGGCTGTTTTCTAAAACAATATAATCTGTAGGCAGGGCCTGCTGGTGACACTCAGAAGCTGAGCTGGATTATTTGGTCTGTTTGCTATCAAGTGAATATCCAGAGTGCTCTGTCCACTCCTCCCCAGTCCCATCCCACATGCGAAAGGAGATCTCATGAGATTTGATTCCCTTCTCTCTGTGTTCCGAAAACGATGCTCCTGATCCCAATAAAGACAAATAATTTATTCCCATGATTTATTCCCATGCCCTAGGGAACAATCAGACTTTTATTTCTTGGTGTAAAACTGGAAGTCTTTCCTTGTGCCCAAAGCCCTGCAGAGTGAGATCAGATGGGATGGGCTGATAGTGCAGTTATGTGTTGTTTCAAACTGTACATTCCCATATTTTGGAGGGAAAAAAAGTGAAAATTTCTTTATTTACTAAATACACTTGAAAAAAACAATACTTCAAGATTGTTTTGCATTTTCATCACAATTACTTGACCTGTTTTTCTGGTGATATTTTAATGCTCTTCCTTGAGGCAAGAATATTTATTTGCAGTCTGCAGCTTCCTCTTGAGGGGCAGTGGAGGGACAGGCACTGACCTCTGCTCCCAGGGACAGCACCCAGGGAACAGCTGGAGCTGGGCCAGGGAGGGTCAGGCTGGAGATCAGGAAAGGTTCTTCCCCCAGAGGGTGCTGGGCACTGCCCAGGCTCCCCAGGGAATGGGCACGGCCCCGAGGCTGCCAGAGCTCCAGGAGCGTTTGGACAGCACTGCCAGGGATGCCCAGGGTGGGGTTGTTGGGGTGTGTGTGCAGGGCCAGGGGCTGGACTGGGAGATCCTGTGGTTCCCTTCCACCTCAGGACATTGTATGACTCTACAAAGAGCTGAAACAATGGTTAAACACAGACATTCAAGCTGTAGCCACCCACCCTTTACTGTGTGAGGCACAACCTCTCTTCCCTTTTATCAGGGAGCATCTCCTTGGAGGAGGAGGTGAAGCTGTCCTGCTCTCCCTGGTGGGGTGGCTGGGTCTCTAACTGAACTCTCTGTGCAGGGATGAAGATCCACAAGTGCCAGTACTGTAACAAGTCCTTCAGCCGCCGTGCCCACATGGTGGAGCACCAGCGCTTGCACACCGGCAACTACAAATACCGCTGCCCCACATGCAGCAAGGGCTTCACGCGCCACAAGTACATGAGGGACCACAAGTGCCGCCTGGGCTCGCCCAAGGACAAGGAGCTGCAGCTCAGGAAGGCCCAGAAGAAGCGGGTGGCGCGGGGGCACAAGGCCGGGCTGGCCCTGCCCGGCACGCTGGGGCTGCCGGAGCTCAAGGACGGTGCTGCTGGGGAGAGCCCCCCCGAGGGGGGCCCCAACAAAGAGCCCTTCCAGGAGTCGGACGCCGTCCTGTCCATCGTGGTTGGCGGGTCGGGAGCTGCTGACTCGGAGTTTGTCCCTGGGCAGCCCAACAGCATGGCCTCCAACCTGGCCCTGGCAGAGCTGCAGACGGCCTCGGACGGGCCCTGCACCATGCTGGCTGTCCCTGTGTACATCCAGACCTCAGAGTGACAATGCCCAGAGCCACTGTGTGGCTGGGGGCTGCTGCTGGCGCTGTCCAACTTGGTGCTCAAATTCATCCCCGTGGAAAAGACCAAAGCTCTTCTGGGGAGGTAGGTGGATATGGGAGAGAATGGCTTCCGTCTCCACTGGTTCTTCCCATCCTTGGGCAGAGGACTGCTTGGAAGCCACTGACGCCTACAAGGCACTGAAGAGAGTGGCTCCATTATTTCTTGTCCCTCTGCGCCATGGGTCAGCTTAGGGCAAGAAAGACAAAAATCCCTGAATCAGGGTAAGAAGAAGGACCATGCAAACTTGCAACAAACAGAGCTGCTGAAATCAGGTGGCTTTGCAAATCACAGCCTGTCCCATCTGTGGTTTTTATGGCCTAAAAGCTGTATTGCCCAGTATTTGGGTGGCCCTTCTGAGAGCAAACATCCTTCCTAGTGGAAGCAAGTTCATCCTGATATCCTTTGGGAACACTGTTCAGAAATACCTTGATAGACTTTTGTCTGGTATCTTCTCTCTGTCTCAGTAGAAAGATCACCGTGTCTGTACTACATGTTATAAACACCCTGGACCTCACGTGTGGAGTCAGTGTGTGGGAACGTATGTGTGTGTTGGCTCTTCTCTCTGGGTGCTGTTCTCTCCACAGTGTTCATGGTTTTTCCCCTTAGAATCAGTGAGTCAATGCCTGTGACTCCTGTGTTCAGTGAGGGCACTGAGGGCTGGGTGAGGTGACCTGTCCAGGGTCGCACAGGAAACCTGTGATGCCTCCAGGAGCCAATGTTCCAGTGTCAGCTCTGGGCCAGGTGCTGCAGAGAAGCTCTGGCAGCTGCTTCCCAGCCTCGACATTCCCTCAGCTCAGTTCTTGTCAGTAGTTTCAGTGGGGAGTTGGTGTGGTTGAGCAGCAAGGAAGTCTGGTGTGACTGGGACATTTGTTGCCCTCTTGGCTTCTCTGATTTCCCAAAAAGAAATCCCACAGCCAGCATGGGAACACCAAACCCAGGAACTGAAATTGCGCAGTGTTGGTGTGGGAGGTGCCTGGGCAGGTCTGGAGCCTGGATAGGTCAGGGAGCAGGCAGGAGCCCTGCCAGGCTCCTTCCTTCCTGTACTGCCTTCAGCCTCTGGTTTTCTACTGCCACAGGATGCACTGGCTTTTGGGGAAGGATCTGCACCCAGACCTGCACACTCCGCTGCCTCCAGGTCCTCCTGGGACATGTGTCCCCATGCTCTGCTTCTCCCTGCTCCAAGTGTAGGGCAAGCCAAGCTGAGCTTTCCCTGGTGAGTTTGTGTGACGAGCTGCTGAGGTGTCTGTGGATGCAAAGTGCTGCATTCCCAGCCTGTTTATCCAGAGGTGCTGCAGAGTTCAGTCAGTCCTGGATACGGAAATCCTGGCCGTGTCTGGGACTCTGGCTGTTCTGGCCGCTGCAGCAGTCAGCCCAGCATTACTGGTCTGACTGGTCTGATCCAGCCCACTGTTTGACCTCAAGGTGTTCTTGTCTCCTTCCTTAAATCTTAAAATCTTAACATCTTAAGTATAGCAGCTTGCAGAGGGCTGCACCCTGTGCTCCCAGACTGTGCCACCTAATGATGGGTTACAGTGCCACTCCTGGGACACAGTCCCACAATTCCAGTCAGGATGGCTCCTGCCACCAGTTCACTTTGCTCACTCACTTGCTAACTTCCTTTTTGCTCATTTCAGTTTTTTGGTGATGTTTCTGCATTTCCAGCTGTTGGTGGGTGGGAGGAAATGATGCTTAGGGCTTCCAGGGGAAGCTGGGAGAAGGGGTTGTTGAGGGTTTACACAAGGTTAAGGAGAGGTCTTGCCCCTGCCTCACAGGAGTGGGTAGAGAAGCTGGAGCCGGGCTCCAGAGGTGCACAGGGATGGCGAGACAGGTGATGGGGACATGTGGAAACGTGGCAACTTCCAGTACTTAAAGGGGCTTATGAGGAGGCTGGAGAGGGACTTTTCACAAGGGCCTGGAGTGACAGGACAAGGGGGAATGGCCTCAAGCTGATGGAAAATTTGAATGTGATAGGAGGAAGGAATTCTTCCCTGTGAGGGTGGGGAGGCCCTGGCACAGGGTGCCCAGAGAAGCTGGGGCTGCCCCTGGATCCCTGAGAGTGTCCAAGGCCAGGTTGGACGGGGCTTGGAGCAACCTGGGATAGTGGAAGGTCTCCCTGCCCACAGCAGGGGGATGAAACCAGATGATTTTTGGGGTCCCTTCCAACCCAAACCACTCTGATTCCATGATTCTGACTCAGTCTAAAGAAGGCGGCTGCAGAGTGGTCCTGAGACCTCAGTACCAATTTGGACAGAGCATCCTGCCCTGAGCAGATGTGCTTGGGATGAGCTGACTGGGCCAGGGACATCCAGATGGTCTTTCCTCCTTAGGTGTGTCTGTGCTGTGAAAGCTCTTGTCTGCTTTGAAGGGCAGAGTTTATTTACCCACAGTGTTTGTTTTACTCTGCGCTCCCAGGAGGGGAACAGGATCAGGAAATAGTTGGCTAAATATACTTTTCCTCTTTCCCTACCCTCTGCACCACACTGTACGTGTCATTATATGTGGTCTCTGCAGTCCAGTCTATTTTTGGGTGATGATGTGTGGGTGCAGCTCCTTCAGCTCAGAAGCACTGTCTGGAGACCTGGCCTGCCCTTCCCAAATCCTGCTTTTCCCCAGCTCAGCAGGATGCTGGAACCCAGCTTCCACTGGCTACACTGGGTGTAATTCAGGGAGTGGGAGCAGAGCCACACAGCTGCCTTGTGTGTGACTGTTGAGGGATACAAGGCTGGGGACTTTCCTGAGCATAACTGGGACACGAGGGCTCAGAGATGCCAACCTGCATGTGTGATAGGTGTTTGCATATGGGGCAGTGTTGAACCAAAACAAGTTTTATCTTGAGCAAAATGACTTCTCTTAGAGTAAACCTTGGAGTGATCGCCCTCCCTGCGCTGCTCTTGTCAGCTCCTGCCAACTCAGATGTCTTCAAACTCTTCCATTTCCTGCAGGGAAGATTTCTGCCCAAGTTCTCTCTGTTTCTGTTACCCCGGCAGAGCCCTGCCCACTGGCTGGGGTGGATCAAGGATGCTCAGATTTTCTCCCAGGACTGGCTCCATCCTCTGTCCTGGGCACAGCTCATTTCTTTACAAACCCACCTCCGGAAGCATCTTGGCATTTTCTGGAAGTTGCTAGGAGAACCCCAGAACCAGAGCCATGCCCTGGGAGAACTGGATCAGAGCAAAGCTCTGTGGTGCTCAGTGAGAGCAGACACTTGTGTGGGAGAATAAGAGGGCAGGTAAAAGCTCTCCCTCCCCCTGTTCTCCTCAGCCTCCTGTGCTGTCACCTGGGAGCTTTCCTGCCCTGGGAGTGTTTCCATCAGCCTCGGTGGATTTTTCCTGTGTATTTGCCTTTCCCACCTATCTGCACGTTAGGGAGATGGAACAAGGCAGGAGCCATTACAGGGCTCTGTTGCTGAACTCCCACCTGCTATGTGGGATGTTCTTTGTGTTTCCCAGAGCAGTGCTTTTCCCTCTTACTCAGGGCGCAAAAAAGCTCTCTTACCCAACAAGCATTTGTTTGGGTCATTTTTCCTCTTTTCCATGTGGTGTGTGATATCCCAGCTCTGCTCCAAAGCTGTGATTAATTTTCTTGGGTGATTTCCAGTGACAAACATTATTATTGTCCAAGTCTGTTGTTAATTAATGTTGTCACAACCCTGCTGTGACTAGAGGCAGGGGTTTATCACTTTTACAACAGGTGGTCGAGGCCAAGCACAAAGAAACAGAAGTCGAAAGTATCCAGGAAAGGCTGGCACCAGGCTGAGGTACTCAAGACTCAATTTCCTCACGGGATTTTGTACGTAGGTACTGTGAAATTATGGATTACATCATGGAATTATGTCCATGCTGCCCCCACAGCTCAGAGCATGTGACTCAAAAGTCCGGGAAGTGAGTTCACAGCGAGTCACCACCAATTAAACACCCATGGGTTTAAAAACTTGCTTTTGTACACTTGGCAAATTAGAAATGGAAGGTTAAAAGAATAAATTCTCCAACACGTTATCTCAACACCAGAGCAGGCTTGAGGGGTACATAAAGGGGGGTCACCCCAGCAGCAGGGAGGGGTGCTGGAGGAGGAGGGAACTGGCTGGGATTCACACCCAGCCCACTCCAGGCTCTGCTCCCAGCTCTGGTCCTGGGCAGGCTCCCGTGGTCACTTCTTGGCCACTTCAAATGTGTCCAGGGAAGGGAACGGAGCTGGGAAGGGGCTGGAGCCCCAGGAGCGGCTGAGGGAGCTGGGAAAGGGGCTCAGCCTGGAGAAAAGGAGGCTCAGGGGGGACCCTGTGGCTCTGCACAACTCCCTGACAGGAGGGGGCAGGCGGGGGGGGTCGGGCTCTGCTCNCCAAGGAAGGACTGGACGTGGCTCTCAGTGCTCTGGGCTGGGTGACAAGGTGGGGATCAGTCACAGGTTAACCCCTCAATGACCGTGGCGGTCTTTTCCAACCTGAATGACTCTGTGGCCCTTCATCCCCGGCCCCCCGGGCCGTGACCTCCCGGGCCTCCTGCCCGACCCCTG